>CM076574.1:1077567431-1077785341 GCA_034641835.2 Pinus albicaulis
TGAAAAATAATGCTAAAAGCTATGATTTCATAGAGCAATCTAAGTAAGGAAATATAACAAAAAAGAATTGAAAACAACTTATCTAGAAAACATGCAAAACCTCCTTGAATAACAGGGGCCCTCTACTACCAATCTGGTGTAATCCTTCTTCAACTCCTTAAAATTGTAATCAAAACACCATCAAGGAACTTCTTTATTGAAAAACTCACAAATCTACATCCCATTCCATCTTAAAATTTGTTACAAAACACTCTCTATTCTCCTTCTCCTATTTTTCACTATTTTTTCACTACCCATGATAGGAGAAAGTTTCTCCTATTTATACAAAATATGAGAAGTTATCTCATTAATGGGAGTCCATGAATCTCTCCCTCCATCTCTAGAGTTACAATGAAAATAAGAAATGATAAGACACATGTCTTTCTAGATTTTCAACACAACTAAGAAATGAGACACATATCCTCTTAGAGTTTCAATACAACAAGGAAATGAGCCACATATCCTCTTGATCCCATGATCTTCTCCAACCAAATTCGAATTTGTCCTTAGAGTGCCACATAAGGGTCTTCTAGAAGTCTCTTTTTTGACCTACACATGTCACAAAACTCATAACACATATATAGATATATGAAACTATGTTAATTTTCTAGTTTCTAATCATAAATTCACTTTAAATAAATAAAATAAATAACTTTGGAAAACAATGATCCTAACCCATATATTTATGAAAATGGTTACTTGATGTAGGATTTTAGGTCAGATAGCTATGAAATAAGAGCTAAATGGTTATGACATAATGGAAATATGTATGAATATGGAAAACACTTTTGAGACTCAACATACCCCCCAACTGAAGTTGTTTCATGTCCTCATGCAACTATTGCAATGATTCATTTGTCCATGAGTTGATCTTTTATGAGTTTTGACTCATATAGATTCGTTCCAAACTTTTCTTCTTGATATTTTCTTTTTGGAAAAGTATAATACATTTGATTGCAACATTTTTTAATGGTTGGTTCTTTTGTGACAACCAATTTTTTTGAGCAATGGTTCTTGTGTAACAATGCTTTATTTTCTTTGTTGCATCAAAGTTCATGAAAACATTTAGAATCAATTACTTCATCAAATGAATTAATCATTTACAAGGCATATAATATTTTGGATCATGTTGCAACAATAGTTGGTTGGAAAGTATATGTGGGTGGAAATGAAATGAAAATGTGTGATAGTGTATGACATGTGGATATGAAATGATGTCCCTCCTCCCCCCTCCCCCAACTAAAGATATGACAATGTGAAAAAGGGAGTAAGGAATTTTTCCAAAGTTACAATTTTAGCATTCTAATGAATTACATGACTAAAAATTAGAAAACAACATACCTTCACTTACCTTAAATGTGGATGAGTTGTGTATGTGTGGTGGCTGCCAAATTCTGATCATATTCTTCTTCAAGTGGCTGAACAAGAGGAGTCATGGATAAAGAGATGAGATGACTTTTTATTGCTCCTACTAAAACTTGCTGAATCTGCTCCAAAATGCTGAAAATAATAGTCTTCGTGTCTTCAAAACTCATTGGCACAATTCCTACTATGTGAAAAGATGTTCTGATGTCGAACATAGTAGGAAATTGTTGACTTAGTGGCCATTAATGGATGCCACTAGTCAACACGAGAACTCTCACCATTGATGACAATGAGAGTCAATATGCCCAAACACATCTTGCTAGGTACGAATGATTTTGCCGATGTCGAGTCACCTAGAAGATATGACGAACAAGAGACATTAATGTATTCTCATTGTTTTTCAGCATGAAAACTTGCCATTAAGGCATGCAAGCCTCAAGGTGTTTTTACAAAGAACTTAGACTCAAAGGACTATGGACTCAATAATTTGCATTGAAGCAGGGCTTATTTGCGGAATGAAAATGACAAGAAATTGAAGATGAAAATGGAAAATGGCAATGGAGAGTAGAAATGGTAATGGGCAATAAGCATGTGAATGAGCCTCTTGCTTTTATTTGTGGGTTATGAATGGACAAAAAGAAATGGAAAGTGGATGTGAATGTAAATGGAAAATATGAAGTGAAATGAGGTGAATGGTTTATTATGAGGTATGGATGTGATGGAGACAATAGTATCTGAAAGTTTTTTTTCAAGTGTTTGGATCTGATTTTGCATCAACATATTTCCTCTTTGTTGCTGATCATCCTCTTATGAAACAAATTGGTCTCTTAGAGAGACACCATTCTCTTGTAGTCATTTGTCCTTCCTCTTGGAACCTGCAAAAAAACTAATACTTCTTCTGCAATGGAATGTAAGATTATCAAAGGAGAGAGGTGATCAATCTCTCTAGTCATGATATTTACACACAAAACTAAGAATTTGTATTAATGAAACAGGTTCTCAAAGGAAAAATCAAAAGAATTTATACATGTTTTGGAATTAGTGCCTCAAGTTGAATGTTGCTTCTTTTTAGCAATTTATTTCATTATTTACCATTTCAAATTCTAATGATGGATTTCTCACTGTGTAGATATTGTTGAGACCTTTCCAACGATACTTGAATCATCAAAATATGATTTTGTATGAGAAAGTTAGGCTGATTTGAACAATGAGATTTTTTCTGCTGCGGAATTGGAGAACAACTGTGGAATTGGACTTTAGCTGCAAAATGTCGACAGTTTCTGTAGCCAAAAATCTTGAATAAAAGGTTAGCCATTCATCTTTTATCATCAGTCCAAAATTTAATCAATACCTTCAGAAAAGTGAACAAATAACTTATTCATTTCATTGATTCAAAATTATTATTATTATTATTATTATTATTATTAATCAAAACAAAATTTAAAAAAATAAAAAAATGCAATTTTTTTTTTTTAAATAACAAAATTGAAAAATACATTTTTAAAAAAAAAAAAAATTATATATGTTACATTTAAAAAAATATATATACATATATAATTTTATTAAACAAAACAATTTATTAAATAAGAAAATTAAAACTAAAAACATGAATGCCACTCTCCATAATGTCTTCAAGTTTTTCACGTCCAAGTTTTTGTTTTCTCTCTACAAATGAGCACCAATGTTGCAAACAATAAACATAGGCCATGACCCCAATCACCAAACATAACAGCAAACAAAAACGAAACGTGATGATTGTGCATACTGTAGGATTTGCTTCCCGATACTTTGCGATGCCATATGCATCAACAATTTCTTGGAAAGCGCCAGTTGGAAAATTTCAGTGGAGGTCTGTTGTTGATTGACTTCAATAGAATTTGAGTTCAACTTAGATTCTTCTTCCTGAAGATCAGGAAACCGTATTATCAATGCAGAGTGCCGTTTTCAAACTCTCCACTGTGCAAAAAAAATCGTTTTTTTCTCACGCGGCAAGCAAAACTGGGCTTCAAAGAACTGAGAAATTCTCCCAGACCGCCACGAATTTCGTAAAACGATTTCTGGGTTATCTAATTGACCCTGTTGGAGAAAAAACCCATGTCGTGGAGTTTTTAAATTCATCCTCAGTCGATCAAAAAATTTGTTTCAAATTGACGTGTCAAATAAAATTACGTTTCTGGAGATGCTCTGGAAAAATCGTTTTCTGGTTAGTTCCGTAATATTTCTGAGAATTAATCTGTTCAATTGTTCCATATCATGCTCATTGACTAGTGAGGAGCTTTCCAACAGATTTCGACTTGCATCTATACAAATAACATTTGAAATTTCATGTTTTTGTTTACAGATTAATATCGAAACATGATTCTCATGCATGGCTTGAAGGATTGCGTCGCTGGTCATGGCTTAAAGAATTGTTGTGGTTGTATTGTGCTTGCAGTTCCTTCAACACTTGAATTTTCCATCATTTTTGGACATCAAAGCCGGCTTTTGCAGTTCTGGTTGTTAGACGACTTTGATGAAGACTCCTTTGGAATGCCCTCATCCTCTACTACAACATCATGCTCAAAGCTGACAGGTGTTTTTACTAAAATATCAAGTTTTTCCTTTAACCAATTCACAGCAAGCTTGGAAAACTCTGGAGATATATAGAGTCTTGAGTAGCGTTTGCTAACAGATAGGAAATCTCTGTCAACTTCAACAAGACTGTAAGGCTTGCTCTCAGAATTCTTTTGGGGTACTAACTATCGCATTCTTTCTTTAGCCCTTTGTTTAGGTGGAGTTACGAGCCTGTGCAAAGGTTCACGACGTGGAGAAACTTTGGTGTTTGTTTTATTGTTCAATTTTTTTTTTTTTCAAAATGCCATGGCCATTTCATTGGTTTTTGTTTATGTTTGGTTGTTTATTGATTTGTTATTGTTTTGTTTTTGTTTTTATTTTTTATTTGTTTTGTTAATAAAACTACATATGTTATATTTTCAAAAATTAAAAATATACATATATGTTTTACTAAACAAAACAATTTATTCAAAAAAAAGAAATTTTTATTTTTATTTTTTAAATGATTTATTAAAATTATATATATATTTTCAAAAATTTAAAAATATACATATATATTTTAGTAAACAAAACAATTTAATTTTTTTTTTTTTTTTTTTCATTTTTTTTATAATTGATTTGTTTAATAAAATTATGTATGTTATATTATCAAAAATTTAAAAATACACATATATATTTTATTAAACAAAACAATGTATTGGAATTTTTTCATTTTTTTTTTTTTTTTTAATCAAATGAAATGATGAAAACAATTTTTTTTTATTTATTTTTTATTTTATTTATTTTTTATTTATTGAATCAATTGAAATGATGAAGTTTATTTTGTCTCTTTTTTTTTTTTTTTTAACAATTCTTTTTCTGATTCTCCAGATCACACAAAGTGCAGGAGGAGAGCATACTCAAGAATTATTAAATTTTTTTTTTTTAGATGTAAGAAATAAGGTCTCCTAATTACACTTCCCCGGCAACGGCGCCAAAATGTGTAGTCAATTTAGTGTCATAAATCACTAACATAAATTATCAACCAGGGCTAGTAAACTGATGAAGTGTGGTGCACTATATGTGCTTAAGTGACCTCTTCCTTACTTCGTTGTATGTATTTTATTGATGTTTTTGGGGGTTTTGTCTTTTTAATACGCTACTCTATGTTCAAAAGATGAAATCAAATCTACGTCAAAAAGAAAAGAAAATGAAACCTTAGACTCAAAACAGAATGTAATTGTAAATTCTATCTCTAATTAAGAAAATGGTGAAAAACAGAACATTCTAATCCATGGATATCCTAGCTTGCGAATGAACATGAAATGTAACTCAACATAATACAACCAAATCTCTTTCATCTAATATTGATATGATGGAAGAGCTTTTTAAGAAAAAGAATAATTGTAAGATAATGAGGATCTTTTAATCTAATTGCAAAATAGAAAATGCTAATTAACTCAACATGATACAACCAAATCTCTTTCATCTAATATTGATATGTTGGAAGAGCGTTTTAAGAAAAAGAATGATTGTAAGATAATGAGGATCTTTTAATCTAATTGCAAAACAGAAACGTAACTTAAAACATTATAGTGAAATCTCATTCATTTGTTAAAGGTTTGTTGGAAGAGCTTCAGAAAAATATTACTATAATGTTGTAAGGATCTCCGATGAAATGCTGAAACAACTTATAACATTACAACTAAATCTCATTCATGAGTTAAAGGTTTATTGGAAGAGCTTTTTGAAAGAGATTAATCATAATGTGATAAGGATCTTCTATGAAGCAAAACGATCAATAACTCACAATACTACAACTTAGTCCCATTCGTGAATTAAAGGTTTATTGGAAGAGCTTGTGAAAGAGACTAATTACAGTATAATGAGGAATCTGATCTAAAATTGTGTGAACAAAATATTTATTATACAGAGATTGACAGTAGGGGCTTTTACTGGTTATTTCACCTTTACTAGAAAGGATGGAACCAGAAGCTTCTGGCCCTCGTACTGACTCTGCCTAAAGAAATATAATGTAAACACTAAAAACTAAATAACAGAAAATGAAATGCTAATAACTCAAAATATCACAATTGAATCCCATTCGTTTAATAAAGATGTTTTGGAAGAGCTTGAGAAAGAGACTAACTGCAATATCATAAGGATCCTTTATCTAAGCAAACGACATGAAAAATAATGCTAAAAGCTATGATTTCATAAAGCAATCTAAGTAAGGAAATATGACAAAATAGAATTGAAAACAACTTATCTAGAAAACATGCAAAACCTCCTTGAATAGCAGGGGCTCTCTGCTACCAATTTGTTGTAATCCTTCTTCAGCTCCTTAAAATTGTAATCAAAACATCATCAAGGAACTTCTTTATTGAAAAACTCACAAATCTACATCCCATTCCATCTTAAACTTTGTTACAAAACACTCTCTATTCTCCTTCTCCTATTTTTCACTATTTTTTCACTACCCATGATAGGAGAAAGCTTCTCCTATTTATACAAAATATGAGAAGTTATCTCATTAATGGGAGTCTATGAATATCTCCCTCCATCTCTAGAGTTACAATGAAAATAGGAAATGATAAGACACATGTCTTTCTAGAGTTTCAACACAACTAAGAAATGAGACACATATCCTCTTAGAGTTTCAATACAACAAGGAAATGAGACACATATACTCTTGATCCCATGATCTTCTCCAACCAAATTCGAATTTGTCCTTAGAGTGCCACATAAGGGTCTTCTAGAAGTCTCCTTTTTGACCCACACATGTCACAAAACTCATAACACATATATAGATATATGAAACTATGTTAATTTTCTAGTTTCTAATCATAAATTCACTTTAAAAACATAAAATAAATAACTTTGGAAAACAAGGATCCTAACCCATATATTTATGAAAATGGTTACTTGATGTAGGGTTTTAGGTTAGATGGCTATGAAATAAGAGCTAAATGGTTATGACATAATGGAAATATGTATGAATATGGAAAACACTTTTGAGACTCAACGGGTTGTTCTCAGTACTTCAACTGAGAAACATGTGGAGGGATCAGCCCTTCATACTGTGTATTCATTACAATATTTTGGGAGTTTTATTGACATATATGGCATCAGGCCATCCATCTATTCTCCTATGCAACAACATTTCCTGCAAGAATTGCATAATTCTGCAGTGAGGGTTTGAGGAGAAAAGGAAATTCCAAGAAACTCAACTTGGAATCCTATGATGGATTAATCCTTCACTCTAAGGATCATTTTAGCAGCCTGGGATCAATATTATATTATCTATTAGAAAGTTACATCATCAACCTTCCTAGACAACTCAATATTTCCCAGCAGTTGTGCATGCAACAACTACATATTCAAGGGAGGAGCTAGATCTTAAGTTTCTCAGCTTGGGATCGAGAGAAGGGACCATCCCTTCAGTTAGTGAGCTAAGTGGGTGATATTACAATAGATAGATCATTATTTCAGTCCCATATCAGTAGTTTTCTCTAGGGAGTGCATAACTCAACCAGCAGGGGTGTAGTGTGCAACCCAAAAAGGGCCGAAATTCCAAACTCAAAATATGGCCAAAGCATTTCTAGGTTTTTCTGGGTTTTTCGAGTAGAGTCTTTGGTTAAAATCTTGGATCTTTTTGAGCACTCCAGTAGCGTCACACACATATATCTTACTCCTATCTAACAACAACAATTTATACTTTCCAGTGCTAAGTTTCATTAGTGTATTTCAACCATCTTATGGCTTGAGTGCATTCCTTTTGGAGAAATGTGTAATTACATTTATGTTGATACATAATGATATGGCTCAACTATTTCTGATAATTTTTTTATGTCTTGATGTTATATTCTGGCATTTCCATCATTCTATAATTTTTTTCTTACATTTTGGTTATTGCCTTGATTAAAATGTTATAAATGCTCTATATTCCTATCTTTCCCATTTTGGGATATTATAGAAAGAAACTCCATATGCAATGTGGCAGGAATTTACATATTTCTTCCAGAACAAGAGTGACCACATAAATTTGGCACTAAAATATTAGCTTTGGAATATCAAAATGAAGAAGGGTGACACAATACCATAGTACCTAAGCAAGCTCACACAATGTCATGATGAACTTGGGAGTGTTGGTGTTACAGTTGTAGAATTTGATGTGGTAAGCCTAGCACTTCTAGGCCTTCCCAAGAGTTGGCACATCTACTAGCATTCAATCAATGAGAAGGATAATTTACCAAACTAGGAAATATTATTGTCAAATTTGATACAAGAAGAGTTTAGGCAGAAAATTGTGCCTTGGTTGGAAAAGAAAAGAAAGGGCAAGGGAATAAATCCCTATCCAAAGAATATTCTAGTCAAGAAGGCAAGAAGAAATACTTTTCAAAGATTAAATGTTTTAATTGTCATGAGCTAGGACACTATGTCATGAAGTTTCCACAGAAGAAGGCTGAAAAGAAGCATTCAGTATGAGTGGTAGGTGGATATCTAGCTTCACAATTCGAGTTGGATTTCACCCTCATTTCATGCATGGTGATGTGGGTGATGGGTAGTTTGTGGTATCTGGATAGTGTAGCCTCATTCCATATGACGGGAAAGAAAGAAATTTTCAGCAACTTGGAGGAGGAGGACCTATAGATGCACATCGAGAAGGGAGATGATGGAAGGTATAGCATGGATGATAACAATACAGTTACTTTTAAGAGGGAGTTTGGTTCTCATATGACATTTAAATATGTCATGTGTGTTATGGGTTTGAAGAATAATTTAGTTTCAGTTTCCATGTTGGAATGCCATGGATAAAATGTGATATTTAGCAAATGAAAGGCTTTCCTTCATCACATCGCCATGGGACAAGTGAAGTGAATCAGTATATGAGTTAAGAACCTCTACAAATTGGATGTAGAAGATTGTGTTTCTTTGAGCACGAAATTAGAAAAGGTGCAGAGCTGAGACATCAATGAATTATGGGAAAGGCGAGTTGGTTGTTTTCACCACAGAGCGTTAAACATAATGAAACATATTTATACATGACTTCCCAAGGGTGAAATAGAGTAGAGAGATACATATAAAGGGTGTACACTTGGTAATTACACCAAATCCACCTTTCATGATAAGGACAGTAAACTGCAAGTAGTCATTGAAAGATTTCACTAAGTTGTGTGTGGACCTTTCTTGACATCCTCCAAGACCAAGCATAGGTATTATGTGGTATTTGTAGATTATTTTTTATGTAAGTGATAGCTATTCTTCATGTAGAATAAATACCATACATTATCAAAAAAATTGAATTTAAAGAAGTTGTTGAGAAAGACATTGGCAGGAAAGTGAAGGTTTCCATGATCGATAATGGTGGTTAATATGTGTCGAATGAGTTTAGGAACTTACGTGAAAAAGAATTCATTCAAAGGGAGTTAATAGCACCCCATAAATCACAATAGAATAGGGTTTATGAAAATAAGAACATAAGTATTGTGGGAGTTGCACGGGTGATGTTGCATGATCAGGGTGTATCGTTGCACTTGTGGGCTGAGACATGCAACATAGCATTATATGTGTAGAGAAAGAGTCCTCAATTGATTCTTGTGATGAGTACACCAAAATAATATTTATCAAGGAAGAAACCAGATGTGTCACACCTCAGGATCTTTGTTTCATCAATTTAATGTCATGTTTCCAAGGATGCAAGGAAAAAGCTAGAATCAACAACAAAGTTGGGCATATTTATGGGGTACACTGATACACCTATGAACTATCAGGCATACCTACCATCTCACAAGATGAAAATTGTTCATATAAATATTAAGTTCGATGAAGATAAGGCCATGAGATGTTCCCTTGAGAGGGAGATTCAGTTGCATGAAGATTTTTAAGAAACTAGCTCACAAAATAGAAGAAAAGATAAATCAATGATATAAATCAACCTCTTTGAAGGGACAAGATCCTTTACATTATGTAAATTAATAATTCTTGGATGATACAAATCAAGAAAACTACCTTATATCTATAGGAGTCTAAGGGGTCACAATATAACAATATGGGAACCACATGGTTATAACAATAACAATAATGGGGCTACACCTATGGAGCACACCAATAACGATATGGGGACTACATGGGAACAACAATAACAATAATGGGGCTATAGTAACAATAACAATAAGTGACTACACTAGTATTATAGGGACCTAACATTTCCCTCTCCTTCAAACAAGTGTTGTCCTCAACGCTTGAGTAGTTCTAGATGGTTCTGTATAAAATTCTAATTCTCCCATGTGGAATCTTCAGTGGTTATGTTCTTCCACTTGATGAGATACTATGAAATTAATTTATTTCGTAGCAGTCAAGTTCTTGTTTCCGTGACTTCTTCAGGTTCCAATATGATTTTTCCTTCCTCGTCAAGTTCTAGAAATATTGTTTGAACTGGGAGTTTTTCACCTATAACCTTATTTAAAAAAGAAAAATGGAAAAATGGGTACATTCGGGAAGATGCATGAAGCTCCAATTTGGATTCCATAGTACCAATCTTTTGCAACACCTTGTAAGGACCATAGTATTTTGGTGATAATTTATTATCCTTCTTAGCTTGCTTGAGGGACATTTGTTTTTATGTTTGTAGCCGTAAAAATACCTAGTCACCTATATAAAAACTTCTTTCAATGTGATGTTGATCTACATATTGTTTCATTCAATTCTGCACCAAATTTAGATTATCCTTTAAGAGTTGGAGAACTTTTTGTCGATGTTTGATGTGATCTTCCACTACTTGAACCTTAGAATTTTCTCTTAAAGATGGTTTTGATGTTTGAAACTCCAGTGAGAATAATTGTGCAATCTTGCCTAATTGTTCTTTATTTAGAAGCTTTGTCATGCCATTAGAGTTGATTATTTTTCTTGGTTTCCCTGCAATACCCCTTAATTCAAATTCCTTTCCTTCCCAAAAAAATTTCAAGAAATTTCTTGAAAATTAAAATACATCGTACCTAAATATTGTATGTAATATCCCTTTTTAGGATTCTCAAGATTCTATTTCAGAGATGGACTACAAAGGAATTTACTGGATATTTCACCTTTCAAATAAAGGATGAGATCTAGAGGCTACCTGGCCAACTGTAGACTCTGTCTATATAACTTGGAATAACCCTTTTTAGGAATTTCAACAAGGTGTTCAAGGAAAACGTTATATAAGTAAAACTGTGCAAAAATAATGCAAATCAGGGCTTGGTTCCCTTCATTTATGCTTTATGTGACTTATATATGGAATTTCATCAGGAAAAAATTATTTTAGGCACATTAAATAGATCTCCCAAAAAGTAGACTAGCTAAAAAGCACCCAAAGGGGAAGGCTACACTCAAATGCAAGCACTGCTTTAGGAATTGCGTAGTTTTAGCTAATGTTTAGTGGAGATCAGAAAGAGAATTGATATCTCAGTATTAAAATAGAAAATAATCATTATGACAAATCCCTTTCATTATATAGTAGAAATAATGAACCAATACAACAATAAATCTTCATAAAAGAGAGCAGGAGCACATGTAAATTTGCAGAAATGCTTCAACAACGTTATTTTTCAGGAGGTTCAGCAGATGTGAGTTAAAAATTAGATCTAGAGTAGATATATGGACAAAATATCAGATCTACATCAGATCTGGAAACTCTATAGTTTTCTCTACAAGATCCACTTGGAATTTTGACAAAAGCATGCATGAATAAGAGTAGATATGAGAAACAAGTTGTAGATCTCGAAACTGCTGCAATAAATTTTTGAATATAGAATTTCATTACAATGGATCGGATCTAAACAGAAAATAGATCAGCAAGCCAATCCATGGATCACCAAGTGGAAGGCAAAGCCCAACACAAGAGATCTCTAATCTAAACTATGAGCAAAACAACCTGCAAACCCTCATACATAAATAACGCAGTTTTTCCCAGTGGGACAGCGCTATAGATGAAGAGACACAGAAAACTACCGAATAATTGTAGATCTGAAATACAAGAAATGATACACTCTTCCAGGAGGTCAAAGGACCCACTCCTTGGAGAGAGGCTCTCAAAATACACTAGATCTCTGCAGATCTAGATCACCACTTGCTGTGAATTGCAGAGACAGCAAAACCCTCAATGGATCAATGCTGTCAATGTAAGTAGGAGCTTAGCCTCAAGCCTAATAGTGGTTCATTTCAGCAAAATTTCTTCCTTGAATCATCAAAGGAAGAGATGAAACTCCTGCATAGGAATTCCAGATACAATCCTCCACTCAACAGCAGAGAATGGTATTTGTCTAAGCAGACAAATACTCAGAAATATGATCTATCAACAACCTTCTCTTGCTGCTCACCTTTTCCTTTTATAAGATGAGAAATCTCTTGCAAACCCTAAACCACTTTGATGAGTTAGCCCTTTTCACATTAGAGGCTCCCTTCTAGAACTGCGCTGTCCCTTTTGGAGATGCAATGAACTTAGACAACGCTGTTGATTTTGTCAAGGTTGACCCAGTCTTTAGCTCAAATGATCCGGATCTTGGGGGGGAGGCCCCCAAGATCTAAAAAGTTGAAATAGATCTGACAAGATCTGCAAAATTATAATGCCAGAAAAAAAGAGAGAACACAAAGAAAATAAAACCACAAAGAAACTTGTTTTATTAAAGAGAGAGAATAAGCACAGCAGAAATTACATTGTGGCCGGACAATCACATTCCTTTAAAGTGAGGCTTACATTTATAGCCTTTGAGATACAATACCATAGGCGGATACCATGACCAATACCATGGAGTAGATACCACTTACAATACCATGGGTAAATCCATGGGTGGATACATACCATGGGTCACTTACAATACCATGGGAGAATAAATATCATGGGTGGATGAATACCATGAGTTGATGTCATTTACAATATCATGAGTAAATTCCATGGGTGGATGGATAACATGGGTAGATGAATACCATGGGTTGATGCCATTTTCCATTCGGATCATTCCTCCCTCCTTAAGAAGCAATGGTCCCCATTGCGTGAAGTTCCCTCCTGAGAAGCCTTTATTGAATATGAAGAGCCACTGAAGAGAAGGGTTTTGTGTAGTTAACCCATAACCGTGATGAACGAAGATCCGAGGATAGAGATACCCTGTAATGCTTGTGACCAACTGTGATATTGACAATGTGCGGCCTAGCAAATGGACTTCGATGAAGTGTGGGTTCAAAACCATGACAAACGAAGATCCGAGGATAGAGATACCCTGTAATGCTTGTGACCAACTGTGTGACTAACAGTGTGTGGCCTAGCAGATGGACTTCGATGAAAATGATTTTGTGCAGTTGACCCATAACTGTGATGCTGATTGTTGATGAAGTAGCAGGTGCCTACATAGCTTGGGGTGGGAGGGCACGTCTCCAAATAACCCAAGCCAAACGCTGCTATGATGAAGCAGGTGCCTACTAAAGCGGGGTGGGAGGGCACGTCTCCAAAGGGAACCCGCTCCGAATGCTGCTCCAGATTTAAAATGAGCATAACTCGGTCAATATAACTCAGAACATTTATTATAACCTGTTTTTGGAAATAGAATGATCATTCTGCATCATTTCATGTGTTTGAAACCACTATCTGGAGACTCTAGACTCTTAGATTTGCGCTGGAACTGTCTCGCCGTCACAAAATTTCTGAAAAAATAGTTGATTTTAAATCAACGATAACTCCCACATCCAGACTCCGATTCGACCGATTTTTTTTTCGAACTTGGGTGATTTTTCAAGAGGAGTTCAGATCTATATCCATCCTTCTGAAATTTTGCACTAAAAATTGTGAAAAATGACAGGAGAGCCGCCGTCCATGAATTGTCGTCAGAAAAATTGCTTCAACATTGCTGATTTTGAATTAGCAATATCTCCCTCATCCGAACTCCAATTTGGCCGATTTTTTTTTTGAATTTGAGTATTTTTTCGCAAGGAATCCAGATCTAGTCTTTGTTTCTGCAATGTTTTTTACCAAAAGTTTCAGATCTGATCTGAAAAATCGCCACCCAAAAACATTCATGGATTTTGCTGAAGATTGCTGCAAAACATTGAAGTTTCAAACCCTCATTCCCATGGAGGCGTAACCTGAATCTGAAACCACTGATCCGGATTTATGCTCTTGGGGGGAGGCCCAAGATCTAAAAGACCAGAAATAGATCGACAAGATGCACTTAGAATATAATGCCGAAAAGAACACAAAGAAAATAAACAAAGAAACTTGTTTTATTAAAACAGAGAATAACTATAGAAGCTACATTGTGGTGGACAATCTATCCTTTTACAAATTGAGGCTTGTTATTTATAGCCTTTTTTGAGATACAATACCATAGGCGGATACCATGGGCCAATACCATGGGTAGATACCACTTACAATACCATGGGTAAATCCCATGTGTGGATGAATACCATGGGTGGATACATACCATGGGTCACTTATAATACCATGGGTGAATAAATATCATGGGTGGATGAATACCATGAGTCGATGCCATTTACAATGCCATGGGTAAATTCCATGGGTGGATGGATAATATGGGTAGATGAATACCATGAATTGATGCCATTTTCCATTCGGATCATCAAACCTCTTTCACACCTGCAAGTGATTATTTACATAGCCCTAATTTGTCTTTGTTCACATGGGCATTGATTTATTCAAACTTTTTAGGATTTTTACATGTCCTCATTTATTCATGAAACATAAATTAAAACAAAATTGAATGTTCCTCTTAGCTAAGGCTAAGTAAGAACATTACATTGTAACCGTTGAACTCATAATACAACACATCTATGTCCCAGTACCCATGGCTCTTGACAAGTGAAACATAATCTCTTTTTCCTCAACTCCCTCTGGAGATCAATGTCAAGAGGTTTCTTCAGTGATCTCTCCTTGGATGGAGCAACTTTCCCTTCTTTCCCCTTAGAAGAGTGAGTGGCTTTGCTTGGGAAGGTTGCCTTTGCCATTGGCAAGGCATCTTGGAGATCTCTAGCTCTCTCAATGGAATCATGCAGAGTGATGGGCTTGGTAGACTTAACCAACCCATGCAAAGGTTCCCCCAGGCCATCAATGAACATGTATACTCTCCTTGTTGCGGATAGATCAGGGACCATTACTGACAACCTCAGGAATTCAGAGATATAGGCCTCTGCATCTCTTGTTTGCTTTAGCTTTGCCAAGCTTATAAAAGGGGCCTCTGAATCTTTTCAATCAATCTCTCCACTAGTCTCCTAGTGAACTCAGCATATGTGGACACATTGTTGTGTCCCAATGCATATAGTCCATGAAACCACTAGTTATGGGTTTCTCTCTAAAAATGCAGCGCAACAATTTTTATGGCTTCTACTTTTGGAACTTTATTCAACTGGAAATAGATATTAAACTTCTCCACCCATGCTTTGGTAGAAAAATAGGGTGATCCATCGAAATTAGGCAAGAATAACCTTCCCATAGTGTGGTGTCTCCCATGAAGGAAACCTCCATCTCCGTACTACTGCCATGGCCTCCTCCGGTCCTTGAGATGGAAAAAGTCTTGAAGGCTCAAGTTATCCTTGAACCTCTGACTTTGTGAGTCATATTCTACAAAGTAACCTTCCAAAGAGGTTGGCTCTTTCAGTCCTTCATTCTCTACAGCCAAGAAGGTAGGCATTGTAGAGTGTTGTGAGGCCTGTGGAGCTTGTGGCAAGCTCACAGGTTGACCAGTCCCAAATTGAGATATATCAGAACTTTCTCCTTGATGGAATATCCAAAGGGACTCCCTCATTCTATATATCTTCATCTCCTTTATCTCCTTGGATAGATCTTGCATAGCCTCCAAGAAAGTTTTTGAAAACTCCTCTACTTTCTTATCTTTATCATTCACAGATTCAGGGGCTTTCCCCTTGTCTTGACCCTTGTCAAGGTCAACAGTAGTATAGTCATACTTTCTATGAATTATATTCAGATAACTCCTCTCCCTCTCAAAAAGAGAATCTTCATCTTTGGAATGCAACATGAATGGTACTCCAATGCTAGCACAGGATGTGCCAAGAGTGGAGCTTTGATACCACTGTAATATCCCTTTTTAGGATTCTCAAGATTCTATTTCAGAGATGGAATACAAAGGAATTTACTAGATATTTCACCTTTCAAATAAAGGATGAGATACAGAGGCTACCTGGCCAACTATAGACTCTGTCTATAGAACTTGGAATAACCCTTTTCAGGAATTTCAACAAGGTGTTCAAGGAAAACGTTGTATAAGTAAAAGGGTGAAAATATGAAGTTGGGAAACACTTTTTTCCCTTTTTTGACGTTGAAAATTGTAATTTTCTATGTTTTTCAACTTCAACTCCACTACTCGCTAGCAGCAGGGATATGGTTCTATGGTACTGTTGAAGCCTCGAAAATCGCTGCTACAACATTGGGGGATAACCACCCGGTCCGGACCTTAATACAGTTCCTTTTCCGTTTATGATAGTGGCTCCGACTGGTTTAACTAGGTCCAGTTACCTTTTCCCTATCGCTATTGGTTTACGATGTATCGTTAACTACCAATAGACAGGGATATCAGATCAATTCTTTTTGTTGATCAGGCAAGAGAATGACCCTTAAGCTGATTTGGGTTCAGCCAAACCACAACTAAGATTTTGCCTCTTTGAGAAGAGGTCTTAAAAGAATGTAGAAATTATTCTAAATGCAAACTTATTCTATAATGCAAGCAAAAGAAAATAATCTAAATCCGATCTCAATTAGGTAGATGAAAATCTAACCCAACTAAGAGCAAGATAATTAAATAATGAGGATTAAAATATGTATGGCTTTTAATTAATGTCAAACCAACGAAGAAATTCAATTAGCTCACATTTGTAAATACCAAAACACATTCTATTGAGACCATTTGACTGAAATAATAAATCAACAACATTTCAGAAGAAATTCATGAAAATGATATTGATTGACAAATCAGTCAAGCCAATAATTAAACAATAATATGTGGAAGAAATTCACAACACATTATTATTTAATCAATCAGTTTTATAAGACATATTGCTAAGTAATGGTTACTCAGAAATCAGAGTGTAATTCATAAGAACAGATATACATAACAATTTGAGACAAATTATCCATATCAACAAAAATGCCAAAACATGAATAAAATGAAACAACAATTTTGTTAACATAAAAATGAATCTGGTATTTGATACAGAAATGCCAAAAATACCAGTTAATTGAATCTGCTTCTCTGATCCTAGTCTCTAACAGTACTTTACATTACTTTAATTTCTGCTTTCAAGACTAGAGCTGCAGAAATGCAAACTCTGCCCATTATGCATAATTCAAGACATACAGAAAAACCCTCAATAATGTTCAAATCTGAAATTTTCTCTCCTCCCCATCTGCAACTCTAAATTCCTATTACAGAAATGCTTTTAGAAGTCTGGAATTGTAGAGGAGAGCAGCCTCTTTTACATTTTGCAAACTGCAATTTATAATCCTTACAAAAGTATTTTTAGAAGAGAGTTTGTTGAAGAAAAATCTGCCCAATTCAATTTTATTTGCTCAAAAAATTCCAATCTTTAGTTGTTGGAGCTTTCTCATTGATTGAGATATTTTTCTTCATATCCCTTCTATTGTTTTTCCTATAAAAAAGAAATTAAAATGAATTAAGATGCAACAATAAAATCAAAATATTATATCTAACATAAAACAAATCCAATCAAATTCTATTGAAATAAATAAATAAAAAGGAAATTTGAGCTTCTTATTGATGCTCATAACGATTTTAATTAACCAAGGATAATATTCATGCATGAATCTGTAATTAAAAGAGGCTTGGCAAATGAAAATGAAGAAAACAAAACTCAGAAAATTGATTTTATTTTAGAAATTCGGAGCTTGATCTTCTGCCTAATTTTTGACTCAATAAATGATCAAATCTATTGTTGAGACCTCCTCAGAAATGTTCTCCTTGATTTTCTCTTTCCAATGAGCCGTCCTGGGCCTCATTTGGCCAAGTAAACTCAATTTATGAGTCTCCAAAGTTGATAAGTCAAATCTGATATAAATCTGGAAATTCTGTTGCTGGGCTAAAAATCATAATTTTAATTAAAAATCTAATCCTAAATTAGATTCTAATTATCTAATAGTTAATCCTAATTTAATTTAATTGTTAATGATAAATTAAACTAATTATTTAAATTAATATTAATCTAACTAATTAATATAATTAACTATTTATAAACAAATTAATCTAATTAATAATAAATCTAATTAAATTAATTATATTTTAAATATTAATTAATTTAATCAATTTAAAATTAATTATTTTAAATATTTAGATATTAAATTAATTATTAAACTAAAACTAAACTATCATTAAAATAATATTAAACTATATACTAACACTCTACTAATACTAATATTACATTAATACTATACTAACACTACACTTAATGTAAAACTAAACTAACAACTAACCTACCACTTAAATTAATACTAACAAATACTTAATTCTAACATTATAATATAAAACTAAACTAACACTCACAACTAACTTACAACTACACTAACCTAACTCAAACTAACGTTACACCTATTCGAATTGCACTAACATTACATTAAATCAACACTAACAAACACTACCCTAAACTAACATAAGACTTAGACTAACACTAATAACTCATCGTATGAATGAATGCTATTCAATCGCATCGGGAGATTCGAGTCATCACATCGGGATAATATAAGAGCTCATCGCATCGGAAGAATTAAATGTGGCTTAATCGGAGCTTTTAAAAGATACACCCCATGCATTTCTCCGATGCGATGAAATTTTTTATTTATTTATTTATTTTATGTTTTTATTTTTTATATATTTGTTTTTAATATAAATTTTTTTAATTTAATTAAATTAATTATATTTAATATAACAATTAATTTAATTAATTCAAAATTTAATGTTAAAAATTAGTTTTTTGTTTTTTAATTTTATTTGAGTGATGTTAAATTAGATTATGAATTTGTCTAAGATGATGATTTGCCTATCTAAATTACAGCCACTTTGTTATTTAGGATTTTTCGGATTTTTCGAGGATTTATTTGAAAATTGGAGTAAATTATCGAAATCCCGATGCTTTATGATTTGGTTGTATAAAAAAAAAAAATGTTAGTAATAACAAATCTAGGGGTTAATATTTAAACTAAATGCATTATTAAACTCCGCATTTTTTTTTTAACCCAGGCGACATAATTGTTATTATTCAAAGGAGTGCTATTTACAAACCGGTTGACCAAATGAGACGAAACAAGCGTCAATAGGAAGCTTATAAAAAATCGATTTCAACCAAGCAATCAAAACAAGAATCTAAAGAAAATGAAAAATTAACAAAATCGTAAGATAATTGACTTAATAAAAATCCTAAAAGGTGCTTAGCCAAAATTTTTATAGAAAGGGTCCCCATTATTTGATGTGAACAAGTCTAAAATGGGGGGTTGTTGTACTGTACAACAATTGGCGATTCACTGGAAGAAACAGTTATCTCTGTTTGATATAAATGAAATTTTCCTAAAATTAAAGTAAAAATAATTAAAGAAGAGAATATTATTTTTGGAATGCTTGACTAAGTTGATTAATCTGAATAAAAGCAACAATCATCTTACTGTAATTTTCTTTAAATTCCTCATAAATTAAAATATTTCATAACTCTATATCAGTCCTTAATTAGTTGTAGAGATAAAGCAGGGGTCACTTTACAGCTTAGCTTTTAAAATGTACTCATTTGTCACAAGTAGAGCCACTGCTGCCAGCAAACATCTATAGTCTCGACAGGGTTACCTTTTAATCATCAATGATTCAGAATCCTATCTATTTAAGAATTATTGACCTAGAGATAAATCCATTTATATATGCTTATTTTTTATTTTTAATTCTTAAAAGCCATTGTCCTGGTTTGGTAGCCAGATAGTTGACAATACCATTCACTGGTTATAATTGGACTGAACAAGCTGGCTCGTGATGAGACCCCTTGTCTTACAATTGTTTGAAATTATAAGCCATTACCCTGGTTTGTTTAGCAGTGTTGGTAATGTCAGCCTATTTTTCCCCTATGATCATGGTAAGTAGGCTCATGATGAGACCTCTTATCTTTTAAGTTTAAATATATCTCTGGATTATACTCTAGAAAAATAAGACTCTTCGGGACAGGGAGAATCATTGACTCCTTAAGAGTTCAGAATGACAATTTCGGAGTTAAAAGTGCTTTGCTGTAAAGTGTCTTTACTTGGTTAAAAATAAATTTTCTTGACTGATAATAGAATTTTGAAAGATCTTAATAAAGTATTGAAATCTCAAAATAATTACAATTTTGATGAAAAAGAAATTTCTCAGATTTCACGATACTTCGTCAAATTTTCTTGTTTTGTAATCTCTTCCTTAAGTATGTCTACCTTTATAATAAGAAAAACAAATTTTGCTAAGAGATTTTAAGAAAAAGCTAATAGGAGACTATTAACAATTTTCCCATGTATGCCAACAATTGCTAGGTAACAAAAAAAACCTTCCATATAAATCATGGCAAAATCACCAAAATCAAAACTGAAAACCAAAGGAAAAGAAGTCTTAAGCTAAGGTGAGAAAAGAAATCAGCAAACAAAATAAAAATGAAGCAAAAAGTGGAAAAGAAAAAATCCAAGCTTTGAAATACAAACTCTAACAAAAAAAAATGCTTATACCAATGTCTCACCACTTGAAGTAAAAGAAAATAATCATGTAATCATTCCTTCTTACATCGAGATCCAGAAAACTTATACCTTGTAGGATTGTAAATGTTTTAGGCTTTAGATAGCAGAGATGATAAAATTCAGCGACAATGAAAAATTTATGTTTGATGTCAATCTTGTCATTTTCAAAACATTATCTTAATCATTTTCTAATAAAAGAAATGCTTTAAAGAAAATAGATTAAAGGTTCAGAAACTTCCTAGTGTAGCTGTTTTAATGAGGACTATCGTTGCTTCTTGCAAATAAAACCAGGAAAAGAGCATAGGGCTTCCAAAATATGATTTGGCAGATGTTTGAAAGCTTTTATGAGGAGCTACAAAACAGATTCAAATATCAACATAATTTTGAAAAACAAAACTGAAACTAAAGTAATGAAATGGAAATTAATGAAAGTGGGTACATGAATCTTACCATTGGATGATTGCATTTGATCTTACCTGAAGGTATCAATTTCTCTAATACTAGCTGACTTCTTCTTTTAGTTTGACATTAAAAATATGAAGAAGGAAAACTAACCAAAATCCCATAACCCAAAATCATTATTTATTTTATTTAATTTAAAGCAAGCAGTAAAATGTAAAAACGAAATGCTTTGTGTTCAAGGGAATTGAAATTAAAACAATTGTGATAGCAGCGATGCGATTTTTATAATAATCGGTGATGAGCGAAGAATGATAAGCGATGAACAATCGGAAATTAGTGAAAATCGATGAGCAATGAGCATTTGGCGATTAATAAAAAGGGATAGCGATAAGCAATTGGTGATGAATTATTGCATTGCAATTTTTAAAATGAGCACACAAGGATGTATTCAATTTTCCTCCCGATTTGCGATTTGCGATTAGACTTGTTGCATCGGAGGTCTTTCAAAAATAGTCCTTGACTAATTTAATAATTTGCGATTGCGATTTGAACTTCATCGCATCGGAGTTTTTGCAAATGGATATATCAAAATGAGGTTTCTCCGATTTGTGATTGCCGATTGGGTTGATCGCATCGGAACTTTTGAAATGAACGAATCAACTGTCATAGAACTCTGCCGAAATGCGATTGCGATTAGACTTCATCGCATCGGAACTTTTAAAAAGTTGACCTTTTAATCAATTGTGATATGAACCAATTGTGGTATGACTTTACCAATTCACGATTGCGATTAAGTTTTTATCGCATTGGAGTTTTTTTTTTTTTGAATGGAAGAATTAACCTTATGCCTAATGCGATATGTGCGTTTGTTATCCATTTCATTGCATCAGAACTTTTGTAATGAAAAACAAACCTTTCAATTTATTCCAATGCGATATGTGATTTGATATTTTATGAAAAATTGAATGATGTAACACGTCAGAGATCTTGCATCGGAAATATGAAAATCAAGTTGGAACATTTCTGATATGAATCTTGCGATACTCTTTTTAATTTTAATTGGATTTTTTAAATGAATGAAAGCAAAGTTAAAGAATGCTCAAATTCTAATGAATCATAAAATAAAATTTCCCTGAACCTGTTTCGAACTTGAAATGGATTTGCTGCTTACTTCAAGTTTTGAAAACAAATGAAAACCTGCAAATAAAACAGAAAAAGAATTAAAAATAAACTAAGTAAAAGAGAAACTAATAATAGATGAAAATGAACTTGTAAATACATACCTGGAAGGAAATTTTCTGTAGATTTACCTCATGAATCTTCCAATTCTTCTTTCGATTTATCAAAATTCTAACTTTGTTCAAACTCATCTCTTATTTATTCTAAATCGAAGTGTGCAATCAGCCTAAATAAAATCTGTTTAGTCATGTTCAGGAAATCTGAAACTCATAAAATTCACCAGAAATAAATATGAAAATAGGCTTCCCTTTGAATTGCAACAGCAACTTATTACCTCTGCTCATTCCGAATTAACTTGAGAAAAATCTGTATTGTTATGTGATTGTTTAATAATGCATTTAGTAAATAAATATGATGCACATTGCAGCATCAGATAATAAACTAAAGATCAGAATGGGATGAAGCCACTAATTGTGGAAAAATATCAACACAGATTTGAATGTGTGCACACAGCAAAATGGACACCCTTAAGATCATTTTGACAAATTTCAAGGAAGATAATATGAACTTCACGTAATTAAAACAAAAGGTTAGACTGACTAATGATGATCAAATTGGAATTAAGCCTATAATAGAGAGTCATATCTTTCATGGGAAAATGAGATCATGAAGCTTTGTATCTTAAAAACCTTTAACAAATAAATTTCAGAAGAAAATCATATAAGGACATTTCGAAATAGAGAAAAGTGGGTTTGAGGTGATTGGTGCCAAGTGCAACTTCAATTGAATTTAGTCAAGACATTATTCAAAATAGGCAGAGTAGAGATATTGCTACAATAAATTTTGATTTAAAAATGGGAGCACGAATTAGAAATTTTCTGATAAGAGGCAAATATTTCCTTGAACATGTATATGAAATGAGAAGGGCTGATTGCTCGTTTTATTTTTATCTGAAGAACTATTAAGAATAAATTAACTACATAAAACAAACTAACTAAATTAATTCTACTTCTATTATAACCACACACATGAAATTGACTAAGTATAGTCATATTTCCAATGTAACCATTCTCTCATTTTATTTCCTGTATCTATGTACAGTTCAAATGTTAGTAACAAAAATACAAATCTAATTGAACTAAGAAAATTAAATCTATAATCAGAATGTACATTTTTTATTAACAGCTTATTTACAATCTCCTTCTTTTGAAAAGTATTTTCCAACTGAATTCCAATTGGATCATCAAAACCTGGATGGTTTTCCATTAATGATTGGAAAATATTTAAAAGAGGAGATGATAGGCCAGATTGTGAATATGAGCTTTTAAATTCAAAGGCCTGAAAAAAATTGTTAGTGTCATGTGTAAGTGTTAAATTATTAACAACCTTCCATGAAGGAAAACTTTCCAAACAATTTTCAAATGAGTTAATGAAAAATAGATGGAAATCTGGAAAATTATCAACTGGATTAGATTGCTGGTCAGATTGTAAAAATACATTCTCTTATTGACACTGCCTTTGGGAGGATAGAAGCTTTTGATAAAACATTAGCATTGATTGAAATTGAAATATTAATGGCTTTTGATGTTCATGATTATGATATGAAACTTCAATTTCCGAAAATGGCAATGCATCAATTGAATGTTCACTATTAAAGCGCTCAATATGCCAGCGTAGAGTGTCAAAAATTTGAAGAATAAAATCAGAAAACAAATCTAAATTTGAAAGAAAAAATAAAGTGAAATCCCTATTGGTACAACTAATGCTATAGCACAATTGAGATTGTTTTGAAATAATTTCTTTTTTACAAGGATTGGCGAGAATAATAGAATTTGAATAATTGCCAATTCCAACTTGTGAATTAGAAAGAGAATTATGATTATGAGCAGGAATGAGAGTTTGATCATGATATGAATCATAAATTGGAATGTTTTTCCGGATGGTGAAATCATGAAGATAATTTGCTGCTTTAAAATGAGGATTGGTTGGAATAATTTCTAAATTGAAATGTTCCTCATTCACAGATGTTATTTGAATTTTGTCATGAGGATTCTCTTGAGAAGAACAGAAATCATCATCCTTTATGTCAGAATAATTATCATAAATGACTTCACAATATTCTCTAGAATTCCCTTTGATCTCGTCCAAATTATCAAAGCAAGGAGGAATAAAAAATTTATGTTTATTAATGGCAAAAGAATGATCAATAATTATTTCTCTATCTTGATAAAAATTTATTGGTAATTCATTTAGATCATCCTCTTTATTTTCTGCAATATCATTAACACCAAGAGGGGAAAAATTACCATCATTAAAAATATCAGGATAAAGGGGAAAATGTGAATCTGAAATAATGCATTTAAAAATGTTTCTGTTTGAGAATTCTTGTACATCATGCTCATTGTAAATTTCAGATTCTAAGTCATTCCTTTGCGCACTCATGCTTTTTTGAAGAAGATTACTTTGCTGCTCTGATTTCAGCATTTGCTCATCATAAAAAGATTCAGAAATTTGTACAACAGTTTGCATGCTTTTATTTACTTTGATTGTTGCTTGCACTTGCTGATTTTGATTTTTTGAATTTACCTCAAAGTAGCTTTCAGATTTCAAGGCGGCTCTTTCTCCAAAATTGCTGCTATTGTCTTCTTGTATTTGATTAGAAATATTTTCCAAGCTTGGTAAAACCTCTTCATCACAATTTATTTGCACACCCAAATTAGAATTCTCATTTATGTTAGAAGAGGATGGAACAAAGTTTGAACTAATTTCATATGGATCGGGAATAGGAGGAAGAAAATAATTATGTTCAAACCAATCTAGTGATTCTTCTTTCATAGGTTCATCTTTGAAATTAAATTTTAAACAATTCAAATGAAATCGAATATTAAAATCTCTAACAGACTCATTTTCATTTCGTAGATATTCAATTTCATCACATACCTGATCATAATCATAGCGGTCAAATTTACAAACGAAAATTGTAACAAATTGATCCCAGTTGTGAATTGAGGCAACCGGAAGAGTTCTACACCAGTTTCTGGCTTTTGCCGCAAATGTGAGAGTAAAAATTCTGCATAAAATGCCTTCATCAATTCCTGAAAATCATAATTTGAAACATTTTGAATAAATTGAAGGACATGATTAAAAGCAGAAGAATTTCTCTCACCATTAAACTTTACCTGAGACAAGAGTCTTACCACTTCGGGTGGAGTATTGGAAGATGCACGTCCATGTATACAACTCCAAATTGGAAGTTTTAAAGGAGCCATTGTAATAAAAATGAAATGTTAGAATTCAAAGACTCCAAAATAAAACAAATCTCAGGCCCTCCTTCTAGCGCCAAAAATGTTGAGGCCTCGAAAATCGCTGCTACAACATTGGGGGATAACCACCCGGTCCGGACCTTAATACAGCTCCTTTTCCGTTTATGATAGTGGCTCCGACTGGTTTAACTAGGTCTAGTTACCTTTTCCCTATCGCTATTGGTTTACAATGTATCATTAACTTCCAATAGACAGGGATATCAGATCAATTATTCTTGATGATCAGGCAAGAGAATGACCCTTAAGCTGATTTGGGTTCAGCCAAACCACAACTAAGATTTTGCCTCTTCAAGTAGAGGACTTAAAAGAATGTATAAATTAATCTAAATGCAAACTTATTCTATAATACAAGCAAAAGAAACTAATCTAAATCCTATCTCAATTAGGTAGATATAAATCTATCCCAACTAAGAGAAAGATAATTAAGTAATGAGGATTAAAATATGTCTGGTTTTAAATTAATGTCAAGCTAACGAAGAAATTCAATTTAGCTCACATTTATGAGTACCAAAACATATTCTATTGAGACCATTTGACTGAAATAATAAATCAACAACACTCCAGAAGAAATTCACAAAAATGATATTGATTATCGAATTAATCAAGCCAATAATTAAACAATAATATGTGGAAGAAATTCACAACATATTATTATTTAAAAAATCAATTTTGTAAGACAGATTTCTAAGCAAATCGTTACTCAGAAATCAGATTTAAATCCATAAGAACAGAGATACATAACAATTTAAGACAAATTATCCATATCAACAGAAATGCATAAACATGAATAAAATGAAACAACAGTTTTATTAAAATAAAAATGAAACTGGTATTTGATACATAAATGCCAAAAATACCAGTTAATTGAATCTGCTTCTCTGATCCTGGTCTCTAACAATACTTTACATTACTTGAATTTCTGCTTTCAAGATAAGAGCTGCAGAAATGCAAACTCTTTCCATCATGCATAATTCAAGACATAAAGAAAAACCCTCAATAATTTTCAGATCTGAAATTTTTCTCTCCTCCCCATCTACAACTCTAAATTCCTATTACAGAAATGCTTTTAGAAGTCTGGAATTGTAGAGGAGAGAAGCCCCTATTTACATTTTGCAATCTGCAATTTATAATCCTCCCAAAAGTATTTTTAGAAGAGAGTCTATTTGAAAAAAAATCTGCTCAATCCAACTTTAATTGCTGGAGTCTTCTCATTGATTGAAATCTTTTTCCTCAATATCCCTTCTATTGTTTTTCCTGCAAAAAGAAATTAAAAATCATTTAAGAAGCAACAATAAAATCCAAATATTATTTCTATCATTAAAACAAATCCAATCAAATTTTATTTAAATAAATAAAAAAGGAAATTTGAGCTTCTTATTAATACTCATAAAAATCTTAATTAACCAAGGATAATATTGATGCATGAATCTGCAATTAGAAGAGGCTAGGCAAATGAAAATGAAGAAAACAAAACTCAGAAAATTGATTTTATTTTTAGAAATTCGGAGCTTGATCTTCTGCCTAATTTTTGACCTAATAAATGATCAAATTTATTATTGAAACCTCCTCAGAAATGTTCTCCTTAATTTTCTCTTTCCAATGAGCCGTCCTGGGCCTCATTTGGCTAAGTAAATCTCAATTTATTAGCCTCCAAAGTTGATAAGTCAAATCTGAAATAAATCTAGAAACTCTGTTGCTGGGCTAAAAAAAAATCAGAATTTAAATTAAAAAATTTAATCCTAAATTAGTCTACAATTAACTAATAATTAATTCTAATTTAATTGCTAGTTATAAATTAAACTAATTAAATATTAATCTAACTAATTAATATAATTAACTATTTATAAACATATTAATCTAAATAATAATAAATCTAATTAGATTAATTATATTCTACATATTAATTAATTTAATTAATTTAAAATTAATTATTTTAGATATTAAATATTAAATCTAATATTAAATTAAAACTAAACTATCATTAAAATAATATTAAACTAACATATACTAACACTCTACTATACTAATATTACATTAATACTATACTAACACTACACTTAATGTAAAACTAAACTAACAACTAACCTACCACTTAAATTAATACTAAAAAATACTTAATTCTAACATTATAATATAAAACTAAACTAACACTCACAACTAACTTACAACTACACTAACCTAACTCAAACTAACGTTACACCTATTCGAATTGCACTAACATTACATTAAATCAACACTAACAAACACTACCCTAAACTAACATAAGACTTAGACTAACACTAATAACTCATCGTATGAATGAATGCTATTCAATCGTATCGGGAGATTCGAGAGTCATCGCATCGGGATAATATAAGAGCTCATCGCATCGGAAGAATTAAATGTGGCTCAATCGGAGCTTTTAAAAGATACACCCGATGCATTTCTCCGATGCGATGAAATTTTTATTTATTTATTTTATTTTATTATGTTTTTTGTTTTTTATATATTTGTTTTTAATATAAAAAATTTTAAATTTAATTAAATTAATTATATTTAATATAATAATTAATTTAATTAATTCAAAATTTAATGTTAAAAACTAGTTTATTGTTTTTTAATTTTATTTGAGTGATGTTAAATTAGATTATGAATTTGTCTAAGATGATGATTTGCCTATCTAAATTACAGCCACTTTGTTATTTAGGATTTTTCGGATTTTTCGAGTTTTGATTTATTTGAAAATTGGAGTAAATTATCGAAATCCCGATGCTTTATGATTTGGTTGTATAAGTAAAAAAAAATGTTAGTAATAACAAATCTAGGGGTTAATATTTAAACTAAATGCATTATTAAACTCCGCATTTTTTTTTTTAACCCAGGCGACATAATTGTTATTATTCAAAGGAGTGCTATTTACAAACCGGTTGACCAAATGAGACGAAACAAGCGTCAATAGGAAGCTTATAAAAAATCGATTTCAACCAAGCAATCAAAACAAGAATCTAAAGAAAATGAAAAATTAACAAAATCGTAAGATAATTGACTTAATAAAAATCCTAAAAGGTGCTTAGCCAAAATTTTTATAGAAAGGGTCCCCATTATTTGATGTGAACAAGTCTAAAATGGGGGGTTGTTGTACTGTACAACAGGGAGTTAATATAATAAAATTAAACATGGGATTAATATGAATGGGGGGGTTAAATGAATATATGCAGGATTATATGTATCTGCAGGATAATACACTAAGTTTAATGTAAAAATTGATATCAGGAAGGAATTTTTTAATAGTGGGACCCGATACATCATTTTAAACAAATACTTAGGATAAAGGGGTTTTGGGTGTATTTTGAATGAAAATGGAAGTTAATAAAGGGATGTTTTACTTTTCCAAATGTAATATGCTTTTTTAACTAAGGAAAGGGGGTTTTGTAAGGAAAAAGAGTGAAGGGGAAAAGGGTTAAAATGAAGGGGAAGGAGCATTTTTACAAGGGAAATGAGTTTAGAAGGGAGTTAGTAAATATGAAATGATCAATTTCTGCTATCCATGCCTTGTGAAAACTGCTTCTGCCTACCCATCATCTACCTTAACATTTTTTCTTCTTTTGTTTGGATGCATTTGAGCTTGCAGACCCTTTTTATTTTTCTTTTAACATCAAACTATCTAATTCTAACCTTATTACTTCTAATGGCTCAGATTAAACGGTTGAGCTCATTTATTATTCTCTACCTAACCACTGATCTTCCAAGGTTAAAAATTTTGGCTAGATCTTTATTCTCTATCTATCAACATGAAATTTAAAGCATGAATAATCAATATTAAGCTATTTGACTATCACAGATTGTGGAATTTTTGATAAGCTACACATAATCTTCTTTTGCAAAGTAAAGTAAAAAGTAGTGGCATTTGAATTTGCATCACTTTCATGATCTATTTTATCTCTTTTTTGTTGGGGTCCATATTTTTTATATTCCTTTTTTATCTTTCTCTTTCAGTCCTTCGATTTTTATTTTAGGACTTTTACCCCTTTTACATTTTTTAATATGGGAAAAAAATTTCTAGAAAGCAAAGTATGTACATATTACAAGACTGATCATAGTCAATTCAAAATTATGAATCCTATTATTATAGGACCCTAACAGTGGCTCCACATGGGGATGGCATTTCCTGGTGAAATGTCAAGAACTTTAAGATTAGTAGCCTTTGAAATTTGATTGTGCTTGCCTTGGAACTATTTTTTTGAGCTCTGCTTTATTCATAGTTATGATATTTTTTCTTTCAAAGCTTAGGGCCTTCTCTCCGAGCTTCAACTTTGCAAGAAAAACATCCAATACAATCTATGCTTTGTAATGTTATGTACAATGAGAAAAGTAAACAAAGTGAATTATTGTTAATCTGGGCAATAGTAATGCTTAAGCATCCTACCATTGACTTGTCCACCTGGCAGATCTGATCCATCTAACTCCTTCAAAAAGAATTCATTGTTACCTCTATAACCATAAATGATATAGAGACCTTTCCATAGAAAGTAAAATTTACCAGGTTTACCTTTATCTTCTCTTCTAGAATCCCATTTAAGAACTTTATCACCTATGTAAAAATCATCTTCCTTTGTTTTCTTTTCAAATATATTTTTGATTTTATCTTGGATAACTTGTGATTTGACATAGACTTCTTCCCTGGTTTGCTGCAAGTGTATGGTTTGATTTATCCTTCTTTGGATATAATTGGGTTCAACCTGCAGTTCTTGGATCATCTTCATCACTAGCACTCCTAAAGAGGATGGAAAAACAACATCCATCCCATATACTAGTTGATAAGGGGATGTGCCAATGGACTTCTTTGTGGTGACTCTATCTTCCCATAAGGCATTAACTAAATTTTTGTTCTGGGTCTTTTTGTTGTCTTCTAATAGTTTCTTGATGATATTAACCAGGCTTTTGTTGGAGGATTCTAGAATACCATTACCTTGAGGGTAATAGGCAGTGGAATGGCCAAGGCTAATGTGGTATTTTTTACATAAGTCAATCATTTTCTTAGACTTGAAAGAAGTTGCATTATTAGTAATGAGATTTTGAGGGAATCTAAATCTAGACAGTATATTGTTTCAAGAAATGAGATTATGACAGAATCAGTGACTTGTCTAGAAGGAATGGCTTCTATCCACTTGGTGAAATAATCCATGGCTGTCAAAATCCATTTGTGCTGGGTTGAGGAGGGTGGGTGAATTTCACCAATGAATTCTAAACCCCATTACTAAAATGGCATTTTTGTGGAGATGGGTTTAAGGGGTAAAGGTAATAGTTTTTTCTTCGCTTCAAAGATTTGGCATTTGTGATAGGAGGTCACATACTTTCTTACATCTGCAAAAAGAGTGGGCCAATAAAAACCTGCCCTTAAGATTTTATCTGTAGTTGATTTCTAGTAAAGGTGTCCTCCACAGTCACTTGCATGAAACTCTTCCATAACTTTATCAGCTTCATATTTAAGTAAAAAATTTAATAAAATTCCACCATGATCTATCCAAACAAAGCATTATCTATGATACAAAATTTCATTGCTTTTAACTTTAGGAATCTAGCTTTAGTTACTGACAATATAGGAGGAGCTTGTAAGTTTAGTAAAACAAATATGATATCTGCATACCAAGGTAAATATAGAAAAGCTTCACTGTTCTGTGGAGTTTCCATCTCTTCTTGATCATCTAATTGAGCACTAAAATTTATTTCTAAGGCCTCACAGTTTAATTCAGCCATGATTTTGGCAAAACCTTGGCCTTTAATGAGTTTGGTGGGTTGAATTTCCATGTCATATTCCAAAATAGTGGCAATCCATTTGCCTCTCTTACCATCAAGCCCATTCTAAGTCATAATGTCCTTTACTACTAAATTTGGGACATATGCAATGATGTGTGAGTATAATATATACACTCTAAAGACTTTAATAGCCTTCACTAAAGCAAGTTCTTGTTTTTCGATTATGTTGTAATTTAGTGTGGCATCTCTTAGGTATTTGCTGAAAAAAGAAATGGGATGTTCATAACCCTGATCATTATTTTGCAATAAGACTATAATAATTGTATGTTCTGAAGAAAAAGAAAAAATAATAAAATCTTTTTTGAAATCGGGACTTATTAGGACTGGTGTTCTTGTAAGGGCTTGTTTGATTGATTCAAAGGATTGTTTGGCATCTACTATCCATTTAAGTGTTGGATATTTCTTTAACATGCTATTCAGTTCTCTAATTAATTTTGCTGAATTTGAGATGAATCTTCTAAGGAAATTGATTTTACCTAAGAAAGCCAGCAATTCCTTGACATTTCTAGGATGACGTATGTTTAAAATTGCCTCTATCCTAGCTGGATATATCCTAATTCCCTCTTTTGAGATTATGTGTCCTAACATTTTACCTTCTTCAAGTCCAAAGAGTGTCTTTTTTGGATTCAAATAAATACCAAATTTTCTGCATTTAATAAACTCTTGTCTCAGATGATCGAAATGTTCATTATCTGTTTTTGAAAATACAGTTATATCATCTAGATAAATGACAAGAAAATCATGAATTTATTTGTCAAAATTCATGTCCATAGCTCTCTGAAATGTAGCTCCTGCATTCATTAATCCAAAAGGCATTTTCAAATACATGAAAGTACCCCATGGAGTAGTAAATGTTGTCTTTGGTTGGTCTTCTGGCTGAACCAAGATTTGATTATATCCAGAGAATCCATCAAGAAATGAAATCCTGGATGATCCTACAACCATCTATAAAATATGATCCATTTTGGGGAGGGGATAGTTATCTTTTAGGGACACTTTGTTTAAGTTCCGGAAATAACCACAATTTTCTGATTTCCCTTGTTTTCTTCCTACTAGGAACTAATTTTGAAACCCAATCAGAATATCTGATAGGTGCAATGATCTATGCTTCATACATCCTCTTTACCTTTTTTAAAATCAAAGGCATAAGAACTAGATTTATTCTCCTAAGCTTTTGTTTAAATGGTTTCTAATCTTCTTTGATATGTATTTTATGTTGTATTATGCTGATGTCATAAGACTTAAGGTCTTCATAACTCCATGCAAACACATCCTGGAATTCTTTAAACAAAGCTACGTATTTCATTTTTTCTTCTTGAGGTAATGCTTTCGAAATTATGATAAGCTTAGGTTTATGTTATGTTCCTATATTACATTCTTCTATGTATGATCTTAATGGTTCCATTTTTTGTTTTCTTGCAACATCATTTGAATCAAAAATATCTTCTAATGGGGCTAATACCTTAGGTAAAAAGTTATTCTTAAGGTTTAAAAATCACATAACCATCATTTTCTATTTCTTCTATTTCAAATTTTTCTAACCTATCTATTTCTACTTGAATGAATTTACTAGGTTCAGTTAAATCTAAATTATTTACATCTATCTCACTATCTATTTTATCATCTATTGTACAATCTATATCTATGTTACAATTTTTGAATTCTCCCTTAGCATTCATAAAGTGGTAGATTTGAGTATCCCGTGTAAAAATCTGCCAGTATTTCAAGTTTTCTGGTATAGTAGGTCTGTGTCTTACCTCTATAGTATATTGGTGATTTGGCTGAAAAGGCAGATTGTAGGTGCTAGAAAAAGTTGCCAGACTGTGTGCCTGCATGTTCTGTTTTCTGGGAATTACAGAAAAGTAAATTTCAAGAAACTCTTTAATCAGATCTAAAATTGTTTCTCTTGTTAGAAAATTATATATATTACAGAGCAATGAAACACATAAAATATTCAGAAAACACAAGCACACAAAACACATAAAATCAGAGAGACACAGATATACGTGGTTCACCTAGTTTGGGCCACTTCCACCTTGAATAGTCAGTCCTTCCTTTCTATTGTCCAGCAAAATGAAGAGACACAACCTACAATAGATCCACTGTAATATCCTATGTTCTCTCTCACAGTCTCCTTATCTGTTTCTCACTCTGAGAAATACTCATACCATACACAACCGCAATGCAATACCCTCATACAAAGAGAGGGGTTGCCTTCTAGGGCAAAAAACCCTAAACTAAACATAACTTCTACCATCATATCATCCACCTAATGAATGGCCTAGATTGACTAGAAATCACTGTACTTTTACAAGGAAATTTTACATCTGTTTCTAGCTTCGGGGGCATTGCCCCTGAAACCCCCTGCTAAGGGGGGGCTCCATAAAGTCGTAGCCACCCCCCCTGGACCCCGGAGGCAGCGTTTAATTTCGGGCGGCGTTTCCACCCCATTAAGGTATAGGGGTCCAACGCTGTGATACAAAATAAGCAAGATAATCAGGCTCCACACCCAACAATATCCCACTTGGAGACGAATTGTAGCAACTCCACCACTGCTTCTTTTGCTGGAAAATGACTCCTCTTTGGACCTGGTTGTTTCTCATCTTCATCGTCATCCTTGAAGACCAATTGAAACTGAGCATATTCTCAGTTTCTCCCTGGTTACAACTTTTGTTAGCATATCTGCAGGATTTTAGCTAGTGTGTATCTTTTCCAGCTTCAATTTTCCATCTTCCAATACTGACCGTATGAAATGGTACTTGAGCCATATGTGTTTAATCCTGGAATGAAATGTTGAGTTCTTTGCAAGATGAATGAAACTTTGGCTATCACTGTATAACATGCCCATATCATGCTTCTTACCCAATTCATCCATAAACCTTTGTAACCAAATCATTTCTTTACTAGCCTCTGTAGCAGCAACATACTCTGCTTCTGTTGTTGAAAGTGAAACAACACTTTAGATTTTTGAAAACCAACTGACAGTTTTTCCACCTACAGTAAATACATATCCTGTAGTGCTCCTCCTGTTATCTCTATCACCTTTCATATCTGCATCAACATATCCCTATAGAGAAATGTTGAACCACCAAATAATAATGCTTGATTTGTGGTACCTCTCAAATATCTGAGAATCCATTTTACTGCCATCCAATGTTCCTTTCCTGAATTATTCATGTACCTACTTACAACTCCCATTTCATGTGCAATATCAGGCCTTGTGCAAACCATTTCATACATTAAGCTTCCAACTAATGATGCATATGGAACTTTAGACATATAGTTCATTTCTTCTTGGGTCTTGGGGCACATCTCCTTACTGAGTTTGAAATAGCTAGCAAAAGGTGTACGAACTGGTTTTGCATTTTTCATATTAAATATTTTCAACACCTTTTGTATGTACTCATTCTGAGACAGTGTTAATTTGCGATTTTCACTGTCTCTAGTTATTCTCATACCAAGGATTTGTTTTGCAGCTCCCAAATCCTTCATTGCAAATGGATTTGCCAATTTTTTTTTGAGCACATTTATTTCCTGCATGTTAGACCCTGCAACAAGCATGTCATCTACATACAATAACAATATAATATAGCTACTATCATTTTGATTTTTCATATAAATGCAATGATCAAAGTGACATCTAGTATAACCTTGTTTAGACATAAACCTGTCAAATTTTAGATACCACTGCCTTGGAGCCTGTTTTAAGCCATACAAGCTCTTCTTTAACCTGCACACTAATTTTTCCTTCCCTTTGACCTCATATCTTTCTGGTTGCTCCATATAGATCTCTTCCTCCAAATATCCATGGAGAAATTTTGTCTTTACATCTAACTGTTCAAGATGTAAATCTTCCGCTGCTACAAGACTTAAAATAGTTCTAATTGAAGTCATCTTAACAACAGGAGAAAATATTTCATCAAAATCAATACCTTTATTATGTGAAAAACCCTTCACCTCAAGTCTAGATTTGTACCTCTGTTTTCCTCCATCTTCTTCCTTCAGCCCGTAAACTCATTTATTATGCAATGTAGTTTTACCTGCAGAAAACCTGACTAAGTCCCAAGTCTGGTTATGAATTAAGGAGTCCATCTCTTCTTCCATGGCTAGCTCCCACTTCTTCCTTCTTCCAAACTGCATTTCTTTTTCATAACATTCAGGTTCACGAGAATCAATCAACAATAAATAATATAATGAAGGAGAGTATCGTTCAGGGGGTCTACTTATCTTGGTAGATCTTCTAACACCACTTTTAGGTGTTTGAGGTGCCTGTTGCTGTTGTTCTGGTTGCTGTTGTTGTGGCTCTTGATTATTATTATTTTCAGGCACCTTTACTTTTTCTGTGATCTCATCAAGAACTGTGTATTCTTTGTTTTCTTTTTCCTGTTTCTTTTCCTGCAACTGATTCTTATACAATACATTTTCATTGAATATTACATCTTTGCTCCTAATGATTTTTTGATTTTCATAATCATATAAGCAATAACCAAAATCATCAACACCATATCCAATAAAGGTACATTTCTTTGATTTTTCCTCAAGCATTGTTCTATTTTCTTTATTAATATGGAGAAAGGCCTCACAGCCAAAAGGCTTTAAAAAAGAGTAGTTTACCTTTTTACCTGTCCATGCTTCCTCTGGAATACCACCATCCAAGGAACTTGAAGGCCCTCTGTTTATTAGATAAACAACATTATCTACAACATCTGCCCAAAATTGTAAAAGAAATCCTTCATGCAATCTCATGCACCTTGCATGCTCCATGATTGTTCTGTCCATCCTTTTTGACACACCATTTACTTATGTTGTTCTTGGAACTGTCTTCTCTCTATGAATTCCATGCTCTGAACAGTACCTATCAAACTCTTTGCTACAATATTGACCTCCATTGTCTGATCTAAGATACTTCAATTTCTTTCCTGTCTCAATCTCAACCAAAGATTTCCATTTCTTGAAAGTATCAAATACATCAGATTTATTCTGAATACAATAAATCCAAGTTTTTCTAGTTGCATCGTCAATAAAAGTAACATAATAAAGAGAGCCACCAAGAGATGATACCTGAGCAGGTCCTCATACATCTGTATGCACAAGCTCTAATTTTTCTCTCTTCTTTTCTTTCCCAACTTTGAGAAATCTAGCTCTCTTTTGTTTTCCATAAATTCAATTCTCACATAAATCCAAATCAGCATTCTTCAAACCTGGCAACAAATTTCTTGAGTGAAGAATCTTCATCCCCTTCTCACTCATGTGTCCAAGCCTATGATTCCATAATGCTGCATCTACTCCTTTGGAAGTTAAAGCATTAACAAAGTTAGAAATACCATTGCATAAATACAATGTAACAACCTTTTCTCCTTTTTCTATTACCAGGGCTCCTTTGGTGACCTTCCAAGTTTTATCTGTGAAATTTGTCACACGACCTTCACTGCCTAATTACCCTGTTGAAATTAGATTTTTCTTTAGATCTGGAACATGTCTTACCTCCTTTAATTTCCATTGGTTTCCATTCTGTTGTTTTACAAGAACTTTACCCATTCCAACAATTTTATAGGGTTTATTGTCACCCAAACGGACTTGTCCAAAATCTCCTTGAACATAGTCATGAAAATATTTCTTATCAAGTGTAGCATGGAATGAGACCCCTAGATCTACAACCCAAGAATCAGTAACATTTTCGAAAGAAAGAATCAAAGCATCTTGTAACACATCACCTGTCACATTTTCTTCATGATTGTTTTCTTGTTGTGTGTCTCCTTCTTTTCCCTTCCAAGATCTACAGTATTTCTTCAAGTGTCCTTTCTTTCCACATTTCCAGCACACTATTCCCGATGTGGACTTGGATCTTCCTTTCCTTGATTTACTGTGATAGCCTGAGCTCTTTCCTCTTTCCATTTTTCTTCCCCTAGACTCTGCACTCAAAGCATTACCCGATGTCTCACCGGAGCTTTTTCATTGCATTTCCTCTCTAAGGATAGCACCAACAACATCATCAAACTTTAAAGTACTAGATCCAGAGACAAAGTTACTAATGGCCATAACTAAACCATTCCAAATTTCTGGCAATGAACACAGAAATAAGAGAGCCCTAACTTCATCATAAAATTTTACCCCTACAGAACTTAGCTGACTAGTAACTGTATTAAAATCATTTAAATGGTCTGTAACAGATCCACCTTCCGACATATTCATATTAAATAAATGTTTCATGAGAAATACCTTGTTTGAGGCCGAGGTTTTTCCATATAATTTCACCAACACCTTAATCAAACCCTCTGTTGTTGTTTCCTTCAAAATATTGAAGGCTACCGACGCTGCAAGGCACAACCGTATTGTTCGGAGTGCCTTTATATCAAGAATCTCCCATTCTGCGTCTATCATAGCCATCGACTTCTTTGTTTTTCTTCTCAATGGTAGGTACAGATATTTATGATACAGATAATATTCCATCTGCATCTTCCATAGTGGGACGTTTTGGCCGTTAAATTTCTCGACCCTAAACTTACCATCTTTCGCCATTGCTCCCACTCAAACCAGGAACCCTTCTTTCCTGCGAGTTTATCAGCCAAAAAGACCTTCGGCTCTAATACCAGTTGTTAGAAAATTATATATATTACAGAGCAATGAAACACATAAAATATGAAGAAAATACAAGCACACAACACACATAAAATTAGAGAGACACAGATATATGTGGTTCACCCAGTTTGGGCTACGCCCACTTTGAATAGCCAGTCCTTCCTTTCTATTATCCAAAAAAATGAAGAGACACAACCTACAACAGATCTATTGTAATATCCTCTATTCCCTCTCACAGTCTCCCTATCTGTTTCTTGCTCTGAGAAATACTCATACCATACACAGCCGCAATACAATACCCTCATACAAAGAGAGGGGTTTCCTTCTAGGGCAAAAAACCCTAAACTAAACATAACTTCTACCGTTAGATAATCCACCTAATGAACGACCCAGATTGTCTATAAATTACTATACTTTTACAAGGCAATTTTACATTTGTTTTTAGCTTCGAGGGCGCTGCCCCGAAACCCCCCGCCAAGGGGGGCTCCATAAAGTCGCAGCCGCCCCCCCTGGACCCCCCAAGCATCATTTAATTTCAGGCGGCATTGCCGCCCCATTAAGGTATAGGGGTCCAATGCTATGATACAAAATAAACAAGATAATCAGGCTCCACACCCAACATGTCTGTATTGGCTTAATATAGGATTATACACAGAATATTCTCCTCTGATTTGTTTTAAAATTAAGTCAGAGTCTCCCATGATATAAACTCTTTTACCTCATAAATTTCTAATGATCTGCAATCCTAATATTAAAGCTTCATAATCTTCCATGTTGTTTGTACATTTAAATTTTAATCTAAAGGCATGACCTTTAGAATGATTATTTTCCATGTTATGAATCCAAACTCATGCTCCTGCTCCTAATTTGTTCACTGAAGCATCAAAGTCTAAGTGCCACATTGATTCATGAAATATATTTTCACTGTCAACTTCCTTCTTTTTTTGTTTTAAATCTGTGTTTTTATCTATGCCAGAATCTGAATTGCATAAAATGAAAGAATCCATATCATAGTGTATAGAGTAAATAGGATAGTTCTATGGTTGTTATGTACTACTGCTCATGTACCATTAGAGTTTCTATGTAAATATTTTTGGGTTGACCAAATACTGAAATAGTGGCATAAGACATGTCTAATTGTAGAGATCTATGCACTTTTTCTCCCCATGAGTGAGATAAAAGCATTCCATACTTTGGAGGGATATTAGCTACTATAATATCCGTGACTATGATTTTTCCTAGGTATTGGACTAAAGTGACACATAAATATTTTATTAAGCCAAGACATTTTACTTTTCTAGAATCAAAAGAGAAAAGATCTTTACATGGTCTAGCGACATCTAAATTCAAACTTTCTATGATGGCTTTGGCATTAAATTGTGGGATTCTCATGAATCTAGCATAGCATTGTGTAAAATTTGACCATGAATACTCAGGATAATGTAGAAAGGAAGAACACCACCTTCTTGATGTTTTCCATTTACTTCATGGCCAAAAAGTAATTCTTGTTTATCATCGTTTAGATTTATAGAGTCTTCTCCTTCATTGATATTCAATTTTTCAGTGATCTATGATTTATATAAATCATGATTTACCAATTATGTTAAAGGAATGGGTATTTTTAGTTTGGAAATTTTAGTTTTGATGTTGAATGGTGGTTGTGTTTTTCCTAACTGAATGATTTCCTCTTTACTAATTGCAGTTTGAGTGTGTTTCTCTTCTTTATCTACAGTTTTTTTTTCAGTTTGTGTTTCCACTATTTTGTTGTTTTCAATTTTCTTTTGTGGAACAGTTTGAGTAGCAGTGCTAATTTTGGCAGCTTTTGAAGTTTCTATAGTTGTTTTGGCAATAATTGTTTTAGGATCAGCTTTTAGCAGAAGGTGTTGTTTTAGTAGCAAAATATTTTTGAGGATCAGTTGATGTTTGAACAACAGTATCTGTAATGTCAACAATTGTAGGACTGGGTGCAATTTTTGGACTAGAAATTTTCTGATTAGGACTAGAATTTTTCTGATTTGAGCTAGAGTTTTGTTGGGTTTACCTAGGGAGAATTTAGTACTTTGGTTGTAGGAGCTTCTACTATTTTCTTGTTCTGAGTTTGGGCAGTTTTCTTAGTAGGGGCTTCTACATTTTCTTACTCCTATGGTTATATTGCTTATGAACTTCATTAATGGAAAATTCATAACCTTTCTTATAATCAAAATACTCTCTAGATTCTAACTATAACTGTTGTAGCTCGTATAATTCATATTCTTCTTGTGTAAGAAAAATACTATTATCATCATTGATTCCCATTAATTTAATCTGAGTGTCTTCATATTCTTCATTTTGGTGAGAAATTTCAGCATAGTTCTCTTGGAAAGGTGGTCCTATTTTTTGATTAGGTGTTATTTCTCTAGATTTAACAGTGTTGGTATTTTTCCTAAAATTTGGATTTCTTATTTGAGGATCTTGTTGTTGATTATCCCACTATGGTTTCCTTTCCATAATTTCTAATCTATCCATCATTTTTCCATATCTTTTGCTAAACTATCTATTTTACTATCTGATGTAGATGTTTCCTCTTTAATTCTCACCCTTCATTCATTTCTCATTTTGGCTCTCTTAGCTAACAAATTTTCTTCTACACTATCTCCATTGATTTGCATTTGTTCTAGTGTTTCTGGGCTTCTTTATCTCAATTGGTATAACATATCCATATCAAAACCATCAAGAAATTTGATTAAAGCTAAATCTGGTGGGTGTTTGATGTTTGCTGGAATATCATTATAGATATTGTTGAATCTAGTAAAATAGTCCTGAACTAACTCATTAGGAGCTCTTTTAATGTGTTCATATTCACACAAAATTTGTAAAGGATTCTTCTTTTTCTCCCATCTATAGATAAACAATATATGGAAAGCTTCTAAATCAGCAATATGATTGGCAAGTAAAGCTTTAAACCATTTCTTTACTTCTCCAGCTAAAGTTTGGGCAAACATTCTCATTTGAACATCAGCTTCATCAATTTCATGCAATTCAAATTAATCGGTCATTTTGTTAACATGTTGTTGTGCAATGTATTGACTAGTTTCATCAAATTAAGGGATTTTTCTTTGGTAATCTTGGGGCATAGGATGTAATTGAGCTGGTAGGACCAATGGGGCATATCTGGCAACCATGGCTAAGATTCTAGCTTTGTTGGGAGGTAAATGTGTGGTGCTTGGTGATGAGGTTGCGATACTTGCAGATGAGCTTGGGATACTAGAAGATGTACTTGGAAATGTGGTTGAAGTGCTTGAAAATGTAGCAGCAGTGCTAGAAGGTGAACTTGAAGTATTTGGAGATGGAAATAAAACTCTAGGTTGAAGAGGAAGCTTAGGGATGAATGATTCTACAGAATGAGGTGTAGTGGAAATAATAGATGAGGTGGTATTGAATAAATTTGAATTTACAGAATCTGAATGAATGGTAGAAGGCTTATGGGTATAAGCAGATAAAGCAGTCAATTCAACAGAATGTTAGAAATAAGTTTCATCAATTTCCTTAATAAAATTTGTAGCCAAAGCATCAAGTTTATCAAAAGGTTCTAAAGCTTATTGATCTGAATTAAGTAAAACAGTTTCCTTTTTAGTTTCAATAAATTAAATAAAATCAGGATCTATTACACTATCATAGATGGAACTTTCTGATTTAGTTCTATACAAAGATTGCTCAAAAGCTAAATCAAATTCAATGTCTTGTAAACTTGATAATTTTTTGGGAAGGGAATTTTCTTTGATTAATTGACTTGTACTTCCTAAACTTTCTACTTTTTTGTTTTTCTTTAAAATTCTGTCAGGATTATCTACTATTATAACAGGTTCTAGATCAGGATGAGACCTGGTATAGTAGGTTTTTCTTGAAGCTAGAATTTTATTTTTTTATGAAAAGTTTACTTTCAACCCTTAAAACAACCTCAAGATGAAAAGATGAGTAAAAGTATTTCCTTTAAGGTTTATTTTAAACAGTGAGGATTGATTTCCCCAGTAAGGTCACCAATATGCTATCACTCCAATAATTCTCAGGGTTGTAAATCTTTTTGGTTTAAAGAATATTAGAGGTAACCAAAAACCTAGTTTTAAGCTTAGGATCTAGCCTTCCTAATGCTCAGAGAGGACTCTCTCTATATGATTTATCTTTGTTGTTTTTAGTTGATTTTAGGCTAGTTATGTAAGATTACTTGGGATTTTGATTTTGGTTTGGTTTGGTGGTGGAATCGGTTTGGTGGTGGAATCACTGATTCATATGGATAGATGTAGGTATGTATTCCATTGGACTGATGGAGTCAATGTGTCAAGCAACATAGCAGAATCAAGGTTCTAAAGGGAAGTGTTCACAAGGCAAGATAGCTAAGCTGATTTAGATCTTTAGGTTGGATGATGAAATGGTTTCAATCGGGATGAGAAAGAAATTAAGAATTCTTAGATCCAGATAATGAGGGAAATAATAGAGGTCAATCGAAGCTAGGGAGAAATTAAGAATTCCCTAATCTGGATATCGGTGGAAAACATAAAATGACATAACAGTTCAAGACAGAGTGTTTTTAAACAACTGTTGAAATAATATTCTTGTTATACATTTAGATTTAGAAAACATGCAAGTATGTGAAAACTTCAGATAATAACAAAGAAAAATTGAGAGTACTTCACTGAAGTGGCCCAACACATGAATCCTATAATATAATTCCTTTATTGCTCAATCCAATATGCTAACTTGCAAATGGTACAAAGAACGCTCTGGTTCAAATCAGTAGATCTATATAAATTTTTAGCAATCCACAATCCACACACAATACTTTTAATTGTGAAGTATTTATACAAAAAAATAATACAAAATATCCTAAAGTGTCTTAGGAATTACTCAAGGAAAAATAAATATCTTCATGCAAGAAGATAGAGACAGTTATCTAGCTAATTCAAGTTGTGCCTGCTTTTAATGATTTTTATGTTTGTTGTCTTTGATATTTTGTTGATTTTTCTCTGACTTTTGCTCAACGAAGGCTGTTGTTGAGTGTCCTTTACACTAGTTGTATATTTAATTTAAACTACTCTTTTATTGTTTTACCTTTCACTGCTATGCTTTTCCTTTTCACTTTCACAATAAATCAATCAAATTCTCCTAATCTTCTACATCTGGTAACTTGATTTTCACCATCCTTCTGAAGATTTCATATGCTTCTGTGTATTTTGAAAATGTAGGTTTGTTGATGAATAAATTTTTTACCACATGTTGTAGGTAAAAGAGGTTCTCAAAACTCTTATAGAGTACTTTCCATGTTGGACTTCCTTGCATGGCTGAATTGTTGGTTTGTTCCTTTGCCACTTCTCTGATTTTCTTATCATAATCTTCTTGTTTCATCAACCTGTCATTGATAACCAGAGGATTTGGAAGGAATTTCTACCTCAAAATATAAAACTTCATCATGAATTTGGTTATGTCAAGCTCCATGTTTTGGCATTTTTCTTCAAGTTGAACCATTAAGTTTCTCTTAGAAATCACCTTCCTAACTTCTAGGATTGTTTGTGTCCTGTCACTAATTCCAATTTCCTCTAATTATTGCTTATTCTTTGAATTAAGAAACTTAATGATTTCATAAACTCTTCTGGAAACTTGTTGAAGTTATTCTTTGATATTTTTAATAGATTCACTTGCTTCTTTTAATGATGCTATTCTCTATGATGTTCGCTCTCATTGACAGTTGAATGATATTGACTGGCTAGCCCGGTTCTTTCAATGTTAGTTCTTTCTCTAGTTTCAACAATTTCTCATTCAATTTGTTTGTCTTCTGTATTTCATTCTTGTGCATAGTATTTACTAGTTTCTTCTCATTCTCTATACTTTTTTAGCTTTTATTTGAGTCTATTTATTTCATTAGTCTAGATGGACATTTCTTGCATTACTTTAACTAGTTTTCCTACTTTACCACTAGGTTGTGCTGCTGTTGTAGATGAATTTGTTGTTGAAATAGTTGTTGATGTAACAGGAACTGTTGTAGCTATTGGCACTGATGGGGCCAATTATTCTGTTAAGGTAGAAGGAAAAGTTGTTGTGACTCTAGGAATAATAGTGATAGGGATTGCTTTTGAGCTAGCCTTTTTCTCCTGTACTAACTTATCCATCTCATTTTCCATTTCTTTCAATTGGGAAGTTAACTGAAGAATGAGGTTCATCATCTCATCTTTTTGGCTTGCATCCTATAATACTTCTTTTTCCTGTGGATGTTCAGTAGGAGGAAACTTGAGCCATTTATTTAATGCAGCAATGTCTGCATTCTTCTTCTTTATGAGTTCTTTTGCAATTGACATTCTTTGGATCATATCCTACTTCAATAACAAAATATTTCATTGATTTAATTCTGTTATCTTTAGCCTGTGAGGATGCTTTTTCTAACTTTCACTGACATCTGATGTTTTCAAGAGTATTTTGCAGCTTCTGTACACTCATGACTTTGTTTGTCATGGTAGAATACATCGTTTCACCAGCTTGCTTGTGAAATTATATCTGGTCTATAGGATGAAGATCTTTTTCTTGAACTTCATATGATGTCTTTTTATAATCTGTTGATGACTTAGGATGTTTTACTGTTGGCTGCAAGAAAGTCATCTGTATCTTCTTGGTCTTGTAGTCAAATGCTGAAAGTAACCTGCTTTGGTCACTTGGTGTTTGTTTCCAGTATGGGGCACAAGTATATGCTTTTAATGCCTCATTTGTAAGCTTGATTTCTGTATACTTCTGCATAATATTGTGCACTTTTTCTATTGGTTTACTATATGAAGACACTTCAACACTATGCTACTTCTAAATAATCTGAGTGTTAGATGTTGAAGGCTAGTGAGTTTCCTTTGAAACTGCTGGAGGAGCAATGTCTTTTACCACTATATTGATATCAATGATTTCAATTGTTTCTACTTATTCATTTATAGGATTTAATTTGGGCTTCTTCCTATACATTAGTTTGAACTTTGTTTCAATGGTACTTTGTGTTGAGTATGATCCTTATTCTCTTTCTCTCTTAGCATTCCTATCCTGTGGGGCTGGAGTCTACAATATGGAACTAGTATCACCTTGCTTCTCTTCCTCTTTCAAAGTGTTATCCAACCATTCAGATTGATTGGAGTATTTCTCAATGTTTGGCTTGGATTCATGTATATAAGGAGTTAATTTAAATTTGACCCTTAACTTGCTTATAACTCCTAAAGGATCATAATACCATTGGAAACTTTGACTGAACTTAAATTCCTGCAAATATTTTTCTTCTTGTTGACCTACACCTCTATTGTTGCAAATAAAAGGACCAATCTGATTCTTTATCTTAAACTGTCTTCTTTTTGGTTGACAAGAAATTTACTTCCTCAGAGTGAAGGATCTGCCTGATATATTCAAGTGAAAATAACCTCATTGGGAGGTATTTGGGTAGCTTATATGGAAAGAGATTAGATCTGTATACCCTAATCTATGTGTGATTTTGATAAAGGTACCAATCTCCTATCCTACTGTGTTCTAATAACTGCAGGACCTTTTTTATATCATCACTGATTCTTGGTTGAATGTTGTTGTTCAACATGTTGAAAATAGGATAAATGAATGAGTCAATAAAGTCTATGTATGTGAACTCTCTTGAATATTTCCTTATTAAGTAAGTCCAAAATATAGCTAACTGAGGATTACCTTCAACATCCAGTTTCTTAAGGTTGATAGAAATCTTTCAGATTGGAAGTATAAAAACATGTGGAATAAAACAGATAACTACTTAAAGACACCTTCTTCAGGCATGTTAACAAGATGTTCATGAATTGTATCAGCAAGGTACTGAGAAAAATTGAATATGGTAGTAGGAGGCTGACCAGGGGAGAAAATAGACAGAAACCCTAGGAATGAAGCATCAACTTGCTCATGAGTGAAATAACCCAAAATACAAGAAAACATGCTAATAATATGATCTCTCAGAGAATATAGTTGTTGGATAAGGAGGGTTGGTCTTGGGAGTCTCCACTGATGAGGGAATGAATGTCTGGAATATCTGGAACCCCTTGGGGAAGTCCAACTTCAGATATAACTCAGTGAGGATCTAAATGGATAGTGGGGTTTCATCAGGCCTAGGATGGATTTGTAGAATTTGATTTATTGATTCAACTGTGATAGTGAATAAAATCTCTTTTCCAGGGGTTATAATGGATCTTTGATCAGGAAAATACATATTTTGATAGAGTCCGATGACCTCTAGACATTGGAAGGTCTGTGGGACAATTTATTTTGGAAAATTGGACTCCCAAAGGAAAACATCATCAGCTTGGTCAATTGATTTATCATGGCTCCAGCAATGGAGCCCAAGAAGGTTAAACTCAATGACAGGGTCACTAATTTTAAAATCTTTGTCTGCTAAGGGAGTGTGTTCTACATCCAAAACTGGAGTTTTTAGGGGATTTATTGTTACAATTCCTTAGGAATCCATTTTTTGTTTTATTTTATTCAATTAATTTACTCTTTTGGCTTAGAAAACAGTCTCAAGCCTTTAGGAGCACCTCTGAAAAATTATTATAGTCTGCAGAATGGTTTGGATGAAACAATGGCTTTTCCTCTTGTCTACAATGCTTCAATTGATCAAATAATTAGTCTCTGTGATCAGGAATAGTACTAGGCCTTGGGAATTCTATGAAAAGATGACTAGGGTTTGCAGAAAAAGGTTTGGGAAGCAACATGTGCTTTCTTTTGTGCTGGTCTTTATAGGGCTTCAGGCTGATTCTACAATGATTGTGGGAGTGAAAGGCTTTAATTCTGGTTACATTAGCTTGATAATAGGTCGGCACTGGTTCTTTGGCTCATAAATAGGCCGACAGAACTGTATTTGTGCTAATTTGAACAGACAATGGTGAAAAGTCATGAAAAGGGTTGTATTTATGTTTTAACAAGCATTGATTAAAATTTAATGCACAGGGTTAATTTCAAATGGGATCGGTGGTTTTCATAAGGGGTAGAAAAAACCACTTGGAGGTTTTCACATCGACAAAAGCTGGCAGGTGGTATTATTTTGGAGGATGTGATGGAATAAAAAGCTACCACATAGCAGGGAGCAGGGACGCGAAAACCAATTATTTCGCAAGGTATTGACAATGTTAATGATCGGGCATTCAAGTGTGAAATAGGAGCTATTGGTTGTCGGATTTGAGGAATTGTGATCTAACGGCTGACGAGTGTTGAGGGATGACTCAGGGACTTGATAGGCATGGGGCTCGGGTCGTAAGTCAATGCGATGGGTTTTTTATGTTATAAGCATGGATTAATATATAGGAAAAGAGTTAGGAATATGCAATTTTCGGGGCTTTATAATAGTTGAGGTTTATATAACTAAGTGGGACCTGGGGTTATATGAAATGAATTTAATTTAATATATAAAGGGGTTGGAGAAATATAATTAAGCGAGATTTAATACATACGGGTTAAAGGTATTTATGGGATTTTTTAAATAATATAATAATTATAAATATTGGATTAATATGAATGGGGGGGTTAAATTAATATGATGGGGTATTATATGTATCTGCAGGAAAATACACTAAGTTTAATGTAAAAACTGATATCAGGAAGGAATTTTTTAATAATGGGACCCGATACATCATTTTAAACAAATACTTATGATAGAGGGGTTTTGGGGGTATTTTGAATGAAAAGGGAAGTTAATAAAGGGATTTTTCACTTTTTCAAATGTAATATGCTTTTTTAACTAAGGAAAAGGGGTTTTGTAAGGAAAAAGAGTGAAGTAAGGGGAAAAGGGTTAAAATGAAGAGGAATAAGTATTTTTACAAGGGAAATGAGTTTGGAAGGGAGTTAGTAAATATGAAATGATCAATTTCTACTATCCATGCCTTGTGAAAACTGCTTCTTCCCGCCCATCATCTACCTTAACATTCTTTCTTCTTTCATTTGGGTGCATTTGAGCTTGCAAACCCTTTTTATTTTTCTTTTAACAGCAAACTATCTAATTCTAACCTTATTACTTCCAATGGCTCAGATTAAACGGTTGAGCTCATTTATTATTCTCTACCTAACTACTAATCTACCAAGGTTAAAATTTTTGGCTAGATCTTCATTCTATATCTATCAACATGAAATTTAAAGCAGGAGTAATCAAGATTAAGCTATTTGACTATCATGGATTGTGGCATTTTTTACAAGCTGCACACAATCTTATTTTGCAAAGTAAAGTAAAAAGTAGTGGAATTTGAATTTGCATCACTTTCATGATCTATTTTATCTCTTTTTTGTTGGGATTCCTATTTTTTCTATTCTTTTTTTATCTTTTTCTTTCAGTCCTTTGATTTTTCTTTTAGGATTTTTACCCTCTTTACTTTTTTTAATATGGGAAAACAATTTGTAGAAAGCAAAGTATGTACATATTACAAGACTGATCATAGTCAATTCAAAATTATGAATCCTATTATTATAGGACCCTAACGGTGACTACGGCTCCTGTGATCTTTGAATTGAATAAATTTGATAATATTTATAATTTCATACCAGAAGCAAATCCATCCTTTGAAAATGAGAACAAATTTTTGATCCGATAATTTCCACACATAAAATTCATTACAGTAAAAGAATCACCAAATATTCAACTTTTGAATCATTTTTTTTTAAACCAAGGATATCAAAAATTTTAGTTCTAGAAACTCAACAAGTATATGGAATAGTTATCAAGGTGGTTATTTAATTCTCTTATACTATCCAAAGAAGATTCCAGACCATTGAAGATAACATTCTCCATATATAAGGAATTTAATTATATAGAAATGTGTATAAATGTGAATAATAGTTAATAGCTCTCTCCACTTTTATACCAAATAAGAACCTGAAATGTAACTTGTTTCTCTACTATCATTTTTTCTAGTGCCATCCATCCTATCTCACCACCCTACCAAAATATACTCTATTTTAACCAAGCAATTTTTTTGCAAGGACTATGAATTATGTAATTTTAAGAAGTTGTTGAGATTGTCTAGTCCCTACTATTAACTTGGAAAGAGAAATCAAATGCACCATAGTTGAAGAGAAACGTAGAAATGGAATGCTACTGACTAATGTCAACATTATTAACATTAGCCCTTTATTTTTTGTCCTTACATCTTTGGCTTGCACTATGTGTTGGTGCAAATAGTACATTACACGTGCATATACCAATATGCAAAATTTCCCACAGGCACAGTTGCAAATATCCTCAAGGGCTTCATTGGACTTAGTGTTAGAGTATACACAAAATTTTTGACTCAGTTCCTTAGCTACATTTCCGTAAATCTATTTTTTTTCCTAGCAGTGGGTCCTCTTATAGTTTGCTTGTTTTTCATATATTTTATCAGGCCTTGCACACCAGCTTCTGGGAAAGATAAGCAATATAAATGGTACTTTATTTTAATCCAAGTGATTAGAATTATTTTATCTCTGTGTATTCTATCAATTTATATATCAAATAACCTTTATTCTTTAAAAAACCATCCTATCCCGAAGCTATTTGTAGTGGTAATGCTTCAAATGATCTTGTCACCAACTTTGAGACCTCTAGACTTGACATTATGTGCAATCAAGTAAGATCATGTTGATGTGCATAACTCTCTTCACTTGTATATGGACCCTTTTAGAGAACCACTTCTTGGTATGGAAGAAAAAGGCCCATACATGAATCATATTGAAAATAAGAACATTGTTGAATATTTATATTTTAATAACCCTATGTCAAGCATTTGAAAGGACAATATCAATGAATCGCAGATAAAATTAGAGGGCACACCCATGTTTCATGAATTTAAGGACATGAACCTAGATATTCTATTAGTTGAAGGAGAAGGAGTAGTCTGAAAAAAGAGAAGACCAATACAAGGAGAAGATTTCAGTTTTCACCAAGTTGCTGTGGAAGTTGAATTTTGGCTCTTTTTTTCCCTATTTCATAACTTTAAGGACATCAACCTAGATATTCTATTAGCTAAAGGGGAAGTAGATTTATGTAAAGATAGAATACCAATACGAGAAGAAGATTTCAATTTTCACCAAGCTGTGGTGAAAGTTGACTTTTGGTTGTTTTTTGTAGTCTTATTATGTGGGGTTACTTTTGGGGTTACAATTCTAAATAATTTGGTACAAATAGGATTGGTTGAAGGCCCACCAAAATATCATGATCCTATTAGTGGTGATTGGTGTTTGAAAATTCATTGGGCGTCTTAGTGTTGGGTTTGTCTCAAAATATTATGTCATGTTTTTTATTTTGGGATTATCATTTCGTTTTGTTTATGAACATTTCTTAATCAGTGTGATGGATGTATTTTTTTATGACAAGTAAAAAAGAGTTATTTTGTGTCATCAGTTTTACTTCTTATTAAAATAATGGATGTTAAACATGTAGGAAAAAGGTTGTTCCCCATACTTTTTGGAAAACAACTTCATAGGTCTTATGAGACGAGATTTTCTATTCTTTTCCTTAGATCTTCAAAGATTTATTTATATCTCTTCTTTTGCACTAGGAATTTGTTATGGAGTACAATTCTATGTAATGGTACCTATAACTCCTGGGATCTTCGGATTGAAGCATTTTGGCAAGATTTACAATTCCTAATAATAGGGAATCCATCCTTTGAAATTGAGAACAACTTTTCAATCCTATAATTTTTCACACATCTGATTCATGACAGTAAGAGAATCACCAAAATTTTTCAAAATTTGAATCATTTTTTCTAGAGCCAAGTATATCAAAAATTTCAGTTTTAGAAGCTCAAAAAATATATGGAATAGTTATCTAGGTGGTTATTTACTTCTCTTATAATATCTAAAGAAAATTCCAAACAATTGAAGATAGCATTCTCCATATATAAGTGATTTTATTATTTAGACATTTGTATAAATGTGGATAATAGTTCACAACTCTCTCCACTTTTATAATAGATAAGAACCTAAAATATCACTTGTTTCTCTACTATATTTTTTTCCAGTGACATCCATCCTATCTCACCACCTTACACCAATATTCTCTATTTTAACCAAGCAATTTTTTTGTGAGGACTTTGAATACTGTGATTTTAAGAAGTTGTTGAGATCAAAGAGAAATCAAATGCACCATAGTTGAAGGGCATAATAGAAATGGAATGCTACTGCTTGTCAACATTTGTTAACATTATCACTTTGTTTGTTGTCCTTACAAATGTGGCTTTCACTATGCATTGGTGAAAATAGTGCAACATGGTGCATGTTGTGGATAATTTTGTCACCCCCTAGAGACAGTCTAGAGTTGCCATAGACCAGTGCCCAGGACATATTAATATAGCAAGGAGTCCTTCATATAGTTTGGATTGTCAGTCCAAGAGCTCACTCACTATCTCTTGTTTGAACAAGGGAATTAGTTTTGAATGGGACCAATCTCTCTCAGAAGCTGATACAAAGACAAGAATAGTGTAGGGACATCATGTAAAACTCCGATACAGAGGTATCAAACAGTTAAGAGACAACTTACTGTAAAGAGGGCCAGTTCAAATAATATATCACAGAAATCAAATATCAGGAAGTGAGTGCAGTGAGGAAACATAAAGAAGATATTAGTTAACATGAGACTGATACCCAGATACACAACAGAACCATATAAGGGCATACCAATTTATGAATCCCTATATGACAATGGCGTTTTAAAAGCACCCTCCTCAAGCAACTAATATAGCAGAAAATATGGATGAGGTGAACATGGAACAATATATCATGACTAGGCCTATTTAAAGCGCTTGACTAATTCCAGAAAGGGCATCAACAAGGATGAATCCTTACTGCAAACTAGTGAGCCACTCACATTCTAGAACATGATACAAGAAGACAAATAGCATGAAACGAGATATTGTATTAACACATAAGAGAAGATTACATACTGTGAGATACCAAAGACCAGAATCCTCATTACAGTTATAACTCCTCCTCACTGAGACCCTACGGGATCTGAACCTTCATACAGAAATATTACAAAATGTATACAAAAAGCCTTTTCAACGCACAGTTTGCTGATAGAAATCTGGAACCCTTTCAATGTCTTCTTTTCGGGCCTTTATAGAAAAGATAGAGAATTCTAGAGAAGGAGGTAGATGAAGCACATTTAATGACTCGATTTGAATAAAATGGCGGAAAACATTCGCACCCACTCTATGAATGACTAACTGTAAATGACTGTACTTTACAATCTGTCTCTAGAAATAAATGCTGGGAGATGAAAATCTCGCTATAATCATGACACAAAAAATAAAATATACATCGCTCTGCCTCTTACTGAAAGAGGAAAAATATGTTGCCATAAAACCTTGAGATTTCTTTGTGATATTGTACTGTACTCTTGGCCTTTAACTTTGGATTTAAATCCTTGACCTTTAATGCAGGGCGAAGTGTTCCTCGATTTTTTTCTGGAGGGTTCTGTAGATCCATATCTTTGTTTTCTTTAATGATGGTCATTTCACGCACCTACCCTCGGCTTCTTCTTTAAATTTCACCAAAAGAATATCGTCCTTTGACATGCTCTCAACCTCTGCAACTGAGGCAACAAATTAAAGTGCTTCCTTGTTATCTTGAAACCTGCAAAACCCCCAGATATATTAGAAAAACCAGACTCAGAGGTAAGGAACGTGGATATGAAGACGGTGATGACGCAGAGGACTCGAACAGATGAGAGGAACACGCAGGGTGGCGGAGGAAAGACAATGGAAGCTTTGGTTGAGTAGACGGAATACGACTCCTCCATGTGAAACAGTTTGAACGTGAAGAATGAAAAAGAACGAAGAGTACAAATGAAAGCAAATACATATATATATATATATATATATATATATGCGACAGGATGACGTCAAGGATACAAGGGGGCATGACACATGGGTGTACGGGGGGACAGGTGGAAAGACAACGTGGCAGCGGAGTCAACAGATGGGGAGACTGATTTCTGGCCATCGGATCTTGGAAGGCGAATCGATGGTTAGGAGGCGACAAGGGCAACACAATGGTGGGACACAGATCACGGCGGACACACGTTAACGAGCGAGCGACTCTGAAGGATATCCACCGTCGGATTGAGGACAACAGATCTAACGACTCGGGTGAGTTTCGCTGCTCGGCCCTTGTACAGACTTTAACGCGCGGGGGAAAAGTGGTTTCATGCCCGTACTCGGGACACGCGGCATATTTTAAATGGAATTGTTGCCCCAATGGTAAATACCGCCGACTCGGTGGAAGCGGTGCGGGACAATACTGCCGGTTTCTGCAGTGAGGTACGAATGCGGGGGGGGGGGCACCATATAAAAAGATCTCCGCTCCGTTGATTTAATTTGATCGGACGGTTGCTATTGCCCCCGATAAAATAAAACAATAAGCTCTCTTCCCTTTGGCTTGTGGTTTTCAGGCTCGATTCATTTGTTGACAACAGCAAAGGGGCTAAGGCCCTGGGGCTATGGCTCAATATAACTTTGAATGGCGGATTTTAAACCTTTGCGTAATGTATTTTCGGGCGAAAAGGATAATGTCGGATGAGAGCATGAGGATATTTAGGCCTTAGTGAAGATTCGAAATGGATTTGGATGGGGCAGCAAACCAAAATTCATAGGCAGAGGTAAATATGTACAACAACAGTCATCCAATAAAAGGAAAGTGTTTACATAAATCTATTTATGAGAAGGAAATGTGGGAAATACTACATGCACTAAATCACTCACGACCTTACCTAATGGAAGACACTTCAAGGTAAAAGAAAATCATGATAGTCTTAAATAATTTTTGGAACAAATATTATCTTCATAAGAGAATAAAAAATGAGTTACAAATATTTTGGGTTATGACTTTTAAATCATCTAGAAAAAAGGGAAGAAAATTTTTGTTGTAGATGCACTTTTAAGAAAGGATGAGGATGTGGAGGAATTTCTTTGTGCCATGTCTATTATCTAACCTGATTGGATAATCGAAGCAAGAGATGAATAGAAGAATGGAAAAGAGGTGTGTACACTCATTCAAAATTTACAACAAAACCCGAGTACATCTGATACATTTAGCTAGAAAAATGATTCATTATTGTACAAAGGTATCCTATATCCCTAGTACATTTGACACATTTAGCTAGAAAAATGATTCATTATTGTACAAATATATCCTATATCTTAGTAAGAATTCCCAACTCAAAAAAAATTCTTTTGGAATTGCACACCCCCCCCCTTTAACAGGGCACTCGGGATTTTTAAAATATTATCATAGGATTAAGAATGATTTTTTTAAGGAGGGCCTTAAATTAGCGTTCAAAAGTTTGTGGTAGAATGTTTGGTTTTCCAACAAAATAAAGTTGAGACAATTAAGACCCCGTGTTTGTTACAACCCCTAGCCATTCCAAGTCAATGTTGGGAGGAGGTCCCAATGGATTTTATCACAGGTTTACCCAAGTTTGAAGGAAAGATCATCATCATGGTGGTAGGTGATAGACTTACCAAGTATGTACCCATTATCTCATCCTTTTAAATCCAGTGCAATTGCTACTGCATTTATGGAAACAATTCAAAGCTACATGGAAACCCAAATATTATTGTAAGTTATAGAGTTCCATGTTCACTGGAAATTTTTCGATGAAAATATTTTCTTGTCTTGGTACTCAATTAGCGCATAGCTCATATTATCATCTTCAATCCGAAGGGAAAACTAAGATAGTGAACAAATGTTTGGAGGGAAATCTTTGTTTCTTTGTATCTGATAAACAAACACATTGGGTCAAGTGGTTACCTCTGGTTAAATGGATAATAACACTTTCTTCCCTACTGCAACAAAAAGGACCCCATTTATGGAAATTTATGGATATCGCCGACCATCTATCACATCATCTTTAAGGGAAAATTCTAAGGTTCAATTAGTGTAATATCACATCGAGGATCAACAAGAAGTTCTCCAACTCTTAAAGGATAACCTCACTCTAGTGCAAAATCAAATGAAACAAAAAGATCAACATCACAGTGAAAGAAGTTTTGACGTATGTGACAGGGTATTTTTATGGCTACAACCATACAAACAAATTTTCCTCAAGAAAGCTAAGAAGGACAATAAATTATCACCCAAGTACTATGTTCCTTACAAGGTGTTGCAAAATACTGGTAATATGGCATATAAATTGGAGTAGCTTGCATCTTCTTGAGTACACCTTGTTTTCCATGTTTCATGCTTAAAGAAGGTTATTGATGAAAATATCTTAGTTCAAACAATATCGATAGAACTTGATGAAGAAGAAAAAATCATATTGGATCCTGAAGCAACCACACAAACAAGAACTTGAAAACTATGAAATTGATCATTTTCATAGTATCTCATTAAGTGGAAGAACTTATGCGCTAAAGATTCCACATGGGACAATGATAATTTTATATAGAAGCATCCAAAACTACTCAAGCATTGAGGACAATATTTTTTTTGAAGGAGAGGGGAATTTTAGGTCCCTGTAATAATAGTGTAGTCCCCTTATTGTTATTGTTAGGGTAGCCCCCATATTGTTATTGTTGTGCCCCATATAATCCCACTATTATTATTATTGTGCCCTTACATTATTATTGTTATGTAGGCTCATATTATATTGTGACCCCATAGACTCCCATATATAGAAATGAGTTCTTGTCATTTGTATCATCCAAGAATTGTTCATTTATGTAATGTAAAGGAGGTTTCCCCCTCGAAGAGGACAATTTTTAATTCATTGATCTATATTTTCTTCTAATTTGTGAGTTGGTTGCATAAAAATTCCTTTCTCTTTTCCTAGTAGATCCTTCTCCTTTCCTGGTTTTTGTAGGGAACCTTATGTTGCACTTTCATGCAACGTGAACAAGATTGTGACAAATAAAACATCTTGAAGAATACTTGAATAAGGGAGCAATTTATGCACACTTTCTACCTTTGAAACCATTTGATTCCAATCCACCTGCAAACTTGATTTTGAAAGATTGATAACCATATTTCTCATGAACACTGCAATCCTTATCCTTATGTCCAAAAAATTTTCATAGACACCAATAACCAAAAAATGTACTTTGATACCTGAATGGGAAATATTTCCTTGATTATCTTTTGAAGTGATTCTACATTTGAGGAGGATTCTTCATTACCTTGATTTATTCTTCCTCATGGGGCATATTAGTGCAACAATATGTATTAACAACACTTCTATTTTGGCCTTCATCTCTTTCTTCAAAATTTTCTTCAATTCCACTTTTTCGAATCATGATTTTCATTACACTAAAACCCAAATGTGTTATTAAATGGGCACATTTACAAAGTTAACATATCCTTAAGATGCATTTAAGCACATTTTGTGAAATAAATAGAGAGTGCTATATTATCCAATGCCCAATAAATACCCTTGACACAAGTTGGGGATGTTTTAAATTCAAGACCTTTGGCTTTGGTACCACTTGTTGGCCAAAAAGTCACACTAAGAGGAGGGGGTGAATCAATGTGCACACAATATTAAAATTTCACAGTATTCATTAATTAAAAAAGAATTGGTAGTGATTATGCATATTATCTCATTAGCCATTATAGTACATCTTCAAGTAAATAACATAAAGAAAAAAATATAAAGGACATCAAATCATAAGGAGACATACAAATTTTAGGTGGAAATTCAATGGGAAGAAAACCACCAACTTTTATCCGCTAAGTCTTTAATTCTCATACATCAATTTGCAGACCCCAACTTGCAGAAGTCAACCACCCTAAATATGCATGATGAACTTGTAAAAAATGAAAGATTGATGACTACACGACTAAAAAATTTAGTCACCAATATTATTTCAAGTGAATTACTACTAAATTTGAGCAATTTTAAGTGACCCAACTAAAAATGACTAAATTAAACAACTAATTTAGTGCAGGGATAAAATATACGACTAGATAATAAGTGACTCAAATAAACGTGACTATCTTAAATGACTAATTTAGTTAAGTAATAAATGGAAAAATAAAAAATGATTAACGTAAATGAATATTATAGTCCAAGACTAAAAATGTGACCAACTAACAAGTACACCAAGTATATGAATTTTTCATTTATGATAGTCATTTTTAATTGTGTCCCTAAGAAAATTGAACTTTTGATATTGAGGTGTCACATTTCACTAAATTTTGACACTACAAATGGATTCAATCCCCTTTAAGACAAGGGGATTTCTAAATCCATCTACAATGCTAAAATTTATACAACTTGAGTTTGGAGAATTATTTTAATTCTTACAATACGAAGATTGATTTAATAACTTGGGAAAATGTTGGTTTTGGGAAAGGGAAACCCTTAAATCATAAAAATTAGGCAATGAGAGGAGTTTCACATGTTTCAAACCATTTTTTTTTAATTTTTTCTTTCTCGCATGATCTGAAAATGAAATTATTTGTAATGCTGTGAAAATTATCCATTTCCATTTAATTAAGTGTGCAAAGTGTTTTTCATGTCTTACAATTTAAACAAAGTGTTTTTGGAAACTGTTTTTGAGTTTATGTGTGAGGGAATGTTAATTAAAATTAATGTTTAACATCTTAAATCAGAAATACACAACAACATAAATTCACCATAACAACACAGCAACATGATGAGGCAGTTCACCCCTCCTGGGCTACATCTGTCGGGTCCAAGGCTTCTAATGGGCATGTCCTTGCATTATTAAGTTGCTCAAATTGGTTTTACAGTGAGAAATAAGCCTAAACAGGCTTAAAAAACTGTGAAATTGAATTTATAAGACATAAATAAGCTAAGAATGGCTTTTATTTCACCTCAAACAGTGAAGTATAGCCCAATGTAGCTCCATTTCCCTCATGGCCCTGATGGCTCTCCCAGCTTCCTTGAAGAAAAAATGGCCAAAAACACCTATGTTGGCTATGAAACCTATCCCAATGGCTCCAGAATTCTTATAATACCCAAAATTGACCAAAATTTTGTCCAAATTGTTCCAATATTGAAGAAGTTATGATTAAAACAAGATTCTGCCCAATGTCATGTGAAAACCCCACTAAAAATGGAAACACTACCAATTAGTGCTCCAAAATTGGCGCCCAGGATAGAATCTAGCGGACTCTACCCAAATTATCAAAACCATTAGGAGGTGGCATTTGGGGGCGGTCACATGGTGACCGCCGCCAGGACCGCGCCTTTAATGTTGGAGAAATGTGTTCATATGTCACAACTTGTATAACCGTTACCACCGTCGGTTAGCATTTTGGCTCTTAGACGTGGGCGCTTGGTCACATGAACAGGTTGAAGTGGGGGCTAGCCCTAAGGGGTTGGCCCCCTTTTGCCACCGACGGAATATAAATAAAAGTTTAACTAATACGCAGAACGATAGTTGTTAATAACTAAAGATGTGGCATGACGGTAGGGCGTGGCGCTTGCGGCGGTGAGGTCTGAGGTTTGAACCTGCAGACTCAAAAAATTTTGATACACCAAACTTTCCACAGCCTAGGGCCATGTGGTGGCCTCTGGGCTTGCCACGTGGCACCCGCTGATTGACCAAAAATTACACAGTCAAACTATAAACCAATCTGCACTTGCCACTTGTCGAACCTTCATCTGCCCAGATGGAATATTCCAAGGAATATTATTTTTTTAATATTTTCCAAAGTCAAAGTCAACCCTGGTCAAACTGGAATTTTTGAAGGTTACTAAAAAACTTCAAACTTGCATAAATTTCACATACGACATCGGATTTAAGTGTCATTTATGGCACCGGAATCGCAGCAACGAGGCCTATCCGGTCTTTGAGGTTTCAACCAATTCTAAGAAATTCCAATTTGGAGCATTTTTTCAACTTAGGACATGATCACCTAATCATCGCAATAGTATAAGAGCAAGGAATCTAGTGTGTTTAATATTTCCTCTTAGAAGGATTGACATTTAGTGTGTTTTGTCTGGATATTTTTCTCATTTTCTAGTGAAACCCAAATTTATTTTATGGACGAGAGAATCATATAATGTCCAAATCACGATTTTTTGTCACAGATATAGAAGGAGGAAGATGTTACAACCCAAATTATCTTATTGAGAAGGATTGCAACATTTTCAACATATAGGTTACATGTTTACGATATTTTTTAAGTTTTCTTTTGAGTTGAATATTTATTGTATATTTGTATTCTGGGGATTAGGTTTTGGGTAATTGGATTATTTTTTATTACCATTAGTGCAGACAAGTACAAGAACCAACTGCAAGATCTTACTTAGAGGATATTTTTTAATCTCCCTTCATATTTTTTCAAACAGGAGGGGCCCAATCATGCCCCTCGTTTCAAGGCATTAGTCACATTCAATTGAAAATATTTTGAAAGCCCAAAAGTTTATACTACTTTGAGCCAGGCCAACAGGACAGCTACGTATGTTGCTCTGAGTACTCTCTCAAGAAGAGGCCCCTCACAGTCTCTCGCTACAAGAATCCTAGTAAGTAGATAATTTCTTGTTTATTTTTCCTTATTGGTTTCGATAATATATTAAAAGAAATACAAAAACATAAGTCTTATCCCTTAAATTCCATAGGCACCGTCACATTACAAATGTCTCTTGTTGTACTTTTGAGCCCCATTGATCTATGAAAAATAATGAAAATTGGTTCTATTATCATTCCTTTCCCTCACCCATATTGAACTGATTTTGCACCTTTTCAAATCTTTAAACTCTTTGGCATGGTACTTGAAGGCTCATATTAATGAAATGTGTATCTATAGTTCATGCAGGGTTACTGAACCTACCCAAACCAAAATGGATAGCAATATCACATCATAAGTAATACATAAATTTAGCTATGTTTGAAGAGCTTCTTATTTCTATACACCATATTACAAGTCTCACTAGATAGGATGGGGGATGTAAGCTGTAGAAGCATACCACTGCAAATGGTTGGAGATAGGATGGTTTTCTAAAGAAGAAAGATAAATTTATATATAAATTGAAAGAATATACAACACTAAAATATTGTTAATTACTTGGATGAAAAGGAAGTACCATTTATCTTCTCTATCTTCCCCAGAAACTAGTGCCCAAGGCCTGATAAAATACATGACAAGAATGTACACTACAAGAGGACCCACTGCCAAGAAAACAAAAAAATTATAGAGCAATGGCTAAGGAAAACAGTGAAAAATTTTGTGTATATTGCAACACTATGTCCAATGAAGCCCTTGAGGATACCTGCTACTGTGCCTGTGGGAAATTTCACATATTGGTAGTATTTGCACTGTTGTACATATTTACCTCTGCCTATGAATTTTGGTTTGCTGCCCCATCCGAATCCATTTCGAATCTTCACTAAGGCCTAAATATCCTCATGCTCTCATCCGACATTATCCTTTTCGCCCGAAAATGCATTACGCAAAGGTTTAAAATCCTCCATTCAAATTTATATTGAGCCATAGCCCCAGGGCCTTAGCCCCTTTGCTGTTGTCAACACATGACCCGAGCCCGAAAACCACAAGCCAAAGGGAAGAGAGCTTATTGTTTTATGTTATCAGGGGCAATAGCAACCGTCCGATCAAATTAAATCAACGGAGCGGAGATCTTTTTATATGGTGCCCCCCCCCCCCCCCCATGGTCGTGTCCCTCCTTCTTAACCGGCGGTATTGTCATACACTTCCTGCATTGGCGGTATTTACCATTAGGCGGCGATTCCATTTAAAATATGCGCATGTCCCCGGTATGGGCATGAAACCACTTTTCCCCGCGCGTTAAATTAAATGCAAGGGTCGGCCGGCGGAACTCACCCAAGTCGTTAGATCTGTTTGTCCTCAATCCCGACGGTGGATATCCTTCGAGAGTCACTCGCTCGTTAACGTGTGTGCGTCGTGATGTTTGTGTCCCACCGTTGTCTTGCCACTGTCACCTCCCTAACGAGTCGATTCGCCTTCCAGATCCGACGGCCAATCCGGTCTCCCCATCTATTGGCTACGTACCACGTTGTCTTTCCACTGTCCCCCAATTACCCATGTGTCATGCCCCGATGTATCCTTGACGTCATCTGTCGCATATATATATATATATATATATATATATATATATATATATATATATATATATATATATGTATGTATGTATGTATGTATGTATGTATGTATGTGCTTTCATTTGTACTCTTCATTCTTTTTCATTCTTCACGTTCAAACTGTTTCACGTGGAGGAGTCGTATTCCGTCTACTCAACCAAAGCTTCCATTTTCTTTCCTCCGCCACCCTACGTGTTTCTCTCATATGTTCGAGTCCTCTGCGTCATCACCATCTCCATCTCCACGTTCCTTACCTCTGAGTCTGGTTTTTCTAATATATCTGGGGGTTTTGGAGGTTTCAAGATAATAAGGAAGCACTTTAATTTGTTGCCTCAGTTGCAGAGGTTGAGAGCATGTCAAAGGACGATATTCTGTTGGTGAAATTTAAAGAAGAAGCCGAGGGTAGGTGCGTGAAATGACCATCATTAAAGAAAACAAAGATATGGATCTACAGAACCCTCCAGAAAAAAATCGAGGAACACTTCGCCCTGCATTAAAGGTCAAGGATTTAAATCCAAAGTTAAAGGCCAAGAGTACAGTACAATATCACAAAGAAATCTCAAGGTTTTATGGCAGCAGATTTTTCCTCTTTCAGTAAGAGGCAGAGCGATGTATATTTTATTTTTTGTGTCATGATTATAGCGAGATTTTCATCTCCCAACATTTATTTCTAGAGACAGATTGTAAAGTACAGTCATTTATAGTTAGTCATTCATAGAGTGGGCGCGAATGTTTTCTGCCATTTTATTCAAATCGAGTCATTAAATGTGCTTCATCTACCTCCTTCTCTAGAATTCTCTATCTTTTCTATAAAGGCCCGAAAAGAAGACATTGAAAGGGTTCCAGATTTCTATCAGCAAACTGTGCAGTGAAAAGGCTTTTTGTATACATTTTGTAATATTTCTGTATGAAGGTTCAGAGCCCGTAGGGTCTCAGTGAGGAGTTATAACTGTAATGAGGATTCTGGTCTTTGGTATCTCACAGTATGTAATCTTCTCTTATGTGTTAATACAATATCTCGTTTCATGCTATTTGTCTTCTTGTATCATGTTCTAGAATGCGAGTGGCTCACTAGTTTGAAGTAAGGATTCATCCTTGTTGATGCCCTTTCTGGAATTAGTCAAGTGCTTTAAATAGGCCTAGTCATGATATATTGTTCCATGTTCACCTCATCCATATTTTCTGCTATATTAGTTGCATGAGGAGGGTGATTTTAAAACGCCATTCTCATATAAGGATTCATAAATTGGTATGCCCTTATGTGGTTCTGTTGTGTATCTGGGTATCAGTCTCATGTTAACTAATATCTTCTTTATGTTTCCTCATTGCACTCACTTCCTGATATTTGATTTATGTGATATATTATTTGAACTGGCCCTCTTTACAGTAAGTTGTCTCTTAACTGTCTGATGCCTTTGTATTGGAGTTTTACATGATGTCCCTACACTATTCTTATCTTTGTATCAGCTTCTGAGAGAGATTGGTCCCATTTCAATCTTATTTCCTTGTTCAAACAAGAGATAGTAAGTGAGCTCTTGGACTGACAATCCAAACTATATGAAGGACTCCTTGCTATATTAAGATGTCCTAGGCACTGGTCTATGGCAACTCTAGACTGTCTCTAGGGGGTGACAAAATTGTCCACAACATGTTTCTAGCGCCGTTGCCGGGGATCAAATTCAAGAATATCAGTTTCCCTGGGCCTCGACAAATTGTTTTCACTCTCTAATCAGGTGAGCACAGAGAGTTGGAGAGTTGCGTATCTCTCACCTTGGCGACTCCACTGTTCTTTATTTGATAAATTTTATTGGTAGTCCTGGCTTCTCAAAAGCCACATTTGAGGTCAGATACATCTCAGTCGAAAACACCTTACGTGTCTGACCCAGAGAAGATCATTCATAAAAGAGTTTGGAAGGAGAGGAAGTCGGTTCGTGCTGAAAACCCTGAATATTCCATTGAAGGTTATCCACCCTCTTCTTCTCAAGAAATCAGAACAGAAAATCACGAGTTTTACTTGGAAACTCCACGTAGAGGAAGTGCCTTGATTGAAGAAGATCCTCATCCTACTCCCGAGGCTGAGGAAATTAAAGAAGTCACAGAAGTAGCTATTGTTAATCGTGAATTATTCCCAGCTACGCCTCAGTCCTCCATATCATATATTCCCATTGTTATTCATACTCCGCTTCTTCCTACTCCTCTCCCTTCATCTGTATCTCAGACTTTTGTACAACCCCCACCTCCCCCAATGGCTAATGTTCCTGCTTTTCTATTGAACAAATACGCTTCACTGGCCTTGCCCCAAGTGCTAAATGATATGCTACATGATTATTTGAAGATCCTGCCAAGATTTAATGGTGAAAAAGAAATTGATGCTTAGAAACATCTTGAGACCTTCTGCTCTTTTGCAAAGAACTTAAATGTTGAACACCTCGATGTGGTCTTGAGATTGTTTGTGCAGTCTTTGGAAGGGGAAGCCAGAAAATGGTTCAAGACATTGGGGAACCATTCAATAACCACCTGGGATATTATGGAGAATACTTTTCTCAGAAAATGGGGGGAAAAGAAAGATCATGGTCAGTGTCTTACTGAGTTTAATACTATGAAGAAGAAACAGAATGAAGGGGTATCAGAATTTATCAAAAGATTCAAAAAGTTATATTTGAGCTTGCCTCCTGAAATGAAACCCCATGAAGCTGCTGCCAAGATAATTTTTATAGCAGCCTTTGATTTTGATTTTGGATTCTCCTTGAGAGAAAGAAAACCTTCCACTTTAGATGATGCACAGTCAGATGCTCTGGAATTGGAAGCAAACTTTGCCTCCACTGGGAAACTGAAGGGAAAAATTGAACAAGATACTAGGAGGAGAGGCAAAGAAGAAGTTTCCACCTCTAATCAAGAAAAAGATTCAGATAAAATGGATGAAATAAGAAAAATGATAAAGAAGATGGTCAAGCTTGAACTGGAAGCTAAAAATGCAGCTCCCAAGAACTATTACAATGCTCCAAACAGAGGACACAATCCTCAGTATAGAAGACCCCCATTGCAGATATTGCCGAGAGAAGCAAAAGAACAACAAGACCAGGTACCTCATCCCTTGTACCTGGAAGGACCAACAGATGACTCTACTGGAGATGCAGCTTATGGATTAGAAGATTCAAATCTGGCTTTTTCAAATACTGATGATATGGATTTCCCATTGCAAGACGAGGACAAAGAAGCGGAGATTGATCATTATTGTAAGCAATTTTCTGATTTCATGCAAGCACAATTCAATGTAAAATATGATCTCAGATCTTCAAGGAAGAGAACCAGAACTCAAGATCAAGAAGAGGAGCCACCTCAGAAAGAAGTATCTGCTCAGAAGGAATCAGCAACAAAGAGAAACATAGAAAAAGGTAAGAATCCTCTAAATACTCCCTTGCATTCCAATGATCGGATTCCTTCTTCTTCTTCTTCAAAAATATTCAGTCGTCCTAATGCTGAGCCTCTATCAAAAGAAATTAAATCTTCAGCTGAAAATAAGGAGTCAAAAGAAGTTGTGATAGAAAAGCCTCCTTCTGCTTTCAATTTGCAAAAATAACTTGAGAAGAGTAAGATTCCAGTCCCCTTAACAAAATTATTAAAACAGCTTGTATATCAGTCTCAAGTTACTTCCTTCATACTCCCTCCTGAAACACCAATTGTGCCTGATAGTCTAAACCTGCAAGAAGAAAGACCCATGGTAGTCTTTGGCCCACATGTCGAGTAGATAGACCCCTCTACTCCTCCCTTTTACGTGTCCCTAGTTATTCATGACCTGCTGTTGCACAATTGTATGTTAGATTCTGGGGCTTCCCACAATCTTATGCCTCTGTCTGTCATGGAACAATTAGGACTGAAAATTACAAGACCATACAAAGACCTATATTCATTTGATTCTAAAAGAGTAAAATGCTTGGGAATGATTAAAGATCTAGTGGTCAATTTGGCCCAAATTCCAACAAAGAGTGTGGTCATGGACATTGTAGTTGCTGATATCCCAACCCGCTTTGGCATGTTATTGTCAAGGTCCTGGGGTACGAAAATTGGTGGGTCAATCAAGTTGGACTTAACATATGCTACTGTCCCAGTCTTTGGAGGTCAGGAGAGGAGGTTATACAGGGATACTAGATTTGTTAAAATGGTAACTAAGGCTGAATGCTCAGAGAATTCCCCAGTGTATAACAAAGAGGGAGACTTCTCATGTTTGATGTTAGAAGAAAATCAAAATTCTGCTCATGAGCCCCTTTTTGGCCAGATCCAAGTTGAGCAGCCTAAAGGAGATCAGGAATCAGAAATTTGGACTTTGCATTTTGATGGGGCAAACTCAAGAGAAGGCAATGGAGCTGGGGTATTGTTGATCTCTCCTACAGGAAAATGGGTGCCACTGTCCTTTAAATTGGAATATGAGGCTACAAACAATGTAGCTGAATATGAGGCACTATTATTGGGACTGCAGATAGCTAGAAACATGGGCATCCAATGTTTAAAAGTCTTGGGAGACTCTGAGCTGGTGGTAAGACAGATCAAAAATCAATGCCAAACTAAGCATCCACGGCTGAGAGCTTATAGAAACGAAGTATGGGACATGATAGAAAATTTCTTCTCGGAATTTAACATGCAGTTCATGCCCCGGGAACAAAACAGAATAGCTGATTCTCTTGCTGTAGCGGCCAGCACATTCCGTCCTCCTCAGAATCCACTTTTAAGATACGAAGTGGAGGTATGGTACAGACCATCTATTTCAGATAATATAAAGCATTGGCAGGTTTTCGAAGATGATGAACAGATGAAGAGATTCATGGAGACAGTGGGAGAATTCTCCAATATGGAGATTGATGATAATGAGGAGGAAGAAGCCGAAAATACCGTAGAAAACAGATGGGAAGAGAAGATAGTAGGTAATAAAGTGATGCAGCTAAAAGGAAATGTTATACCTAGAGGGATGGTGCCTCTAGAAAGATTATTCAACAAGGATGATATTCCATTGCAGCCAAACAAAGTGACAGAAGAAGATCAAGTGGGAGATTTGAATCTGGGTACTTATGCTGATCCCAAAATTGTAAAATTATCTAAAAGAGTCCCAGAAGAATACAAAGAAAAATATTTGAAGTTGTTTCAATCTTACAAAGATGTATTTTCTTGGTCCTATCAGGACCTAAAAACTTTTGATGTAAATATAATGCAACATAAGATTCCATTGAGGGAATATGCAAAGCCATATAAGCAGAAACTCAGACAGATAAATCCTCTGCTGCTTCCCTCCATTGAAAAAGAAGTCAAGAAGCTACTGAAAGCCAAAATAATTGTGCCATTGAGGTACTCAGAATGGGTAGCAAAACTTGTTCCTGTTCGAAAGAAAAATGGAGAAATAAGGCTGTGTGTAGATTTCAGGAATTTGAATAGAGCACCATTGAAAGATAACTATCCACTGCCTAAAATGGACCACATCCTGCAGAAAGTGGTGGGAGCATCCAGAATGTCAATGATGGATGGATTTTCTGGTTATAATCAGGTAACTGTATTTCCAGAAGACTAGAAGAAAACTGCATTTACTACACCATGGGGAACTTTTATGTATGCTAGGATGCCATTTGGATTAATTAATGCAGGAGCTACTTTTCAGAGGGCAATGGACATAGCCTTTGTTGGAGAGCAGGACAAGTTTTTGGTGGTATATCTTGATGATATCACAGTGTTTTCAAAGAATGATGATGAGCATATTGAACATTTAAGAAGAACTTTTGAAAAATGCAGAAGGTATGGCCTTTCTCTCAATCCTCAAAAATCTTTGTTTGCATTAGATGAGGGAAAACTCTTAGGGCACATTGTAACTAAAGCTGGTGTGAGAATAGACCCTAAGAGAGTTGAAGTAATAAACAACATTCCTTTACCGAGGAATAAGAAGGAATTACAGGTGTTTTTAGGCAGAATCAATTTTTTGAGAAGGTTTATTCCTAACTATGCTGAGATAGTTAGGCATATAACTGATATGTTGAAAAAGGAGAATGAAGTAAAATGGTCCCAGGAGTCTAGAGATGCATTCACAAGGATAAAACAGGCATTTGCTGAAGCTCCTGTGCTAGCTAGACCAGATTACAGCAAGCCTTTTATGATCTTTTCATTTGCTTCACCCCATACAATTGCAGGAGTATTATTACAGAAAAATGAAGAGGGATATGAACAACCTATAGCTTTCTTCAGTCAAGTGCTTTATGATGCTAAATTGAAATATAATATATTGGAGAAGCAGGCATATGCCCTGGTAAAGTCCCTTAAAGCTTTTAGAGTGTATGTTTTGCAATCTCACATTACTGCATATGTTCCCACAGCAGCTGTCAAAGACATTCTTGTTCAGGGGGATAGCGAAGGTAGAAGAGGAAGATGGATTGCAAAAATTCAGGAGTATGATTTGGACATAAAGCCTACTAAGTTGATTAAAGGACAGGGACTTGCTAAAATGTTATTTGAATCAAATCATCAAGCCTTGGGCATTAATTTATCCATGATAGCAAATGAAGAATCTGAAAAAGGAGAAGAACAGCAAGGACTGGAGATGGCCACTCAAAAGGTACACATGAAATACCTAACTAGTCCATGGTACAAGGAAATTGTTGAATATATTTTAACACTTAGCTGTCCTCTGAGTTGTGATAAGATAAAATACAGAGCTGTAAGAATGAAATCTCAGAAATACATGATTGCCAATGGAAAGCTATATTGGAGAGACCCTTTAGGTATATTACTGTTATGCCTCACAGAAAATGAAGTGGAGAATATATTGACAGAATTCCATGAGGGAATATGTGGGGGGCATTACAGCTGGAGGGCTACAGCTCATAAAATTCTGAAGGCTGGTTTTTACTGGCCAAAATTGTATACAGATACTTTTTCTTGGGTCAGAGCATGTGACAAGTGCCAAAGATTTGCAGAAAGACAGAAATTAGCAGCTTTGCCCTTGATTCCCATCCATGAGAATGAACCATTTCAGAAATCGGGATTATATTTTATAGGAGAAATACATCCCCCATCAAGTGGCCAATATAAATGGATACTAATAGCCACAGATTACTTCACGAAATGGGTGGAAGCCATACCTACAAGAAATGCTACAGATGCTGTGATAATGAAGTTTATGGAGGAAAATATCACATCTAGGTTTCGCTGTCCTGCTAGAATTGTAACTGATAATGCACAAGCTTTTAAATCTGCCAGGTTTGTAAATTTCTGCCAATGATATAATATCATATTGACTCACTCTACTGCTTACTATCCACAGGGAAATGGCTTAGCAAAGTCTTCTAATAAAACCTTGGTGAGAGCCCTGAAGAAAACAATCAGTGAAAATCAGAAAAACTGGGACTCTCAGTTAAAGTTTGCTCTATGGGCGAATAGGATAACCAGCAAAAGAGCAACAGGGAAATCCCCCTATGAGTTGGTTTATGGCCGAGCTGCTGTGTTTCCTATGCAATTGGCATTTCCAGTAGCACGTTTTATGCAGGAAAGTCAGGAAGAACCGGATGACATGATCAGAAAGATTAATCAACTAGTGGAATTGGAGGAAACAGGAAACCAGGTGAACCAGAGATTAATAGAATATCAAGAGAAAATGAAAAATGTATTTGATCAACATGCAAAGGATAGGAAATTTCAAGTTGGAGACCTGGTTCTCAGGTGGGATGTTCGAAGAGCAGAGAAAGGAAAGCATGCTAAGTTTGATCCGTTGTGGTTTGGTCCATTCAAGATAGTGAATCAGGGGAGAAATAATACTTTCATGTTGGAAAACCTATAGGGTGATTTTTTGGACGCCCCTGTGAATGGCCAATTTCTCAAGCCATACTTCCAATTCTGATCCAGGTTGGGGTACCTGATTGTATTATATTGTATATAAGTTTTTTAAGTTTTTATTTTCATGAAGAAAGAGTGCTGGCAAGTACCTGAGGCGGAATCGCAGAGGAAATTGAAGAACAAAACAAAATATTCAGTGGTCTGCGTGTTCTCGACATGCCCGAGGATGAACATGCCGTCCCCAGATGGAGCCGATGTTGTACATATTTACCTTTGCCTATGAATTTTGGTTTGCTGCCCCATCCGAATCCATTTCGAATCTTCACTAAGGCCTAAATATCCTCATGCTCTCATCCGACATTATCCTTTTCGCCCGAAAATGCATTACACAAAGGTTTAAAATCCGCCATTCAAAGTTATATTGAGCCATAGCCCCAGGGCCTTAGCCCCTTTGCTGTTGTCAACACATGACCCGAGCCCGAAAACCACAAGCCAAAGGGAAGAGAGCTTATTTTTTTATGTTATCGGGGGCAATAGCAACCGTTCGATCAAATTAAATCAACGGAGCGGAGATCTTTTTATATGGTGCCCCCCCCCCCGGCGCTTGTACCTCACTGCAGAAACCGGCAGTATTGTCCCGCACCGCTTCCACCGAGCCGGCGGTATTTACCATTGGGGCAGCGATTCCATTTAAAATATGCCGCGTGTCCCTAGTACGGGCATGAAACCACTTTTCCCCCGCCCGTTAAATTCTTTACAAGGGTCGAGCAGCGGAACTCACCCGAGTCATTAGATTTTTTTTCCTCAATCCGATGGTGGATATCCTTCAGAGTTGCTCGCTCGTTAACGTGTGTCTGACGTGATCTGTGTCCCACCATTGTGTTTCCCTCGTCGCCTCCTAACCGTCGATTCGCCTTCCAAGATCTGACGGCCATAAATCAGTCTCCCCATCTGTTGACTCCGCTGCTACGTTGTCTTTCCACCTGTCCCCCCGTACACCCATGTGTCATGCCCCCGTGTATCCTTGACGTCATCCTGTCACGCATATATATATATATATATATGTATGTATGTATGTATGTGCTTTCATTTGTACTCTTCATTCTTTTTCATTCTTCACGTTCAAATTGTTTCACGTGGAGGAGTCGTATTCCGTCTACTCAACCAAAGCTTCCATTGTCTTTCCTCCGCCACCCTGCGTGTTCCTCTCATATGTTCGAGTCCTCTGCGTCATCACCGTCTCCATCTCCACGTTCCTTAACTCTGAGTCTGGTTTTTCTAATATATCTGGGGGTTTTGCAGGTTTCAAGATAACAAGGAAGCGCTTTAATTTTTTGCCTCAGTTGCAGAGGTTGAGATCATGTCAAAGGACGATATTCTGTTGGTGAAATTTAAAGAAGAAGCCGAGGGTAGGTGCGTGAAATGACCATCATTAAAGAAAACAAAGATATGGATCTACAGAACCCTCCAGAAAAAATCGAGGAACACTTCGCCCTGCATTAAAGGTCAAGGATTTAAATCCAAAGTTAAATGCCAAGAGTACAGTACAATATCACAAAGAAATCTCAAGGTTTTATGGCAGCAGATTTTTCCTCTTTCAGTAAGAGGCAGAGCGATGTATATTTTATTTTTTGTGTCATGATTATAGCGAGATTTTCATCTCCCAACATTTATTTCTGAGGCAGTTGTAAAGTCTGAGTCATTTATAGTTTTAGTCATTCAGAGTGGGGCGCGAATGTTTTACTGCCATTTTATTCAAATCGAGTCATTAAATGTGCTTCATCTACCTCCTTCTCTAGAATTCTCTATCTTTTCTATAAAGGCCCGAAAAGAATACATTGAAAGGGTTCCAGATTTCTATCAGAAAACTGTGCAGTGAAAAGGATTTTTGTATATGTTGACACCTAATCCTATGGATGGGTGTGCATATGTATTTTTGTATATTATTTATTATTAGGAAATAAGGAAGGCCAAGAGTCATTGGGAGCTGAATCCCAATAGCCTCACCTCCCATCTATATAAGCATGTACATTCTTCAGCTAATACACAATTCTAGTTTTGAGGAGTTACCTCCTGGTTTGACATGGTATCAAAGCCAGCTCCACATTTGGCATTTCTGCCCTGTGGTGTAACTCCCTACCCTTTGCTCAGTCAATATTTTTTTAATGTTTTTGCTGCTCATTAACTGCTAGACTGTTATTCTGCATTTTTTTTCCCTAGATAGCACTGACATTTGTAGCTCCAGCTCCTGTAGACTGCAGGCTCTGTCAATCTGCAAATTGCAGGCTCTGCCATTCCAGCAGTCCTGCAACTCTGTCTTCTGCAGATTCAAGTTCAATTTTTTTTTTTAAGTAACGCCCTTTTGGGCCTCCTCATTCATCCCTACGCTCCATTCACTCACACCTCCCTCCTCCATTCTCCCTGCACCCTCACTCATCTCCCTCACTCTGCATACATCTCCATCCTTCAACTCTGCTCGACCTACCCATCTCCTCCCTACGCACTTTCATCTACGCCTTCCCTATATTCAATATTGCATTACAGCGCTCCCTCCATATAACACAGTCACGCCCCTGCAAAAGCATTCCACTGTCAAATGATGCGTTACATATTACAATACATCGTTGTGTTATTTGTCATATAAACGTTGTTCATTTCATATTACCGCGCTGTCCGTTGCATCATATATATACAGTGACATATTACCTCGACCTCTGTCCATTGTCAACACAGGTATACATTCCACGCATGCGCTATCTCCATTTGTTTTGAACGCTATTTGTCATACGCCTTCATATAATACAGTTTGTCATATAGCGTTGTGGTATTACATTTGTATACCACGCCCCTCCATAATATATCACGCCCCTTACCACGCACTGTTTACAATATACCACACTGTTTATCGAATACATATTCACTTTTTAATACAGCGTTCCAAACGCTACCTCCCATGACTGCTCAATCGCTGACATAGAATGCTGTCGACCATCAAATATATACAACTACGCCCTGACATAGAACGCTGCATTCAACGCTGCATTCACAACGTTGCCATGACTGTCACATAAGAGTGGAATTCTGTCCAACGCCTCCACCTTAATACAGCGCTGACCGCCCTCCCATATTCATTACGCCCTTTCAAATTTGTAATACCGCCTTACATACACGCTGTCAGTTATATAACGCTGTGTTTTATTTAAAACGATGTGTATTCCATTGTATATATTACAACAGTCCGCGTTGTGTTTTATATTTATCATGCCATTTTACAATACGCCCCATTAATACGTTGTCTCCATTTTTAATATGTTACATTGTTAATACTTTCCATTGTGTCCATTGTATATGTATTGACATGAAATATGCTGTGTTAAATGCAATACCACTCCTCGTGTAGAATATTTCCCATTCATAATTCCGTCCCATCCCTTCAGTCATATAATTCTGACCCCTCATCGCCCCCTCCCTTTCATAATTGCACCCCTCCCATTGTTTAATACCGCCCCTCATATTGTATCACTGCCCATACGCCCCATTCACCATTCCATATCATCTTTTTATATACATTTTTTCCCCAAACAAAAAAAAATACATTTTTTTTATGCAGAATCAGTTTATAGCAAAGATTCCTTTTTGTAAATTCAGTCTTCAGCAAAAGTTTTCTGAGCAGATTTAGTTTCCAGAAAGAGTTTTTAAACTCAGAAAATTTTTTCCAGCAAGAGTTTCTGCCCTTTTAATTGAGTATATTTTCCAGCAATAGATTTTTTTTGTTTTCTCTCCTTCAAGAGAAATTTTCCACCAGAGTTTTTTCTCTCCTCCTTCAAAAGAAGATGACAGTCCCTTCATCTTCTAAAGAGGCTGCCTACTTGGCACAGAGAGAAAAGAGACACGCTTCAGGTCCATCCAGAGGAAGTGAAGGCAGAAGACGAAGAAGAAACTTCAGAGAAAAGGGGGGCAGACAATCTAAAGCTCAGCAGCAAACAAATCAAGACAGAGGTAAAATTGATGACAAAGACAAAGGTAAACCAGTTGAATCAGCTCATTCTGTTCTAGCACATTGTAACAATGGAGTAACTGAAAACCTCTTTGATGTTTGATTTACTTCATGGAGAGATGATTGGTTGCTAGATTCAGGAGCAACATGTCACATGACATTTAGAAAATATTTTTTTGAAGAATTCACTGACAAAGTTGATGGAGCAGTATATTTCGCAGATAAATCCAAACTCAAGCCATCAGGGCTTGGCACAGTCAGGCTTAAACTGCCTGGTCTTCCTAATCATATCCTACATGAGGTTCTATACCTCCCGGAGTTGAAGAGAAACTTGTTGTCCCTGATCGAAATCCGGCAGCAAGGACACTCAGTTCACTTGTTTGATGGCAAGGCAGAGGTCGGATCAGCATCAGATCACTCACTTGTCATGGAGGGAATAGAAGAAGGGAGACTCTTGAAGCTGAAAGGTTCATCTGCTCATGCTCAAAACTTTGCATTCAGCTCACATCATGATGAAGGTACATTCCCATCAAGTCTTTTATGGCATGCTAGATTTTGACACTTAAACTATGAAAGCCTTCGTTTGTTGAAGAAAAATGGTGTTAATGGACTGCCTACAATTCCTAGAAAACCTAAGGAATGTGATGCTTGTATTCTAGAAAAGCATAGCAAACAGCCATTTCATGATTCACACTCCAGAGCACATAGAAAACTTGAACTTGTTCATTCAGATTTATGTGGCCCTATGCCTATTGCTTCTACAAATGGAAACAAATACATGATGACATTTATTGATGACTACACCAGAATGTGTTGGATTTACTTACTGAAGAATAAGTCTGATGCTTTTCAAACTTTCAAGAATTTTCATGCATGGATTGAAAATGATGCACAAACACATATTGGCTCTCTACTTACTGATAATGGAAAAGAATACACCTCAAACGAATTTGAAAATTATCTTCGTCAACATGGAATCAAACATCAAACCACTGTGCCATATAATCCACAACAGAACGGTGTAGCTGAAAGAATGAACATAACCATTTTAAATATGGTCCGCTCCATGTTATTTTTCAAGAATGTAAAATTGATGTTTTGGGCTGATGCAGTTCTATGTGCTGTTTACATAAAGAATAGGTGTCCTTCAAGTTCAATTAGAAACAAAACTCCTTTTGAAATGTGGCATGGCCACATTCCTTCGGTAAAGCATTTCAAGGTCTTTGGGTCCACTTGTTATGCCTTGATACCCAAGGGTCAAAGGAACAAACTTGGTGCTAGAAGTAGAAAATGTATCTTCTTGGGGTACTCCAATACCTCCAAAGGATATCGTCTCTATGATGAAGCAAATAAGAAGTTTGTGATAGCAAGAGATGTCATATTTCTTGAATCCTCCAAGAGTGACAAGGTTGTTGAGCGACAACTTGATCGCCTGGACAGATTCACACATGCAAAGTCTTTTCAAGAGTTTGATAATGTGATTCCACACCTTGAAGGGGGGATTCCGATATTGAATCAAACTGTGGAATCATATCCTGAAGCACTCTCTCCCCCACATGAAGAAACCACCATGGATGACACATTGGATGATGTGATTGACAGAATTGGGAGATTGAATCTTGAATCAATCCCAACTCAGTCAAGTGACCAGCCAGGGCCATCTCAGAAAGGTCCCCCCAAATGGCTGACAAAGACACCGGAGGATGTTCATCCTGATGAGGTTGGAAAAACAGGAACAAGAAGTTCCACTCAAGAAATCGAAGGTGATGTAGATAATTCTGATTCCCCTGTTGATATGGATATTGTTTATAACTGTGAATTGAGTTTGTCTACAGATCATGAACCAACTTCCTTCAAAGAAGCCGCTTCTCATGATGAATGGAAAGAAGCGATGCAGAAGGAGTATGATGCCTTGATAAAGAATGGCACTTGGAAGCTGGTTGATCCGCTTTTGGGAACGAAACCAATTGGTTGTAAGTGGGTCTACAAGAACAAGTACAAAGCAGACGGCTCACTTGACAAGCACAAGGCCAGGCTTGTGGCAAAAGGATTCGCACAGAAGGAAGGAATTGATTATGAAGAAATGTTTGCTCCCACAGCAAAATGGACCACCATCCGGACTCTCTTTGCCTTAGCAGCTCAGAGTGGATGGAAAGTCCATCAGATGGATGTAAAAACATCGTTCTTGAATGGAGATCTGAAGGAGAAAGTTTATATGTCCCAGCCAGAAGGATTTGTGATAAAGGGTCAAGAACACAAAGTTTGCAAACTCGTGAAATCCTTGTATGGCCTCAAGCAAGCACCACGAGCCTGGTATGAGAAGTTGACCGAGCATCTTCTGAAACTTGATTTCAAACACTTTGATCTTGATGATGCAACTTTGTTTGTTAAGAAAGTTGGAAAAACAGTTGTATATCTTGTGGTATATGTAGATGATCTCTTGATAACAGGAAACAATGAGAGCTATATTGCATCCATGAAGAAAGAGTTGAAGAAAGGTTTTGAAATGACTGATTTGGGTCATGTTCATTACTATTTGGGTATTGAAGTAATTCAACATCCTAAATTCATCTTTATTTCTCAGAAGAAATACATTGGAGATCTCTTGAACAAATTTGGCATGGATGATTGTAAACCCTTAGGCACTCCAATGGAACAAAACTTGAAGCTCACATCAGTTGAAGGGAAGGAATTTGAGGATGCAAATAAGTATAGACAGCTTGTAGGAAGTCTTATCTATCTGACCACCACCAGACCTGACATCTCATTTGCTGTTGGAATCCTCTCAAGGTTCATGCAAAAACCTTGTGAAGGACATTGGTCTGCTGCAAAAAGAGTACTAAGGTACTTGAAGGGGACCCAAGACTTTGGACTCAAATATACACAGGTAGGCGACTTCATCTTGACCGGATACTCTGATTCAGACTTTGATGGCGACAAAGAAACAGGCGTGTCTACTACAGGTTATACCATGAGTCTTGGATCAGGAGCTGTCTCATGGAGATCACGCAAACAGTCAGTTCCAGCAGATTCCACGACCGAGGCAGAATATGTGGCAGCAGCTGAAGCAACAAAGGAAATTGTGTGGCTCCGGAAAATCCTGGAATATTTGCAGATGAAACAAATGTATTCCACTCCACTCATGATCGACAACACTTCTGCAATAAAGTTGGCCAAGAACCCAAAGTTCCATGATCGAACAAAGCACATCAATACAAAGTACCATCTCATTCGACATCATGTTCAGGCCAAGACCATCCATCTACATCATTGTTCCACAAATTGGCAAACTGCTGACATCTTCACCAAAGCACTTGGAAGAGAGAAGTTTGAAAAGTTCAGATCGATGCTTGGACTCACCAACATCCCTTCGGATTAAAGGGGGGAATGTTGACACCTAATCCTATGGATGGGTGTGCACATGTATTTTTGTATATTCTTTATTATTAGGAAATAAGGAAGGCCAAGAGTCATTGGGAGCTGAATCCCAATAGCCTCACCTCCCATCTATATAAGCATGTACATTCTTCAGCTAATACACAATTCTAGTTTTGAGGAGTTACCTCCTGGTTTGACAGTATACATTTTGTAATACTTCTATATGAAGGTTCAGAGCCCGTAGGGTCTCAGTGAGGAGGAGTTATAACTGTAATGAGGATTCTGGTCTTTGGTATCTCACAGTATGTAATATTCTCTTATGTTTTAATACAATATCTCGTTTCATGCTATTTGTCTTCTTGTATCATGTTCTAGAATGTGAGTGGCTCACTAGTTTGCAGTAAGGATTCATCCTTGTTGATGCCCTTTCTGGAATTAGTCAAGCGCTTTAAATAGGCCTAGTCATGATATATTGTTCCATGTTCACCTCATCCATATTTTCTGCTATATTAGTTGCTTGAGGAGGGTGCTTTTAAAACACCATTGTCATATAGGGATTCATAAATTGGTATGCCCTTATATGGTTCTGTTGTGTATCTGGGTATCCGTCTCATGTTAACTAATATCTTCTTTATGTTTCCTCACTGCACTCACTTCCTGATATTTGATTTCTGTGATATATTATTTGAACTGGCCCTCTTTACAGTAAGCTGTCTCTTAACTGTCTGATACCTTTGTATTGGAGTTTTACATGATGTCCCTACACTATTCTTGTCTTTGTATCAGCTTCTGAGAGAGATTGGTCCCATTCAAAACTAATTCCCTTGTTCAAACAAGAGATAGTGAGTGAGCTCTTGGACCGACAATCCAAACTATATGAAGGACTCCTTGCTATATTAAGATGTCCTAGGCACTGGTCTATGGCAACTCTAGAATGTCTCTAGGGGGTGAAAAAATTGTCCAAAACAACTGTCAAAATAAATGGGTCTTTCTTCGTGCATTAAAACAATGCCAATTCCATATCCTAAGAAATTGCATTCTATAATAAAGTTTTTTATGGAGTATGGTGTAGCTAAGATTTGTGATTGGCACATTGACTCTTTAAGATGTTCAGAGGCCTTAGTTTCTTTTAGAGTCCAAGAAAATGCATCTTTCTACTGGGTGTGGAGCCTAATTATCTTCTTTATTTTGTATCACGGTGTTGGAACCCTATTCTTAATGGGGCAAAAACACAGCCCATCATTAAATGCTGCCTAAGGGGTCCAGGGGGGCGACTGCACCCCCGAAGCTAAAAATAGATATAAAATTGCCTTGTAAAAGTATTCTAATTTCTATTCAATCTGGGCCGTTCATTAGGCAAATGATCTGACAATAGAATTTATGTTTAATTTAGGGTTTTTCACTCTAGAAGGAAACCCCTCATTTTGTATGAGGGTATTGTATTGCGGCTGTGTATTGTATGTGTATTCTCAGAGTGAGAAACAAATAGGGAGACTGTGACAGAGAACATAGGATATCACAGCGGATCTGTTGTAGGTTGTGTCTCTTCATTTTTCTGGATAATATAAAGGAAGGACTGGCTGTTCGAGGTGGATGTAGCCCAAACTGGGTGAACCACGTATATCTGTGTCACTTTGGTTTTATGTGTTTTTTGTGTTTTTGTTTTCTGCATGTTTTATGTTTTGCATTGCTCTGCAATATATAATTTTCTAACACTTTCTTCAGTAATGTTGTTAGAGGTGCTTCTATTCTCCCATAATTATTAACAAACTTCCTGTCGACTCAATAAATCCTTAAATATACTTTATGTTTGTGTGGATTTTCCATTCCTTAATGGCTTTAATTTTGTTAGGTTCTACATTAACACGCTCATGAGCACTATGACCCAAATATTCAACCTCTTGTACTCCAAAGAAACATTTGGAGGTTTCCGCATATAATTTGTTCTCCTCCAATAGTTTGAGCACCCTCTCAACATGTTGAACATGATCCTTCCAAGCCTGCTATAGATTGGTATATCATCAAAAAATACTAACACAAGTCTTCTAAGGAAGAGTTTGAAAATAGAATTCATCAAACCTTGAAATGTGAAAGGTGCATTAGTAAGGCCAAAAGGAATGACTGAAAATTCATGATGACCCTCATGAGTTCTGAATGTTGTTTTGAGAATGTCCTCCATATTCATTATAATTTGATGATATCCTGAACAAACATCCAACTTGGTGAAGTAAATTTCTCCATGTAATTCATCCAACAATTCGTCAGTGATATGTATGGGAAATTTATCTTTGATAATGAAATTGTTGAGCTCCCTATAATCCGGACACATATTCCATGATCCATCCTTCTTGTGCACTAATACTACTAGAGTAGAGAAAAAACTTTGACTAGGTTGAATTATACCTACCTATAGAATTTATGCAACCATAGTTTCAATTTAACTCTTTTTGGCATAGGGATATCTATAAGGCCTAATATTTGAAGGAACACTTCTCGGAATCAAATGAATAGCATGATCATGATCACAAATAAGTGGGAGGAATTTGGGAGTCGCAAATACCTTGGAATGATTTTCCAAGACTTTTTGGAGATCTAAAGAAATAGATGATTTCGATGTTTGAATCTCTAGTGAGAATAATTGTGAAATTACGCCCCATTTTTATTTATTTAGAAGATTTTTCATGACATTATAGCTTATTATTTTTCCCAGTTTCCTTGTGATACCCCTTAATTCAACTTTCTCTCCTTCCCAAAAAATTTCAAGAAAAGTTCTTGAAAATTAAGGCTATCATCCCCAAATATTGTAACCATTGGACTCCTAATACAACATCAACACCATCATTGGAATGGATATAATTGGAATATTTAGTATATATTCCCCCATGGTTAGCTTAATATTATGGAAATTTCTAAAGAAATTTATAATTCCTCCATTTTCAACCATCACTTGACACTTCGGTGCTAGATATAGGAAGCAACTCAATTCCTTGGCCATTATACAATGAATATAAATATAATTACTACCTGAATAAATTAACATCATTACCTTTTCCTTCTTGATATATCGTTCTATCTTAAGAGTTTTAGGAGTGTTAATTCCTTCCAATGCATTAAAATTTATGGTTGGATTCATTTCTTCTTTCTCTGGGTTTGGTTATTGGTGTATATCCTCCTCTTTTGATGTTTCTTGTTCCTTTTCTTCCTCCTCTTCGTAAAATATGTAAAATAATTTCTTCTCAGCACACTTACGACCTTTAGTGTATTTTCTATCATAATTGTAACAAATCCCTTTTGATATTTTTTCTTCAAATTGTTTTGGTGTAAACCTTTAGGTTGTGGAATGTTAGGAGAAACATAACTTCCATCTTTATATTTATGAGTGGTGGACCTCCTTTTTGCCATAATTTTTGTTTCAACTTTTATTTCCACCCTTAATACCTTCTCCAATGAATCAGGTTCCCAAAGGTGAACCTCATGTTGGATGTTCTACTTTAAACTCCCTATGAATACATCAATCATATGCTCCTCTGGAATATCAGATACACTACTATTCATTTTTTGGAAGTCCACAATGTACTCTTCATTGAACCCTTTTGTTTTAGATTTATCAATTGGATAAATAAAGCATTTCTCTTTATATCCTCATAAGGTATTATCGTTTCCTCCATAAAAATTGACGAAGTGAAAATTGGTTTATGAGAACAAAGCCATAAATACCATACAAATTGATTTTATTCTAAATATAAAGATGCAATGTGTACCTTTTGTGTGTGTTGCACATCATGGAGGTCAAAATATTGATCCATCCGTATTAACCATGTTGTCGAATCATTTCCATCAAAATTCCTCATATCGATCTTTGGAATATGGTGGGTCTTAAACCCAACATCATATTTCATATTCCTTTTTTCCTCATCATGATTTTTATGGATTACCTTTTCACCACTAGGAAGCGTTTCTTGCAACAAAATTGTCTACACTTCCTTCAACCCTTTCGTGTATGATTTTGAACCATTCATATCATATTTTATTTATAATTTTAAACCATCCATGTCGCCTTTTAATTTTTCCTTTAAACCATCCATCTCCCCTTTAATTTCATCTTTGGTTTCTCTTTGCGAGAGTGAAACTTGTTGCACTTGGTCCCGCAATTTTGATATATCATGTTGCAATTCTTCCTCTTTGTGTGTCATAGTATATCTTTCTGAGGTCTTAATGGATGTATAATTTTATTTTTTTGAGGAACTTTAGAACCCAATACTAATATATATGCTTCAATATGCCCTTGGAATCACTTCAAACTTATTTTTCAAACAAAATTTATGCAACTTTTTTTTAAAAATAAACACATTTTTCTTTCTTTTAGGAGCTCGAACTTGAAATGGTTGTAACTCTGTAATTTCGGCTCTCCAAGGTCTGAAATTTCATTTTGTGGTATCCCTGTGATTCTTATTTCCATCCCAACAAGCCAGACCAAAATTGGATTCTTCAAGATAATTTTATGCCAATATCCTATGATGTCCTGATTATGGACTCGTTTAGTAGATCGTACTTGTACAAAGTACCATGTGTCAATGTTTCTACTCTCGACCCTAAAATTTCTACATGATAAACTACAGTCTATTCTAGTTTTTTTTATTTTTACAAAATTTAAATCTGATACTTGAAGAGAAATTTATGACTTTTTTCCCTTGGTCACTTGTTCAGGACTGAATTCTAGAGCATGTAGAAACCCTAATATCTTTGGCCCATATCTCTAAAAATATAGCGAACCAAGATCTGAAATTCGTACACGAACTTCACCAATATTTTGGCTCCATGTAGCTGAAATTTCATCTTTTGAAGCTTCTTAGAAAAATATATATAGAGAAACTTCCAAGATGACCTATTAAAAGCATCAAAACCCTAGAATCCAAATCTTTAATACCAAATGTTATGCAATAAGCTCACAAAGCAGATGAAAATATAGATCAACGACTTAAAAATTATCCTCTTCGAGGGGGAAACCTTATTTACATTACATAAATTAACAATTATTGGATGATACATATGAAAAGACCTTCTTTCTATATATAGGGGTCTAAGGGATCACAATATAATATCATCCTACATAACAATAATAATCCAAGGGAACAAAAATAACAATAGTGGGATTCTATGGGGCACAACAATAACAAAATGGGGGATGCTTTAACAATAACAATAAGGGAAATATATTATTATTATAGGGACCTAACAAGCGCACTAAGGTTTGGAGGAGAAAATAGTGTGAGCTACAAGTTGAACATGCCTTGCCTAATCAAGTCTCTGGCATGAGTTGTTGATTATGTTATGTTAGCCATCTATAATTTCTGTTATACCTAGTGATGTCTAGAACCAATTTGAAACCTTAAAGAAACATCTTCAAGCTAACATGTTAGTTCTTGAAGCCTGGTTTTTCTCCCTGTCAAAAGAATCCTACCTTCACTGATGTTTTCACCTCAAAATCCTATTGTTTCCAAAGAGAAAACTATTTTTCAAAAGCTCAGCTCCATCATTTCATTCCTCCACTTTATCTTCATAATTCCTTTCATATCACTCATTTTTTCCCTCATGTATCCTCACTTCCTCCAAAATTCCATTTAAAACCATGAAAATCCCTTTTTATTTGATTTTAAAACCCCTCTGTTTACTCTATCGGAACCTAAAAAGCTCAAAAAATCCCTTTTTTGGCCTAGAAAACCAAATTTTCATATAAACTGGTTTAAGCCCCCATGGGCTTAGTCCTCATCCCTTTACCCCATATAACCATGGACCCGTGACCATCGGCTATAGGCCTTTAGCCCCTTTCTCGCTATCGGAGGTTGCTCTGCCCCTTTTTTCCTTTGTAAATTCAATTTTCCTCTCGCGCAATGGTTTCTCTCCTGAAAAAATCTCCACCATTGATCTCATAGATCCAAAGACCAGCGCTACCCTCCATCGCATCGACGCAAATCCCGTTTCCTCTTTCCCTTTGCTTTTGTTTCCATCAATGGCCAATGCCCGCTTTAATCTCCACCGTCGATCTCAGTTCTGATCCAATGGTCTGCGCTCCATCGCATCAGCGCATCGCCATTTCCTCGCTCCCACTTCCATCTCCACCGATGGAATCCTAGTCGTCGATCTCTATCCTGATCCTACGATCCTCCGCCCATCGCATTTTCCCCCTCCCATCAACATCAGTCATTGCAAGTTCCACAAGCATTATCCCCAAACGCTCTACGCCTCCGATTGTCGATCCACCGAAATTGATCTCCGCCATCCATCCTTCAGATTCGACGACCCACATTGATTTACCTCCTTTTCCACCTGCGGCCACTTTTTCGTGTATTTTCTTTCTTTTGCCATATATTCCTGCTGGTCCCACCCAACCACGCTGGGCCTTTCCACTGTGTTTTCTTTAAATCTCCACCGTTGATCTGCTTTCCCCCTCCAGATCCAATGGTCCACAGGCGTTTTCGCGCCCACTCTTCCATTGCTATCCAAAACTCATTTTCAATGCAAAAGAGTTGTTTTTCTCCCTGGACACGCTTTAGCCTGGGCCCACCATATATTTCATCACACATCTCTCCATTTTTCACGCTCGCTTACAACCATAGATCTGGCCCCTCCCACATCAGATGGTTAGCATTCAACTTCACGTTCATTTCACCAAAATAATTGATTGAGCATTTTGAACATGAAATAGGTGGTTTTCAGAAGCATACGTGTCAGCCATTAACACGTATCACGTTCCCCCCACTCATTACCACTTACCACTCTAACCCCACGTGAATACCACCTCCAGTATTCCAAAAACCGATTTTCAGCTCTTCGCTCCAATGAAAAATTCAAACCATCTGCTTGCATTCCACCTCCTCTACACTGCTCTTCCACCTCTGCCAAAGCCATCTAAAGCAGTTTTATCCCCCAAAAATGCAGGTTTTATTTAATTGTTTATTATTTGGTTGCAAGTTTTCATGGTGCTTAAATATTGAAGCCGCCCCACAACAAAATTGTTTCGAAAGCCGAGGATGACGATCCTCAATACCTAACTCAATGCAGAAAGGGACGACGAGTTAAATTTCCAAGTTTTCGCCAGTGCGTCATGAACACTAGTCATTCAGTAAAACCCTCCAACACGTAAAGAAACCCTGCATATAGACAATCAAATGAAGATTGAAGACAAAAGATTAAAGGCTCGATAGCATATTAAAAGAAAAAACGCAGTCAAAGATAAGCAGATAAAGGTCCAAATCAAACTAATAAGGAGTTAAGGTCAGTTATGATGCTTGAAGAGCCTCGAATATGTCAAAGGAAAGCAGTTATTACACAATTGTTAAGGCAGTCATTGTAAGGGTATGGGTGGTCTCAAAACCCATACTGTACGCCTTAATTGTACCAGAAGAAAGGACAATACTGCATCAGCGAGAAGACTTCTCCACAAAGGCACTCCTTGGAGTTATTACCAGCCTGTCAGTTAGGCCACAAAGTCTACAAGAACTACTAGAATGGGAAAAGAAAATTAATGTAATATTTATGACACAGAATGGGCATTCGATCTCCTTTGTTTTAATTGACCATTAAGACCATCTCTACCATCTCCCCTCCCATTCACCTATAAATCCTTTCCGAACTTCCATTTTAAGGGTTGGCATTTGATGAAATCTAAAGTAATACATAGACTACCATTTTGAAGAAGAATTGGTGTTCTGAAGAAGTGTGGATGTCTTTGATTTTATGATTGATGAAGGAGGCTAGATCATTGGATCCCTGAGCCTAGTTTTGGTGAGGTACTCTCTATTCGTTAATGTTATTTCTTGTTTTTCACCTTGTCCCATTATGCTTTGCTTGCAGTAGAGTAAAAAGCTTAGGCTAAGAAATGTCTCCTAGAAGCACCTTAGGCCTGTTTACTCTCCACTGCCTTTATGTTTTCATCTACTAAAAGGTTTTATTAAGTAGTTTTACTACTTTTAAAACCATTAATTTTTTTTATTTCAGAATATTTCAAATAGTTGGTGTCAAGGTTGAATTATGGCTTGCCCTATCTGCTTGCTGCCTCTCGAAAGCTATTCCTGAAAACACCCTTCAAAAGCTATTGTCTGCAGCTTGGTAGAGAGGATTTGTTCTGATCTAACCCTCTATTTCTTGGTGAGATAGTTGTATTCGAAGGTCTTATTAATTGTAGTCTTAGATTCCTGGGTGTTCCCCTTTTTATGAAGGAAATTAATTGTGTTTCTTCTATGTTTTCTAACTCCTTTAAGTGAAACAATTAGAAGAAATAGAGTGTTCCTCTCCTTCTTTGTCTTACTTAAAAGTATGTCTTGTTTATGTTATCTACATAAAGTATGTTGGTAGAATTCATGGCTAGCCCTAGCTATTTAATATTTCTTTATGTTTAGATGGTGTTGAAAGTCCCTTCATTGAAAAGTATACATAATTAAGGAGTCTTAAATAGCCCTTAAAACTCTACTTTTCCTTCCAAGTCCTTGATGTTCATCTCATCTCACCTATATGATTCCACAAATCCATTGACCAAGTTATATTTTCCCTTTGGTTCCCCAAATTCATCAATCGGAACTGTTTAGACTCCACATGAGTCGATTTCCCAATGGCTTGTAGATTTCCACACTCTATCTATGCTGCGTAGATCATCTTTGTCCAACCAACAAACAAACAAATTTCCACCTCATAACTAGCCTAAAATCAACCTCTTAAAAGCATCAAGCTATATCCTTACAAACCTATTGAGAGATCCCTCTCTAAGACTAGGAGGGCTAGATCCTAGAGCTCTAAAGCTTGGTTTATATATTGCCTTGTCATTTGGTTTGCCAATCATCCAAATCACATGACCCCAACATTTTTGTGATCACGGTAGGACCTCTGAGTTCATAGTTTCCTAGCAAGCTCTTATAGACTCTTTAGTCCTTCAACAACCATAGAAACTCATAAAACCCCCCAAAAAACATTCAGATTGGTTTCATAATAAACATTGGTAGTGGACCATAAACATTTTACTCTCAAAAAGACTAAAAATTTCCACCTAGAGACTCCACTAGCCCCAGTAGGCCTATAGAAATCACTGTGAGAGGAAAACAGTCCTAAAGCCTCAGCCTCTCTAAATTTTGGAAACTTAAATCTGGCATCACATAGGGTCAATACTAGATCCCATCCAGATCCTAATCCTCCGACCATAGTTGACAATCCAAAAATAATTTTGTGGCAAAATTCTAAATATGGAAAACCAAGTACTGATAAGACCATATCAAGAACAAGGGTTGTCCCTGAAGATCTCATGGTCTTGAAAGATCCTCACTTTGACTTACCTCACACCAAAAACATATTTAGAAGCAAGTCTTAGAGTGATTTAAATCAGGCTTAATTTGAACCCACATATTTACAAAAAATCTTTAGCAGAGAAGCTTCACCTTCTACTCCAATTGATTCTTAGCTTCTTCATTGTTTCATCTCCTTCCATAACAAATCTTCTCATCATCAGTTTGTTGGCCCAAGTGTTTCTTCCACTCTTGTTCACACATACACTGTCCAAAGCACTCCAGCTCGACCTACTTTCCCTCTTGTAAATCCACCTCTTATAAATCCCCCACTTTTTCTAGCCATGGCATCATGGTATGCTCCCTTAGTGCTGCCCCAACCTCTGGTTCCTTTACCCAATGAATACCAGTCCAAAATTCCCCATTTCACTAGAAATGAACCCACCACTTCTCAATAGCACGTAGACAAGATGAAAAATGCCTTTGATTATATGGAAATAGAATATGAGACCATCAAAATGAGAATTTTTGCTTATAGTTTGGGAGGAGAAGCCAAAAAATGGTTCAAAGTCCTAACTCCCCATAGCATACATGATCTCCCTACTTTACATCAAACATTCATGAACAAATGGGAAACTAGGAAGAACCCTCTCCAAATACTATCAGATTACAACAACCTCAAGAGAAACACTGGGGAAAGTGTACAAGATTATTTCACTAGACTTAATAGTGTGTATAATGCACTACCCCCAGAGTTGAAGCCTCCACAAGGCTCAGCTTTGGCCAATTCCCTGAAGGATTTGATCCCGAAATGGCCTATCAACTAAGAGAAAGGGATCCCTTAACTCTAGAAGACATGCAGAAGGAAGCTCTTAGTGTGGAAGTAAATATGATTGATAAAAGAGCTAGGATGAGGGCTGAAAAGAAAGTAACATATAGGGAAGACACTAGCCAAGAACCTGGATAGGTTGGAAAGAATGATGGAAAGGTTGGTTGTCCAAACAAATGCTCAGAATAGGAACCAACCTCTGAACCAGAACCAGAACTCTAGGAGAAATTCCAATCAAGATAAGCATAAAGATAATGACCAAAAAATTAGGCCTCCCTTTCAACAAAACTATGTAGAACAAGAGGATGAAGGGGAAACTGATAGGCTGGAAGAAAATCATGTGAAATTGATAGGGTTTGATGACGTAGATGATATCTTCCTCACTGAGGAAGAACAGGGATTTGTCTCATCAGAACAAAACGAACACAATCAGGATAAGTCAGAAGATTATAGGTTGGGTTTCGAAAACGTAATTATGGAAGTTCACAGACAATATGATCTCAGGAGAAAAAAGAACACAGAAATTGCTAAAGACAAGAAAACTAGCACTGTTGTTGAAAAAACCTTAGAAAATCAGCCTGAAAAGTCAACTAATAATACCAACACCCTGGCCAAGAAAACTGTTTCAAACAGAGACAAAAAAAACCAACCAAGTGTTGAGAAGAGTTGCCCTAGTACTTCTGCTAGTGGCCCTATCAAAACAGTCCCAATTAACAGTCCTGATAAAACTCAGCCAGCCAAAATTGCTGAAAGAAACATAAGCAAAAAAATAGATGTGAATATGCCGAAAACAACACTTCCTTTTAGCCTTGAAGGTGAAATTTCCAAGATCAAGATTAGCATGCCTCTAGCTGAACTGGTAACTCAGGATGTGTACAAAAATCAAGTTTTGAAAGCCCTAAATATAAACATCGATACTGATACTTTAAACTTGACGGATGAAAAACCAGAGTTGTTTTTGGTCCTAGAATTGAAGGAAAATACCAAGAAGGGGTTGTCCCTCCATTTTATTTCATTCTAAACATACATGATAAGATCCTACAAAATGCCATGCTAGACTCTGGAGCATCACATAACCTTATGCCCAAAGTAGTAATGGAAAGCCTAGGCTTAGAAATTACTAGACCATATAAATACTTATACTCTTTTGATTCAAGAAGGGTCAAATGCTCGGGCTTAATCAAAGATCTATGTGTTAACCTGTCACAAATTCCTGCTAAAAGCCTAGTGATGTATATAGTGGTAGCTAGCATTGCCCCAAAATATGGCATGCTTTTGTCTAGATCATGGGGTGCCAAAGTTCAGGGGAGCCTTCAAATGGATATCTCCTATGCCACCATACCAGTGTTTAGTCAAACTAGAAGATTATATAGGGAATCCCTCATGAAATACATGGTGAGCAACAAAGACAAACCCAACAACTCACCTGTCTATTCCACACATTCAGACTTAGATTCCTTTATCTTATTCAATGAAGATGAAATCACCCAACAAGAAAAGGAAAATAAGCAATAAATCAGAGCACCAGAACATTTAAATTTACCTTTCACTCAACCAAGAAATGCCCCAAATCTCAGTAGCCTTTGGCAGCAAAAAGAAAGAGAGAATGAGATAGAAGAACTCTGGAAGATGAGCTTTGATGGCTCTTGTAGCTAGGCCGGTTCAGGGGTTGGTGTATGGATACATAACGCAAACAAGGATTACTCCTATAAACTAGATTTCCCATGCACTAATAACAATGCAGAATACGAAGCCCTTATCGTCGGCCTGCATTTGCTCAAAGACTTAGGGGTTAAGAGGATATCAGTCCAAGGGGATTCTGAGTTAATCATCTGGCACATCAAAGGGGAATATTCAGCTAAAAACCCTAGACTAAGAGAATATAGAAATTTTGCCCTTGATCTCCTTAAAACCTTTGAAAATTATGAACTCATTTTCGTACCAAGAGCTCAAAATCATCAAGCTAATGAGCTCACCTTTGCTGCCAGCAACTTCCAAATACCATAGATAAATGAACAGTTCAATATAAAGGTGAAAAACAAACCAACAGTGCCTGACAATGAAGATTATTGGCAAGTGTTTGAAAATGATAAACACATAAATGATTTCTTGCAGTCAAGGAATGAATTTTCCACAACAACACCAAGTTCTAGCCATGAAAAGGATTGTTTCAATAAGGAAAAAACCCCTGAAACAAATCCTTCCCTTTCTGCTGATATAGATCAGTTTGAGCACCTTTTTAAAGTAGAGCTATTTGACGCCCACGTGGTGTAGAGCAGTCGGTGATGGGATGTACTCTTAAGGCACTCTGTTCTCCAAGGTCACCGGTTCAAAACCCGTGGGTGGGATGAGAGGAGAAAAAATGGGAAGATTAGGATTAGTCTAAACGAGAAAAAAAAAAGAAAAAAGAAAAAAGTAGAGCTATTTGACAACCCAAACCAAAAGGACCTTGAAGTTTTACAATGTAAAGGTGATACTATACCAAAAGGCCTTGCACCATTAGAAAAACTATTTGATTTCAACGACGTGGCCAAAGAACCGAAAACAGAGCCTATAGAGACTAACGTTGAGGAACATAACATAGGTAGCCCTGCTGAACCCAAAATGATCAAGTTGTCCAGTACCCTCCAAGCCCATGTCAAATAGCAGTACATAGCACTTTTCAAAGAATTCGTAGATGTGTTTGCATGGGACTATAGAGATCTGAAATCTTATGATACTATCATCATCCAACATAAAATCCCTCTTAAGGAAAATCAGAAGCCATTCAAATAGAAACTAAGAAGGATAAACCTCGTTTTACTGCCTTCGATAGAGAAAGAGATTAGGAAAATGTACGACGCTAGTATCATAGTTCCTCTCAGATACTCAAAATGGGTTTCCAACATGGTGTCTGTTAGGAAGAATACAGGGGAAATTAGGCTGTGTATTGACTTTAGGAATCTAAATTAGGTTATGTATTGACTTTAAGAATCTAAAAAGAGCCTCCCTGAAAGATAATTACCCCCTGCCGAAGATGGATCACATACTCCAAAGGGTGGTTGGGTCTAAAAGGATATCATTGTTGGATGGGTTCTCAGGTTACAATCAGGTTTTGGTACTCCCAAGTGATCAACATAAAATTGCTTTTACTGCACCTTGGGGAATATTCATGTATGTCAAAATGCCATTTGGTTTGATGAATGCAGGGGCCACTTTCCAGAGGGCCATGGACATAGCCTTCTCAGAAGACATAGGATATTTTATAATCATTTACCTTGATGATATTACTATCTTCTCCAAAACTGATGAAGAACATTTGATCCATTTAAGAAAGGTTTTCGAGAAATGCAGAAGGTTTGGCTTGTATTTGAATCCCAAAAAGACACTCTTTGGCCTCCAAGAAGGAAATCTTCTTGGTCACATAATCTCTGAAGAAGGGATCAAGGTAGACCCTAAAAGGATTGATGGCATATTGAATATCAGCCACCCAAGAAACCTCAAAGAATTGCAATCTTTCATTGGGAAAATAAATTTTTTGAGGAGGTTCATCCCCAACCTTGCTGAGCTATTAAGAAACATCACTAATATGCTTAGGAAAGAAGTAGGTGCTAAATGGACAATGCAAGCTAAGAAATCATTTGAGCTGGTAAAACAAGCCCTCACTCAAACATCGGTTCTAATTAGTCCTGATTTCACCAAGGATTTCTGTATCTTCTCTTTTGCATCCAAACATACCATAGCTACAGTATTATTGCAAAAGAATAGCATGGGGCAGGAACAACCAATATCATTTTTTAGTAAGGCTTTGAGAGATGCTCCACTCAAATATAATATCATGGAGAAGCAAGCCTTAGCCCTCATAAAAGCATTAAAGGAATTTAGAGTGTACATTTTACATTCACATATCATTGCCTTTGTGCCACACACTGTAGTCAAATATATTCTAAGTTAGGACCCTGATGGTAAAAGGGGAAAATGGATTGCCACTATTCTAGAATATGACTTAGAGATCAGGCCCACCAAACTCACCAAGGGGCAGGGATTAGAAAAACTAATGGCTGAGTCAAAATTCCAAGCTTTAGACATGAACGCGGTTGATATTTTGGAAGAAATAGAAGAATGCACAGCACCATTTATTAAAGAAACATTCATGAACTCTCCTTGGTATGTTGACATCATATATGTGTTGCTTTATCTGAATGCTCCTCCTTCTTTGTAAAAAACAAAAGCTAGATTTTTCAAGCAGAAGGCTTTAAATTATTGTATATTAGATGGAGTTTTGTATTGGAAAAATGTTGTGGGGATTTTTCTTAAATGTTTAATTGAGGTTGATGAAAGAAAAATCATGCATGAGCTACATGAGGGAGAATGTGGAGGACATATTAACTATAAGACCACAGGAAACAATATCCTCAGGTCTGGATACTATTGGCCCACCCTTTTCCCAGACACCCATAAGTTAGTCATGTCCTGCCATAAGTGCCAGATCTTTGAGGGCAGGAGAAATCTCTTACCACTACCTTTGCAGCCTATCAGTGTTGAGGCTCCCTTTCGACAATGGGGCTTGGACTTCATTGGGGAAATTCACCCATCATACTCAACCCAACATAGATGGATCCTCACAGCCACTGATTATTTTACCAAATGGATAGAGACCATACCCACTAGGAATGCTACTGACTCTGTCATCATAAAATTCCTTGAAACCAACATACTGTCCAGATTTGGTTGTCCTAGGAAAATGATCACAGACAATGCTGGTGCCTTCAAATCCAAGAGGATGGTAGATTTCTGCCATAAATATCAGATCACATTAGGCCATTCCACTGCCTACTACCCCCAAGGAAATAGTCTAGCTGAATCCTCCAACAAAATCCTTGTTAATATCATCAAAAAATTGTTGGAACAGAACCAGAAATCTTGGGATAGCAAGCTTGTCCATTCCTTATGGGCTGATAGATTGACTACTAAAAATTATATCGGCATGTCTCCATATCAGTTGGTTTACGGCATGGATGCAGTCTTCCCAACCTCTCTAGGAGTTCCATTCATGAAACTCCTTCAAGAGGTCCAAGCTGAAGAAAATGATATGCAAAGGAGGATCAATCAGACCATACATTTGCAACAGTCAAGAGAGGAAGTATATAAAAGGACACAAGTAGTCCAAGAAGGAATCAAGATATTATTTGATAAGAGGACCAAAGTAAATGACTTCCAAGTTGGAAATGTAGTTCTAAAATGGGATTCTAGAAGGGAAGAGAAAGGGAAATATGGCAAAGTCGAAAATCTATGGAAGGGGCCCTACATTATTCATTCCATAAGGGACCATAATGCATTTTTTCTACAGGAGCTGAATGGAGAAGATGTGTTTGGAGGTCGTATCAATGGCAGGATGCTCAAACACCATTTCTGTCAAGAATATTAGTTTCAGAGTTTTTCATCCATTTTACATACCATTGCATGAAAAAATGAAAAAATACAAAAAACAATAAAAAGGAGAAAAGAGGGAAAATGAAAAGAAGAAAGGTACAACCCCATACCCAAAAAAGAGAAAAATCTAAAAGTGTGCAAGCCTAAATGCCACTACTTGAAAGAGCACTGCTATTTAGCCATACAGCCTAATCATGACTAGATATATTTCAATTTACTTCTGATAGGTTAGTGAAGAAGATTTGCCAAATTGCTTAATCTTGGTTTATCAGTAGAATAGATTAGGATAGAAGAAAGAATGGTTCAAACATTCTCAAAATCTGAACTAATGAATCAAAAGAAAAAATGGCTCTAACATGATAAAAAAATTGAGCCAAAGAAAGAAAGAAAGGCTGGTTCTAATATGCTAAAAACTTGAACCAATAGAAGAAGAAGAGGACAACTCAAAAGGATTAAAATCAGAAGCTGAAAAAGAAGAGAAGGATGTCTTTTATTTTCAGATCTTAATCCTTCCCAGTTTTGTTTTAATTTTCTGCAAACAAAGTCTATGAGCAGCTTGTACATACAGCCATAGACACTACAGGAAATCAGACTGTTTAATCTTGGTTTGTCTGTGTTTAAATTTGTGTTTTAGAATGTAGAGAATGCAGATCTGTCAAACAGCTTAATCTTGACAGAGAGTAGATTAGGTAGAGAATTTTATGAGTCCAACTTTTTAATCTAGACTCTTGGAAATAATAAGGGTAGCATTATATAGTTTTATCTTTCTGTTTTCAAAAATAATATGTAAAGAGATGTCAGTCCAAATGCACTAAAGAGAAGAAAAAATGTTAGGACAAGTAGTGTGGGTAGGTAGAGGTGCTGTATTAAAGTGTTTCATGTTGCAGGTCATTGAAGAAATACAAAGAAAATCAGCAAGAGAACAAATAAATTATGCCCAATAGAGGAGGCACTGGTCTGCTAAAAGCCAGAGAATGATAAACTGAGGTTCTGGACACCTAAAGGGCAATTTGTCCTCCCCAAGTGGAGCCACTATTAGCCATCTATAATTTCTGTTATACCTAGTGATGGCTAGAATCAATTTGCAGCCTTCAAGAAACATCTTCAAGCTAGCATGTTAGTTCTTGAAGCCTAGTGTTTCTTCCTGTCCAAAGAAGCCTACCTTCACTGATGTTTTCACCTCAAAATCCTGTTGTTTCCAAAGAGAAAATTGTTTTTCAAAAGCTCAATTCCATTGTTTCATTCCTCCATTTTTTCTTCATAATTCCTTTCATATCACCCAATTTTCCCCTCATCTATCCTCACTTCCTCAAAAATTCCCTTTAAAACCATGAAAATCCCTTTTTATTTGGTTTTAAAACCCCTCCCTTTACTCTATCGGAACCTAAAAAGCTCAAAAAATCACTTTTTCGGCCTAAAAAACCAACTTTTCATATAAACAGGTTTAAGCCCCCACGGACTTAGTCCTCAGCCCTTTCCCTCATATAACCGTGGACCCGCGACCGTCGGTTATAGGCCTTTAGCCCCTTTCTCGCTATTGAAGGTTGCTCTGCCCTTTTTTTCCTTTGTAAATTCATTTTTTCCTCCCGCGCGATGGTTTCTCTCCCGAACAAATCTCCATTGTTGATCTCATAGATCCAATGGCCAGCGCTACCCTCCATCACATCGGCACAGATCCCATTTCCTCTTTCCCCTTGCTTTTGTTTCTGCCGATGGCTGATGCCCGCTTTAATCCCCGCCGTCGATCTCGGTTTCGATCCAACGGTCTGCGCTCCATTGCATCGGTGCATCGCCCTTTCCTCACTCCCACTTCTATCTCTGCTGATGGAATCCTAGCCATCGATCTCTATCCTGATCCTACGGTCCTCCGCCCATCGCATTTTCCCCCTCCCATTGGCATCGACCATCGCAAGTTCCAAAAGCCTTATCCCCAGACCCTCTGCTCCTCCGATTTTCGATCCGTCGAAATTGATCTCCACGGTTCGTCCTTCAGATCTGACGGCCCACATTGATTTACCTCCTTTTCCTCCCGTAGCCACTTTTTCATGTATTTTATTTCTTTTCCCATATATTCCCACTGGTCCCACCCGACCATGCCGAGCCTTTCCACCGTGTTTCCTTCAAATCTCCACCGTTGATCTGCTTTCCCCCTCTAGATCCAATGGTCCATGGGTGTTTTCGTGCCCACTCTTCCATTTCTATCCAAAACTCATTTTCAACGCAGAAAGGGTTGTTTTTCTCCCTAGACACACTTTAGCTTGGGCCCACCATATATTTCATCACACATCTCTCCATTTTTCACGCTCGTTTACAGTCGTAGATCTGCCCCCCCCCCCAGATTAGACGATTAGCATTAAGTTTCACGTTCATTTCACCAAAAGAATTGATTGAGCATTTTGAACTCGAAATAGGTGGTTTTCAAGAGCATATGTGTCAACCATTAAAACGTATCACGTTCCCCCCACTCATTACCACTTACCACTTTGACCCTATGTGAATACCACCTCCATTATTCCAAAAACCGCTTTTCAGCTCTTCGCTCCAATGAAAAATTCAAACCATCCGCTTGTATTCCACTTCCTCTACACCGCTCTTCCACCTCTGCCAAAGCCCTCTGAAGCAATTTTATCCCCCAAAAACGCAGGTTTTATTTAATTGTTTATTGTTTGGTTGCAAGTTTTCATGCTGCTTAAATATTGAAGCCGCCCCACAGCGAAATTGTTGTAGAAGCCGAGGATGATGATCCTCAAGACCTAATTCAATGCAGAAAGGGACGACGGGTTAAATTTCCAAGTTTTCACCAGTGCGTCATGAACACTGGTCATTCAGTAAAACCCTCCAACACGTAAAGAAACCCTCCATATAGAAAATCAAATGAAGATTGAAGATAGAAGATTAAAGGCTCGATAGCAGATTAAAAGAAAAAACGCAGTCAAAGATAAGCAGATAAAGGTCCACATAAAAAGGATAAAGAGTTAAGGTCAGTTATGATACCTGAAGAGCCTTGAATCCGTCAAAGGGAAGCAGTTATTACACAACTGTTAAGGCAGTCATTGTAAGGGTATGGGTGGTCTCAAAACCCATAATATATGCCTTACTTGTACCAGAAGAAAGGACAAGACTGCATCAGTGAGAAGACTTCTCCACAAAGGCCCTCCTTGGAGTTATTACCAGCCTGACAATTAGGCCGTAAAGTCTACAAGAACAACTGGAATGGGCAAAGAAAATTAATGTAATATTTATGAAACATAATGGGCATTCGATCTCCTCTGTTTTAATTGACCATTAAGACCATCTCTGTCATCTCCCCTCCCATTCACCTATAAATCCTTTCTGAACTTCCATTGTAAGGGTTGGTATTTGATGAAATCTGAAGTAATACATAGACTACTATTTTGAAGAAGAATTGGTGTTCTGAAGAAGTGTGGGTGTCTTTGCTTTTCTGATTGATGAAGGAGGCTAGATCATTGGATCCCTGAGCCTGGTTTTGGTGAAGTACTCTCTATTCGTTAATGTTATTTCCTGTTTTTCACCTTGTTCCATTATGCTTTGCTTGCAGTAGAGTAAAAATCTTAGGCTAATAAATGTCTCCTAGAAGCACCTTAGGCCTATTTACTCTCTACTGCCTTTATGTTTTCATCTACTGAAAGATTTTATTAAGTAGTTTTACTGCTTTTGAGACCCTTAAGTTTGTTTATTTCATAATAGTTCAAATAGATGGTGTCAAGGTTGAATTATGGTTTGCCTTGTCTACTTGCTGCCTCTCGAAAGTTATTCCTGAAAACGCCCTTCAAATGCTATTGTCTACAACTTGGCAGAGAGGATTTGTTCCGATCTTACCCTCTGTTTCTTGCTGAGATAGTTGTTTTCGAAGGTCTTATTAATTGCAATCTTAGATGAATGGGTGTTCCCCTTTTTATGAAGGCAATTAATTGTGTTTCTTATATGTTTTCTAAATCCTTTAAGTGAAACAATTAGAAGAAATAGAGTGTTCCTCTCCTTATTTGTCTTAATTAAAATTATGTCTTGTTTATGTTATCAGCATAAAGTATGTTGGTAGAATTCATGGTTAGCCCTAGCTATTCAATATTTCTTTATTTTTAGATGGTGTTGCAAGTCCCTTCGTTGAAAGGTATACATAATTAAGGAGTCTTAAACAACCCTTAAAACTCTACTTTTCCTTCCAAATCCTTGATTTTCATCTCATCCTACCTATATGATTCCACATATCCATTGACCAAGTTAGATTTTTCCTTTGGTTCCCCAAATTCATCAATCGAAACTATTTAGACTTCCACATGACTCCATTGCCCAATGGCTTGTAGATTTCCACACTCTATCTATGTTGCCTAGATCATCTTTGTCCAACCAACAAACAAACAAATTTTCACCTCATAACCAGCCTAGAATCAACCTCTTAAAAGAATCAAGCTATATCCTTACAAACATATTGAGATATCCCTCTCTGAGACTAGGAGGGCTAGATCCTGGAGCTCTAAAGCTTGGTTTATATGTTGCCTTGTCATTTGGTTTTCCAATCAGCCAAATCACTGGACCCCAACATGTTATGTGCCCTAAGGAATAACCTATGATTGTTCCATTTAAGTTTCTTCCTAATAGAGGAGTTTTTTTTAAAGATTGTTATGACATGCATGCTTTGATTGCAACAATAACAAGCATGGGCAATGGTATAGAAAAAGAGACTAGGATGTTAAGCATAACATATGAGTAGAGTTTAACATTTATAGCTGATGAAAGATTATGATAGCAGGGAGGATTAGAATACTTCATTAATCAATAAATAAGTTTGACAGAGGAAGACTACGATGCAAACATTTTTATAGATACTCACACTCATTAACTAGGTACATTTGCGGAGAGAGAAAAGAATTTTTTTTTGAAGTGAGATAAGGGGAGACTTCAGGTCTTTAGGAGAATTTAGAGGAAACTAAAGTAGGCATGTGAAAGGTACCTATATCACATGATCTTAGGGGGAGTACATGTATAATACAACAATAGTGGAAAGTATACAAGTAGCATGGTTCCAAGGCAATAATAGGAAGAATCACAAGCAAGCAGTGAAAGCATGGTCTCAGGGGGAGACTATATGTTAGCAAGAAAAGAGCATGATTTATGAAAGGTCCATAGGACCATCCAGGAATAGCTACGCATACAGGTTCATTTACATGAAAACTTTCCACATATATACGTGACCCTTTGTTACTGATGTCAAAGGATTAGAGGTTGAAAACATTGATGTTACAAGAAGAGATTGTAGCCATTGAACTTTTATTTTTAGCAGGGAGATATTGCAAAACTTTACTTGGAGACCTTGATTTTCTTTGACATCCAATGACCATCAATGTCTATGGGTGTTTCCATCAATTTCTAGGGGAGTTTCCATCAATGTCTAGGGGGGGTTGTTTGAGATAGTGTTGTCATTGATGTCAAAGGGATTGTATGGACAACAACAAGAAGACCATATTTGATGATCACAGAACCAATAAGGATCTACATAAATCAGTATGTCCCCTTGTTATTTCATAACGTCTCATTACATGTGGTTAATGGGAACTTGAAGTTATTTGATTTTTTTTTATTAAGTTATTTTTCTCAAATGATATTACTAATCGCATGGTTTGTAGTGCTCGTTGATACCTTTCCAATGGTATATTCTTATCAAACAAAATCCTCCTGGATGTGAAGTTATGGCCTATTGAAATTTAGCGTTAGTTTGTAGAAAAATTAAAAGGCCAAACTATAAGGCCCAAACCCAAAAATTGATTTGATTAAATATCATGCAAGTCTCGAGCAGATCCATCGTTAGCTCAGCAGATCAGTGATCACAAGCACGAGATTAGCACACATATTAACATAGTTAAATGGTGTGAATTTCATATCCAATTAATAGCTTTTTCCACACAACAATGAATAGATCAATGGAAATAGCATGGGGCGTAACTAGCTCTTCAAGATCCAATTACATATTGACACGTGGATGTATGGCATCGACCCCCATTCTATTTAACATTAAAAATGTTGTTTTCTTGAGGCATAACTAGACGCCCCTCCATGGTTTGAACACTATAATTATAATGCCTCTTATGGCTTAAGAAGATACGGATTCGTAAAATCATATTATCCTCTGTAATTTAGAGTGGACACCTACATTTGAAGCAATTTCATTTTATTTATTTTTTAGTTATGGTTTCTTCATGGATCGTACTCAGGATGGGATATTTTTATGTTTGGGTGTAACTTTGATGGAGGAAAAGCATACAATGATCAGCATTGTGATGGAGGCAAGCACATTGTTATCGCATTAAGTCTTGACAAAGTTCAAGCATATAGTGATCACCATTGTGATAGAGGCGAGCAAATTATTATCATATTAGCTCCCATGGAAAAGGTCAAGAATATAGTGATCACCGTTGTGACAAATGTTGAGCGCCTTTTTATTGTAATAACCCTCGACAGAGGTCGACCATAGAGTGATCACCATTGAAACCCAGGTCGCCACAATTTTATTGTATTAACCGTCAATGAAGGGCAAGTATACAATGATCATCATTGTGATGAATGCTAAGCACATTGTTATTGTATTAAACACCGACCGAGTTTCAGCATATAGACATCACCATCACTGTGTGACATAGTGGGAGGCATTGGTGGAAGATGAGCATATAGAAAACACCATAGCTCTGTGACATAGTGGGAGGCCGAGTTCATGGAGGTTAAGCATATAGATAGCACCATAGCTCTATGACATAGTTGGAGACTGAGATGGCAGAGGTTAAGCATATATACAACATTATAACTCTATGACACAGTGGGAGGCCAAGAATATAGACAACACCATAGATTTGTAACAGAATGGGAGACCAAGCTCGCAGGGGCTGAGAGCACAGATATCACTGTAAACTTCGTAGCTCCGCGACATAGTGGGAGTTCAAGCTAGCGGATTCCAAGCATATAGATATCACCTTAAAATCCATGGAAGGAAGAGAAATATCTTTGTGACACGGTGGAAGGGCGAGAAACATATATACATATACATCATCGACAACATAAGCATCATTGTAATGGTTCTTGATGAGTTATATGAGCCACCATAAGCCTGATATTTGTGTACCATCATAGTCATATGTGGTACCCATCGTATGCATGACATGGACTAAGCCAATCGCCAATGCCACCATAGATATGAAATATGACTTGGTCGTGGACCCACAGAAGGTGAAAAGTCAGCAAGTTCGTTGAATACAATAGCAGTAACATATGAAACTGTGGATCTCCCTTTGTACCAAGGCACACTGAGAGCATAGTCGGTAAATAATTGGTATAATATGTGGGTGGTTGAGGGTTCTACCCATGGCACAAAAAATGATGGTAATTTTTAGTATATTTTCCCCTTTTTTCACATTGTTAGAAACTTCGGGTGACCTGCGTCGTTTTAACATGCAAAAAAGTTCCAATTTCAATAGGGAATTACCACTCAATCAAGGTTCCAATTATATCATTCGTTTGTGTTGGTTGTACTCTCTAATATAAAAGCTTGGTTTTATGTACTAATCTAGTCTAAAATTATATACATAAAAAGTTAATCTTATAAGCAAAATGCATTACCTCAGACTATTCTAATATAATTATCCTAGATATTTACAAGTATTACTTGATCTAATCAAAACTATCCGAGTTTGATATACTTGCTATAATGAGAAGTAGGGATGGAAATATTACCCAAGTGCAAACTTGTGAAAGTTTTGTAGTCGTTTGGGATAGTAATACTTCTACTAAGATGTGGGCTCAGTCAACCACTTGAAAAGTGTGGAGCCTTGAAACAGCTTAAAAAATTATATTTTTGTGTTTTTTTGATTTATTTGTATCCAATCTATTCTAATTTAGAGAAATAAAACTATCTCAAAAAGTAGAGCAAGTCTTAATACTAATAAGATGATATGAGATTTCAAAAGATTAATATTTTAAAGCTTTAAACTACTCAATAAAACATATACATATATCATTTAAAAAAAAGACACATGCTTTCTAATATTCAATTATAACCAAGGGAATGTTAGTATTTCTAATATTTATATTTCTACTTCCTTTTATAACCAAGAAAAACTTTATTTTTCCTCTTCTTATAACCAAGAGAAATTTTATTTTTCTTTCCCAATTTTAAGCTTTCAATCTTCTATCTTCCACCTCCAATCCAAACAATTAATTATATTAAATACAAATTAAATGTATAAAATAAATTTGAAAAATAAAAATGAAAATCTATAATAAAAACTATATTTAATTAAAATTAAAGTATTCTTGATATTAAAACTAAAATGTAATAATAAACCAACCAAACAAAACTCACTCTAATAATAAATCTAAAACTATAAAGAAAATCAAACTAAATTAAAAATAATAAAAATAATAAATTAAAATATAGAATACAAAACTATAATAAAACTATATCAATGTAATAATGTAATAACACTCAAGACAATACTCTAATCCAACCTAAAATCAAAGTAAAACAAAATTCGACCAATTAAGGTCAAATAACTTTTTAAATAGATAAAGTAAAATGAATCTTGGCTCTTTTGGTTTGAGCTAGCTCCTTCATGAACTCGTCACCCTCGAAACTGCGCATTACCATTATCAATGATTCTCGTGTTCACTTTCTCTGAAATCACCACGTAACAACGTAACAATGCAAGTAATTTCATGTTCCCAAAATTACATTCTAATTTTTGTCCACGTTTCGAGGATTAGGCTGACTGGCTTCGTGACCTGCTATTTCATTCTCGTGCTATGTACTCGACAAGATTTGGATGCCTTGAACCATGATTTGGATTCCACCTTCTCTACAATTTCGCTGAATAACTATAGTTCTTATAACAAAATAACGCAAAATTATATATATATATATATATATATATATATATATATATATATATATATATATATATATAATTCATGAAAATAGAAATAATAGTAAAAAATAAAAAATAAAAAACAAAAACAAAAAATTAAATAAAAAGTAAAAGTAGAAACAAAAAATAGTAAATAATAGAAATGGAAGTTAGTAAATAACCCATAATAAGATCTTAACCAATTTCTGAAGAAATTTTTCGGTAATAATCACATTATCATGAATAAAGTCGACGCGTTTCGAACCAACCAGTGTGGTTCATCATCAGCATAATGTGATTATTACCGAAAGATTTCTTCAGAATTTATTGATGGATCACAGAAGCCAAAAATCTACTAAGATCTTAACCAATTATTTTAGAAATAAATAAATTTAAATAATAATAATAATAAATAACAAAAATTGAATTCTCATGTTAAACCATAGATTAGCAGCATAAATTTTTGGTTAAAGAAAAATACTAAATAACCCATAATAAAACCTCATTCAATCACCTTACAAATAAATAAATTTAACTTACAAATAAATAAATTTAAATAATAATAAATAACAAAAATTGAATCCATATCATATTATTATTATCTCATTATATGAGACCCCCTTGTTTGTGGGATAATGGAGGGGTTTGACGGCTAAGTCTAGCAAGGCATATATACTCTACCCCATCTAGTTTAGAACCCATGACTTCTTAGAAGGAAACACATGCTCTTAACCATTAGGCCTGTGACCTCTTAGATGGAAATACAAGCTCTTAACCATTAGGCCTACTCAAGTTGTATTCTCAATGTTAAGTTATAAATAAGTAAGATAATGTTTTGGTCAAAGACAAACTAATAGACAAATAAATAAAAATTAAATGTATAATACCATACCAAGATATAATGAAACTAGAAACCCACTTTTGATAAGATTTTATAAATATAATGTAAATAATATTAAAGTCACTTGGATATACGAAATATATTCTTATATCAATAATTCAATATTTTTTTAATATTTTATTTTATTTTATTTTTTACCATGATCAATGGTAATTAGTGGACTGATATATACTAATGATAGTGGACTGATATATAGAGATTAAAGATTCATGGGAAATTTATTGTACTAGTGCACTTTTGTTTTTATTATACTTATAATTTAAGTATCTACCATATTTATTTTTTTCTTTAATAATACTAAGAAAATTATATGGGAAAGGTGTAAAGTTTATTGAAGTATTAAGAAGATCAAGAACGGAGCTTATCCTTTTATTCACTGCATTTGTTTTCAACTATGATGATCCAAGCATTAAACAAAACGATGAGATTTTGATAAGGATGTGCATCATGGTTTGAAATATGAATGTAGAATTTGATAAAAATGAAAACTTTGTAGAATTTGATGTTTTTTTCAATTTGGTAACTTTTAGCTAGTCTTGATTCCTTTAAAGAAGATTGAAATTCTTTTAATGAGTTTTAATTAAATTATTTTAATCTTATGAAATGTTCATTTAATTTGTTAATATATTGAAATTAAAATTCAGATGAAATTTTCGTGACATGTTGATAATTTAAATTTGAATAAATAAAGAAATAAAATCATTTTGAATAAGTTTATCTGAGAATGCAGACCACGTTGAATGATTGAAAAAGTGAAAGCTTCAATCTGAAAAATCACATGTATGCATAAAATGTAGTAAAATAGTGATTCCATATGATGCAACAAACTCATCTAATGAAAGCATATGCACAAAATTTCACTAGAGGCTTCGCTTTCAAAATAACCATGTCCCCAAGCCATCATTCCATGAGAGACAAAAGAATAAATATTGCTAGAAGTTGAAAAGTCAAAGGAGGAATATCATTAATCCAAACCTAAGAAAGACAAAATCGAAGGCCAAAAGAAGGAAATATTTTCAATTTTTCATATGGGGCCCCTTTATTTTTATCAAAAATTAAGGGAGGTGTTGAGACCTCAACACATCCGCAATCCAACATCCATCAAGAAGGATGAAAAACTAGGTTGGGAGTGTCCTACGGGGACTTGGAGGAAATCATCTGTGGATGAAATGTCACAGATCAAATGTTTAGTGCCCAAGGCTCTAAAGGAAGAGAATGACCTACCTCACACTACTGAATCATCTATGGATGAAATGTCACAGATCAAATGTTTAGTGCCCAAGGATCTGGAGGAAGAGAATGACCTACCTCACACTACTAAATCATCAAATTCCCTAATTTCCTACTCAAAAGGCGAAATAACTTGCCTGGAAATGTCCCTAATGGAGGCACAAGTGGGTTAGATGGCCTATATAAAGAGATCAACATGTGACAAGGGATTGCTAGTGAAACCTAAATAACTCACCTGACACAACTCATGTAATCAAGTGAGATCAACATTAAAGACATAAAAGTAATTCATACTAAACTCATTATCAAATATCTTCTAGTAGAAACTTCTAAAAAAGTTACCCCACTTAAGTTGGGAGGGTTATCAACAAGTGCTTCAAACCTCAAGGGGAGGAACTATTCCTAGGTCGGCCCATTGACTAGAAGCCATTAGTGAAATAAGATGGAATAAGGAAATACTTCAAAGAGGATGTGCCTTTGTGGTGCTTAGCCCATGTAACCAATTCCCTTGAGTAATAATGATGCGAAAAGGGATTAGTAGTGGAGGCTTGAGTTACTCCTTTCCTCATCCCATTTTAACAACCCCACGAGTACACTTTTTCAATCATTACTTTCTTTCTTATTTTATGCAAAAATAGCTTGTGTTACAAGATTTTAAAAGATGCATTTAAAAACCCCCTCAATATGTAGTATTTCATTGCTAATTATAGTTGTGACATAAAAGGTTCTTTCTATTTAGAAAGATAATGATATGCTAGGAACTAGATGATGGCTAATGAGAGAGGTAGAGCTTAAACTAATATTTTTGTCCACGCTCTTATACTTTGTCCCAACCATATGTTGAGGCCAAAAATTGGAAATATTTCTATTGTTAAATGCCCTTTTTGGAACCCTCCAAACCCTAATTTTACCCTCATACATGCCCTCTTTCGTACACAACAATAGAATATCATGCTACATTAAGATCATGAGACGGTTACAAGGTCAATATTTAATTTATGTTAAAAATATCTTTTTTGGATGCACTGTTAGGCTTGATTATTATATGACGGCTTGCTAATGAAGGTTTTATAGATCATGCAACCCTCATTGGGGTCTTGTAACTGGAGTCCAAGTCTAGCTTGTGTGTGCAACCTCCAATGGAAAAGAAACATGTGGATTCTCTGGAGAATGATATCAATACGCTTTATCACCCATAAAAATGGATCATTGGTCAAGATATCACGCCTGGTTGGTTTTCCACTTTGGAATTTAGTTCAATGATAAGGGAAATATTCAAGTTGTTTTGCTTAAGTATCCTCAACTAAACTGGACATGTTCACTCTTGTTTTAGATATACTAGTTGTTGCACTAATCTCAGATCCTCAATGTATACCCATAAAAGAACATCAATATGGCTTGTAACATAAATACTATGTATTTTATTTTTTATAAAAGCATAACTATGACCTTCATCAAGGTTCGTAGGAATCTCATTAGTTTTTTTTTTTAGTCTAAACTTATACTTCCACTCACCGTGTGGCTAGTGGGTCAAACCTTTTCTTATTGCTATGATGTAAAATATGGATCTATTAATTAAAATAGTTGATGATTAGGTTGTGTTACTTGTCACATTGATCTTGTTTTGATTTAGGTTTTCTCCAAGAGGAAACGTTGTTGGTTGGCCTATTCCCACTAACCGAGTGCTTTTCCCCTTTATCCTATGTGATTTCATGTTAGTTTACTATGAGTGTGGTTTGAGTATCATAAGCATTGGTTTGTTTTGGTAGATTTATTTGTGTGGAGGATAGATCACATAGTTTATTGGTGAATTCTTACATTATTTATACATAGGTTTCTTTATTTTAATTAAAGACAATAGATTATCGATCGTTTTGATGCTTATGTTTTGGATTTGGAGTATGGATGAGCTCTTGTCTCAGATTCGGTAAAGGATCTTGTGTATTAAATCTCATCTCGGTTCCTCTATTCTATGATACATTGGTTGTCAGTTTGAGTATGAAAAATCTCATCAACTAATTATAGGGTCATGTTTCAATATCTCTTTTCATTGTGCATTATCAATAGTTCATGACAACTATGTTTGATGTGTTAGGATCCCCGTAGTTTGCAAGATTGGCAAGAACAAACGCTGCAGGGCCTACATTAGAACCACTTTGGAATCCTAGGATCTATCCATCCTGGATTCAGAGAGGGATCTCTCTGTATAAGTGTTTTAAAAGGATATATATTTATTCTTTTTTTATGATATTAGGCTATTTATGAAGCACAAGGGATTTGTTTTAGTTTTGGTTGGGTAGGATATCATCAAAATGAAGGAAGTCTTTTGAAGGGTAAAGGTGTGAGTAGGTTGAAAGAATGGTTCAGCTGATAGGATAGGTAAGAGACAGTATTAATTCATTGGGCTATGGAGTCACAAAAGGATTTAATTACACAACAAGTTTCAAGAGTTGGTCCATGGGGCAAGTCATCTATATCAAAGGATATCTTTAGGTTGATTTGTGATATGGAGCATTAAAAGTGTTATGAAAGAAGCAAATTTAATAACCATTTAAGAATCTATTAACTTCACTAAACAAGAAAAGCCTTCCAATGTAACTGTTTGAAGCATTCCAAAGGACAGGGAAAACCATAGACATCTTTGGGCAAACTTTTACTAAAGCACACTTTTCAGACAACAATCCAGCAATCTAACAGATTACCTTCAGAAAGTAGAAAAAATTCAAGATAAACAAAAGAATAGCCTAAGATCAAGTAAGAACTTTGAATCTATCCTGCTTTTGCCATACTCTCAAGGGAAACTTTCAAAAGAGCTTTTGAAGACTAAACAAGAGACAAGGCTAACCATAAACTTCCTTGACTAGGACTCTACTTAGCATGCAGTGAAAAGATCATTCAAGAACAACATCTCAGGTTTCACTCAGCAAGACATGGGCTCACCAAAATTCCTTGACTGGTTATACTCTATTGAAATCATTCCCAAAGCAAAAGTTAGAAGAAAACATAGAGATAAAGCTTATCAGTGAGAAATAGGGTACTTTGTAGTAAATCCTAATCTATATTTCTTGTTCTTTATCAGAGAAATTGGATCCCATAAATCAGCTTGCATATTTGATGCTCAAACCAGTTACAATATTCAAGTCCAGTAGGTCTTTACAGCTTCAAACTTCTCTTCTCAGCCTATCTTTTTTTAATTACTAACAGAGCTTCAGCATCCTCAGCAACTATTTACATTCAATAAGTATGCAACCTACATTTACAATGGGCTCCTCTTATGATATTTATAGGTAAATTGAGGAGGTGGAGTGAAAGGAAGATCTAACTTATTCAATTAATATAGAGTAAATGCTTCTAGACCTTTGGGAGGCCTAATGGAGAAGATATCTAATGTTTTAACTCTATTATTTGATTTTTACATTAACTTTTATCTAGTTCAATCACTTTTGTTGACTTTTGAGGCTTTTTGTAGCTGGAAATTACTTCTGAGCTATCTTTGGAAAATATCTCTGATTGTGCATTCAATTTGTATTCTTTTGAGGAAAAAAAAACTGGTAGGTGGCATTTTGATCTTTAGAGAAGTAAAGGCTTTGGTGATTTGGCATTTGAAGCCACCTTTCTACTGATCTGTCATGATTTTTTGCTTTAAACTTGAATTAGGCCTTTGATATGCGTTAGGCCTCCTTTAATCATCTTTCAATATTTTTTTCCTTTACTAATTGTTTTAACTTTAAACTAATATTGTCCTCAAACTATGCTTTATCCTCGAAATATGTTGATTAAGTCCTTGATCTTCTGAATTTTGATTTTAACCTTTAATCTTCACTGCTCTTCATTGATATTCATTGTTCTTCCTTTGTATACAGATGGCCTGTGCTGGAGGGTTTTACTACGTAACCAATATTCATGAGACACTAATTAAAACTTGGAAATTTAACCCTTTATGTCCATTTTTTGTGTTGTTTTGAGCCTTCGAGGTTCGTCATCCTCAGCTCTAAGCCACTGTAATTGGCTGTGGAAGACTATATATTTTCCACCACGAAAACCTACAACACACACAAACTGATAAAATAAAACCTGCAATGCTCAGGTTAAACTTCTTCAGAGGGCTTTGGCGAGGGTGGAGGAGCAGTGCGAAAGAAGGTGGATGCAGCGGAGTGGATTCCATGGATGAAATCATGAAAAACAGAGTTTAAATCTGCTTGTGGCGCGAAAATATGAATAGGCAGTTTTGGAAAACCGGAGATGGTTTTCACATAGGGTCTGGGCGGTAAGCGGTATTGGCAGGGGGGAATGCAATACACGTTAATGGTTGACACGTATTCTCCTGAAAACTGCCCATTTCGTGCTCGAGATGCACGTTCGGGAGATTTTGTGAAATGGAGCGTGAAACGATGCAACAACTGTTAGATCTTTGGGCCGAAGATCTAAGGTTGTGGATGAGCGCGAGGGGAGATAAGATGGGCAAGGAAACATATGGTGGGGCCAAGGTGACGTGGGGTAATGCTTGGTGGAGGAAAAGTGGGAGGTATTGCGAGGATCGTTGATCGAGAAAGATCAACGACTCAGATTCGATGCGGGACTTGACATATATGGAGGGGAAATACAAGGAACACACCTTTTTGCAAGGGGTGTGGAGGTAGAAAATGGTAAGGGATAAAGGCTTAAGGAATGGGGAAGGTACGGTCTCATGGAAGAAATAGGAACTAGGAGCGGAGAGATAAGGGGCTCGAGAAAACAATGTGCACCGTTGGATTATATTAATAAAGAGTTATAATCAAGGTAGGGGCGATTATATAAAGGGAAAGAGGTGGAAGTGGGAGGGGTGATGATCGTCGTTGGATCAATTGCGAAAAACAGTGGAGATTGATTTCGGTGGATCGACAATTGGCGGAGCAGAGTTCAGGAAGGAGGATTTTTAGAATTGTGATGTGTCGATGGCCGATGGAAGAAGCAGGTGTGATGGATGGAGGACCGTTGGATCGAGATCAAGATCAACGGTGGAGATTTACTCAGGGGATCGCATCAGCGGGGAGAAAAGGGTCAGGGGACAAGGGAACTAGGAATTTGCGATGTACCGATGTGATGAAGTGCCGACGGAGTGATGCAATGGTGAAGTGAAAGAGTCGTTGATCTAAAATAGGATCAACAATTGAGATGCAATTGGGATTTCACATCGGTAGGGGAAAAGAGAATGGGAATGAGGAAACGCAGAAATGCGATGCGATGGAAGGATGCGCAGACCGTCTGATCTAGGGGAGATTGACAGTGGAGATTTCATCAGGGGATCGCATCAGCGACAAACATTTTTTCAAAAGGAAAAAGGTCGCAGGGACTGGCGAAAAGCCGAAATGTCGATGAGGTGATGGGCTGATGCGCTTGGTCACAGAGCACAGTCTTATGGCAGAAAAAGGGGTTCGAGCTTAAGTGAAAGGGGCTTAAGGCCTTATATTAAAAATGACGGTTTTGGACTAAAAATGAAGGTTTTTGAAGGATTCTGAGGGTTGCGATAGGTTAGAAAATGGGGTTTAAAACTTAATAAAGCATATTTATAAGGTTTTAACGGGATTTTGAAGGAAATAAAGGGTAAAAAATGGGGGAAATGGGTGAAATGAAGGGGTTTTCAAAGGATTTTTTCAAAGGAAAAAATGATGGAAAATGGGTCTGAAAATCAATCTTTTCTATAACAACAGAGCTTTTCTTTGAAGGTTTTGAAGTGAAGATATCAATGGAATGGATATTTTGGACAAGGTACATAGCAAGGCTTTAAGAACTCACAATTTTGCTTTAAAACTTGTTTCTTGAAGACTAAAGACCTGTTTTAGCCGTCATCAGTTATGAAGAAATTTTATTGATGGCTAACAGTGGCTCCACTTGGGGATGGCAACTCCTTGGAGGTGTCAAGAGCCTCAGAAATTTATTTCTAGAAAGAAAACCTGTGCCTTATCCTTGACAACCTTTTCTTACTTGATCATGCTGCTTAAAAAGATGATTAGTACTTTTTATCAGCAAACAAACTTCTTTTCCCCAAACAACTACCTACACAGCCTACTTTCCTAACATTTTTTCTTCATAAGGTGCACTTGGACTTGCAAACCTTTTGACATCAACATTTTATTCTTTTATTGAAAGCAGAAAAATAATCTAAATCTACTCTTATTTCTTCCATGAGTTCAGATTAAACAGTTGAACTCATAAATTCTCTACCTAAGCTACTATCTGTCAGGATTAAGCTGTCTGACATATTTTATTCTCTATATTCTAAAATAGAAAATTAAAACGCAAGCAAACAGGATTAAGTTATCTGATTTTTTGTTAAGACTATGGCATAAAAACAAGTTGCTCATAGACTAAAATTTACAGGAAATTGAAACAAAATTGTGAAGGCTTAAGATCTAAAAATTACAAGCATCCTTCATTCTTCTCATGACTCAAATTTTGATCTATTTTGAGTCATCCTTTTGCTTTTCTCTTGGTTCAAATTTTGAGCATGTTTGAACCATTTTCCTCTATCTTTGGCTCAAGTTTTGGTCTAATTAGAGCCATTCTTCATCAAACTTATAGGTTCAGGATTTAAGCTTGTTTGAACCTCTATTTTTCTATCCTAATCTAGTCTACTGATAAACCAAGTTTAGACAGTTCGGAAAATTTGATTCAATAACCTATCAGCAATAAATTGAAATATATCTAGTCATGATTAGGGTGTATGACTAAATAGCAGTGATCTTTAAAGTAGTGGCATTTAGGCTTGCACACTTTCAGATTTTTCTTTTCTTTTTTGTTATGGGGTTGTACCTTTATTCTTTTATATTTTCCCTCTTTTTCTCTTTTTCTATTGTTTTTGTATTTTTTATTTTCTCAAATTTAAAAGCAGTGTTATATACAATGAACAAAAGCTTTGAAACTAAAATATCAGTTAACAGAAATAATGTTTGAGAATCTTGCCATTGACAGGACCTCCAAAATATTCAGTTCCATCCAATTCTTGCAAAAATAATGCATTGTTCCCAATAGCCGATTGAATAATATAAGGGCCTTGCCATAAATTATCAAATTTTCCATGTTTGCCCTTATCTTCTCTCCTTGAATCCCATTTCAATACTTTGTCACCAATTTTAAAGTCACTTGCCTTGGTTCTTTTTTCAAACAGCTTCTTGATGTTTTCTTGTAGTTGTTGTGCTCTGATGTATACCTCCTCTCTGGTTTGTTGTAGATGTATAGTCTAGTGTATTCTTCTTGTCATATCATCATCTTTAGACTGTACTTCTTGGATCAGCTTTATGAATGGCACTCCTAGACTGGTCGGAAATATTTCATCTGTACTTCTTGGATTAGCTTCATGAATGGCACTCCTAGACTGGTCGGAAATATTTCATCTGTTCCATAAACTAGCTAGTAGGGAGACATTCCAATTGATTTTTTAATGGTTAGTCTGTTTGCCCATAATGCATGTACTAGCTTACTGTGCCATGATTTCTTGTTATCTTCCAGCAACTTCTTGATTATGTTCACCAAAATTTTATTTGAGCACTCTGCTAACCCATTACCTTGAGGGTAATAAGCTGTAGAATGACCCAATATAATTTGATATTTATGACAGAATTCCACCATCTTTTTGGATCCAAATGCCACAGCATTGTCAGTTATGATCTTTCTAGGACAGCCAAATCTAGATAGTATATGATTTTCAAGGAATGAAATGATAACTGAGTCAGTGGCATTCCTATAATGGATGGCTTCTATCCATTTGGTAAAATAGTCTGTTGTTGTGAGGATCCATTTGTGTTGGGCAGATGAGGCAATATGGATTTCCCCAATGAAGTCTAGACCCCACTACTGAAAAGGAGCTTCAATAGTGATTGGTTGCAGAGGTAAGGGAAGCAACTTTCTCTTTCCTTCAAAGATTTGGCATTTGTGACAGGCCAGGATCATTTTGTGGACATCTTGAAAGAGGGTGGGCCAATAGTAACCAGCTCCAAGGATTTTGTTAGCAGTTGACTTCTAATAGAGGTGGCCTCCACATTATCCTTCATGAAACTCGTGCTTGAACAATGTTACCGATGAAATAGGTAACCTCAATGTTACCTACTTTTTGAAATATTAAGAAAAACACCTGATTTTGAAAAGGTGGCGATGCAGAATCAAGAAAAAAAAATTTGAGCATGTTTTTGGCACTTTAATTTTTTTTCATTTTGTTTTTTTTTTTTTAATATTTTTTTTTTTTTAAAGTGGTGTTTTTTATGTCGATTTTGAATAGTGGTGGTGTATCATCACCAACGTTTTTTTTATAGCATTGATTTTGACACTATAAATTTTTTAATGTCTTCTTCTTCTATGAGATGTTTATTTTTAAGTGCATTTATGTACTTGTGTTTTAAAAATAAAAAATATTTTTTTTTAAAATAAAAACTTGTAATGATATCTTCACTTTTTCACATACATAAAAGATGGAAAAAAGGTCAATATTCTAAAGTTTATATTTTCCACATGTTTATGTATTGTTAAATAATTTTTCAATGCACATCAAAAAATTATCACTAAAAAACCAATATTTTGAACCATATGACAAAAAAATACAATTTTTCAATATAAATACAATGCAAAAAATACACTTTTACAGAGTTTTTGTTGAAAAAAACATGTTAAATAAACTAATTTTTTGGGAGAATTTTAACAAAAAAACTTAAGAAAACAACATTTTTATTGAATTTTATGTCAAAAAATAATAGCAATCACATGTTTTCTGCAAAAAAAAGGGGTTGTTCTCATAAAATATCAAAGTCTAAACATTACAAGTAAAGTTGATTAGTAGTTCTGAAAAATAAGCTTTGTTTGCAAACATAACGTAAACATCATCAACAATATCAACTAATACATCTTCAACATCATCTAGAACAGCATTGATGGCTTCTTCCACAGCATTTGCTGCTTCATTTTGATCATCGCCGTCTTCTAATGGATCTTTCATGTCAGCAAATCTTCCAAAGTGTCCCTTTCCAATCATTCCATATAATGGTGGTTGAGGTTCCTTTGCTTTTTTTACCACACGTGATTCATTAAAATCTCATTTCCTCAAACCAACTTCTTGCTTCACATCTTGAAGGAATTTAAGAGCGTTAATTCTTTGTTGAATAAATTTGCATTGAACTGGATCTTTCTCAATGGCAATGCAATTTCTTCCTTTTTGTAGGCAACATGCTAGTGTTGTACCTAATCATCAAGCACAAAAAAAATAAGTAAGAAAATTACTATGGAGACATAAAAAGTAAAAAAGAAAATATTTATATTTAAATTTGTATATTAAAACTTACCTGAACCTGAGAATAAATCCACACCTATTCTCCTTCATTTTAACATAGATCTATAAGATAATTAATCAATGCTTGTGGTTTTTGATAAATGTTAACTATATCTCCTTTTGCATCTTTATCCTCATATGTTAGTTTTCTTACCACTGCATCATAAACCAATACTTGACTATGACTCTTCCCATCTACTTGATTCTTAATAATATGCTTATAGCTATCCTCTTTTGTCCAACATTCAACATGGATGAACTCATAATAATTTATAATAGGTTGATCTTCGGAAGAAACAATATTTGACTTTTGCCTGTTACATAACATAGTAAAAGTTCAATTAAATTTTACATGAATAAATTTTTTTAGGAGGAATCAAACATACAATTTCAAAATCTTACCATGTAAGTTGCATCCTTGAGCTTGCTTTACCCTTGAAGCTTGTTAATAACATTGGAAACTGTGTGTCTGAATGAAATGTCACAAATCGCCAAAGTGGTGATGTTGTCACTTCTTGAAAACCCGTAACCACTTTACTAAAAGCTTGATAAGTATATGGTTCTTTATCATATTCAATGTCTGGGAAATTGAAACCATGAGGAATATCTGCAATAACTAGGCCATATTCCCTTTTAGGTATTAGTGATGCAATGTATTCACAGTCACCTTGTATTATTTGATATTAGACACTGTCGAGCACATTCCAAATGTAATGTTTAAGAGTAGGATCTAGTTCAACGTTCATAAGACGCTTCCTTCTCATGTTCTCCATCTTAATTTCTTCAATAAAGCTTTTGAAAGTATCTAGTACTCCATTTCCATCCTTCTTTGACATCTTTAATGACATAAAAATATATATATAGATATGTATAAGTAATAACATAAAAATAGTTAAAATATGAATAAAATAAATTTATAAATCAACATACCTTATTGAATGCAATATAAAACTCTTTTAGTGTTGATGTAGAACTTGCTTCTGGGTAGTTGCGTACAACATCATCCCAACTGTCTTCATTCAACATTGTAACCATGTGTTCTTGTATTTTCATATAAATTTTCTGACTGAATAAATCAAGTTAAAAACGTTAATATATTGACATGTATAACAAATTCTACCAACATCATTATGTTTTATTTAAAATAAAATTATAATGAAAGAAATAATTCAAGAAACTTACTTTTGAAATTCTGCACACATTTCTTCCATTGATAATTCACCCGACTTCACACGGGCTAATACTGATTTGACTAATTTATCATCCTTCACACCTTGCATTGTTCTCCAAGGTGTAATAGTCATATCCTTTGGAATCTGCTTCATTTCAAGACCCCCCTTACTGTTGGTACATATTATGGGTTTAATCTTTCTAACTTTCTGATTTTTTATGGAAATATTCTCCCATCGATCAAAAATCTCATCAATCAAATCCCATACCTCCCTAGTTCTAAATGCCAACTGAAAAATGTTATCTGTGCCTCTGAAGAGATTTGTATTCAATTTTCCATCTTTTGATTTTTTTTCATCAATTTGATAACCTGTTTCCATTAAACTTTCCTTTCGAAATGCTACACTAACTTCTGTCTTATCCCCACGACATTTTTCTATGAATTCATTATGAATAAATCTGACCCTTTGGATGAAAGTCATTTTCATTCTGTACTCATTATCTCAATTATGATCCCATGCCAATAACTTTGATTCCATTTCTGTTAAGCCAGCGTAAATGATGCATTTCACTGTTTGAAAAAGATAGTTATTGGGATATTTTGCAATCAATTGTCTTTTAGCCTCTATTGAATGGTTTCCTCCAATTACATAATATTTATAATCAAAACATTTTGCCTTGTCAAATTCTTGTTTGTTGGGAACCTGACATGGATCGACAAGAACCACATAATCCACCACATGCGCATATGGATTGAACCTAAACAATGTTTTCAGATTATGTACATGTAAGTGATGGGCCTTTCTAATTTGATATTGAGATTGCCCTTCATCTGAGCCATAAAATTGGTCAACATTAAGTTCAAATGTTTGGCCACCAAGAATTAATTTATTCTTCCTCAACTCTTGTCGAATAGCATTTTGTTTTGTTTTAATAATGCCATCCTCTAACTCAGCACCTGGTGTTATGATTTCTCTGCTTCCGTAAGAGCTTTCAATTTTTTCTTCACTGCTGCTCACGACCTTTACAGGTTCACCAATATTTGATTTCCTAGTCTTATTGGATAACATATCAGTTTCTTTATAAACAAGCTCTCCTTCATGAGGTACAAGAGAGAGATCTTTGGCAATTTTTCTTTTTGGTGTCTGATCTGTTTTCTTCTTTTGCACAATAGTTCTCATCTTCTCCTCACTAATTCTATCATAATTTTATGTTTCATCTTCGACACCTTCAAAAGAAACATGTTTAATTTTACTAGATTGACCCACCTTAGTGACACTTGGTTGATCCCCTCTTTGTACTGTTGCAGTGTCATGAGCTATTGCTCTTTGCTTCAATCTCCTTTCCTCTGCTTTGTCTTTGTGGAAAGTTTTGATCACGTCCATAGCATTTGGCACCAACATATAAATACCATCAAACATGTTTGAAAGACTCGGAACAAAATCCTATGAAACAAAATAAAACATGTCAATGATCAATAATTTATAAAAAATTGAATCATCCTTACAATAATGCATAGAGGAAATAAAAATAAGCATACTTACAATGTTATTTGCAATGTTGTTTTCTATTTCTTCAGAAAATTTTGAAGTTATTTCATCTGTGTCGTACTTGACGATTGATAGACGATATCTAACCTTCTCACGTTTCTGAGCCTCCCTTACAAGAACATAAATAGTGTTTGTATTCGGGACCATACATATGTCTCGTACTCTACCCATCACCTCATATTGCTCATTTAAGTCAATCATACCACAAATCAGATATATGTGTATATCAACCTCCGTTTCACTGTCTTCAAGATACCATGAGAAATCGGTTTTATCTATTTCCTTGGCGTTCTTCCAATCAGAAATAACCTTTAATGAACCTGGTGCCCCACTTGCTTGACTTTTATTAGTGTGTGCAACAATATCCTTATTGCGTCCAATAGTGTCCATAGTGTGTTCAGCTGCAACTTTAGATTTGGGAGTTGTATCCATAGTGCGTCGAGCTGCAGCTGTAGATTTGGGAGCTGCTGCCGTAGATTTGGGAGCTGCTGCCCTAGGTGCAGAAACATTCACAGAAATATTTTTTGATGCCATTTTCCTGATATATATATATATATATATATATATTAGTTAATGGAAAAATATTGCGAATAAAATAAATTTAATAAACAAAATGTATTTCTAAAACTAAATAGTTTGAAATTAAAGCAGTAAAATTAAACTTAAAAAATAAACTAGTATTTTTAAACTTCAGTTTGTGTTTAATATTTAAAAAAAAAAAAAAAGTTATTAACTATTTATAACAAATATTATAATGTTATATAATTTTTTATTTTTTTAATTGTATTGTTATATATATATTTTTAATTAATTTATATTGTTATATTAAAACAAATGTTTTTTTTTTAATTTATTATATTGTATTTTTTTTTGATATATATATATATATATTTGTTATATTTTGAAATTTTTAACAATTATTATTTAATAATGTTTTTATTATATTATATAACAGTTTTTTTTTTATATTTATATATAACAATGTTTCTATGATTGTTTTATTAAAACAAATTATTTAAAAAAAAAAAATTTAAGAACAAAATAAAATTAAAAAAAATCAAAATTATAAAATGTTTTCTTAAAACAAATTATTAAAAAAAACAAAAAAATTAAAAATCAAAATTATTAAAAAAAAAAACAAAATTAAAAACAAAATTGTTAACACAAATTAAAAATTTTAAAAATTTAAAAAAAAATAAAAAAAAAACAATTAAAAAAACAAAATTACAGAATTAAAAAAATAAATAAAAATAAAAAATAAAAAACATTATAATTGTTTGCCGGGTCGGCCGGGCGGCGCCACGAGGGCGGCCCAGACAGCCTCCCGGCGCCCCCCCATGGCCGAGGGCCGATTCTGGGAATCGGCCCTCGGCCAAGGCGGGGGCTGGGAGGAGACTGGGCCGCGCCCGTGGCGCCGGCCGGCCGGCCGGCACCATAAAAATAAAAAATTTAATGTTTTTTTTTAAATTTTTTTTATTTATTTTTTTAATTCTACAATTTAAAAAAAAATATTACTAATAAAAAAAAAAAAAAAAAAAAATTTAGTAAATCAAAATAATGTTTGATTTTTAAAGAACATATAATTAAAAAAAAAAACAATATAATAAATTATAAAAAAGAAACATTTGTTTTAATATATATATATATATATATATATATATATATCGCAATACAATATATATATATATATATATAACAAAACAATAAAGAAAAAAAAATTAAAGATTTAAAATTAAAAAAATAAAACAAAGATCTAAAATTAAAAAAATAAAATAAAATATAAAATAAAAAAATTCTCAAATAAAAAAAAATTTAAATAATGAAATCACTGATATATTTATGATAAAAAAAATACAAATAAAAAATGTTATAATATTACTTTTTTTTTATGTGCATGGTCGTTTTATGGATTTTTATGTGTAAATGAACCTATAAGTCTTAAAAAAGAAAAAAAATCTAAATTTTTGTTCTTAAAACCCTAAAAAATTCAGTTTTTTTTGCATTTTCTTCACTAAAAAAATATAAAAAAATCAAGGTTTTTGAACCTAAAAACCTTAAAAAAATAGTTTTTGAACACAAAAAAACTATAGAAAAACATATTTTTCCCAAAATCATCTCTAAATTGACAGAATAGAAGGAAAACTAACCTTTGAAATGCAAGAAGCTGCTGTCACCAATGCCAACACAACGCCTCCACACAATTACGAATAGCAACACAATGCCTCCAATGCCAATGCAATGCCTTCATGAAGTTACCAATGCCAATGCAACACCTCCACAAAATTACCAATAGTGACACAAAGCTTCCAATACCAATGTCATGCCTCCACGAAGTTACCAATGCCAATGCAACACCTCCAGAAATTTGCTCTAACAAATACCAGAAAACTTGATGTGATGTGATGAATAGAAACAATCATTCCTTTTAAATATCGTATATTGTCTGATTGGTTTACTGTTTAAAGAATGTGGGATTAAAATTTCAAATTTAAAATATTTACATTTAATTTATTATAGTTCATACTATAGTTAAAATACTTATTATTTGCATGTAGTTATCATAATTAATATTTTATTTAATATTTACATATACTGAATGTTGAATAATATTTACATTTAATTTATTATAGTTCATACTATAGTTAAAATACTTATTATTTGCATGTAGTTATCATAATTAATATTTTATTTAATATTTACATGTATTGAATGTTGAATAATTCAAATATAATCTCAGATTAAAAATTAAAATATGAAATATTTACATGTAGTTAATTATATTTAATATTATAGATAAAATAGTTAATATTTGTATTTAGTTATTATAGTTAATATTTATATGTAATCAATGTTTAAAATCATGGGATTAAATTTTAAAATCTAAAATATGTACATGTAGTGAATTATAGTTTAAATAGTTAATATTTACATCATGTTATTTTTGTAAATATTTACATGTAGTCAATCTTAAACCATTCAAATAAGAAAATTATTTTAGTTTCGAAGACATGCATGAAAGGAATATTTTGTGTATATTTTGAATAGAAAGTATGGTGAAATATTTGAAGACCAACAGTGTATTGAAAAATTTTGAAATATATTTTAGATGAATATAACGTAAGTTTAAAATAAAAAATTTAAAATATTTACATGTAGTCATTATAGTTAAAATAGTTAAAGTTTTTCGCGAATTTTTTTGGAGGGAATTTTTGGAGGGAAATTTTTTCACGAATTTTTTGGAGGGAAAATTTGGAGGGAAATTTTCAGTCTTTAAGCTATATATTGTAAGTGGGAGAGGAATTTGTATCATTCAGCCTATTCTTGTTGGAAGCCATGGTTTCTTCTGATAACGAAGTTTTTCTTTCTAGAACATCAACATCTTCGTCACGCAACAACTCTATTCAGAGTGATGAATATAACGAGAGTTCATTCACCATGAATAGAGAGTCAAAAAATCGAGCGCCAGTTATACCACTTACTCTTAATCCTAAGGATTATGAAAGCAACAATGATGAAGGGCATGATGAAGAAATTGCAGAGTTAAAAGTTTCACTTCGTCCTAATCCCAAGGATTATGAGGACACCATTGATGAAGAGGGAGATGAAGAATATCCACTTCAGCTTAATCCTAAGGATTATATGAGAACAACAAATGAAGAGGGGAATGAAGAATCTGTATTGTCAAAATATCCACTCTGTCCTAATCCTGAGGAGTATGCCAGCAGCACTGATGAAAAGGGGGATGTAAAATTTCCAGAGTCAAAATATCAAATTCGTCCTAATCGTAAGGATTATGCGAGCACCATTGATGAAGAGGGGAATGATAATGTTTCAGAGTCAAAACATCCACTTCGTCCCAATCCTAAGGATTATGCCAGCACCACTAATGAAGAGGGAAATGAAAAATTTACAACGTCAAAATTTCCACTCCGTCCTAATCCTAACGATTATGCAAGCACCACTGATGAAGAGGGGGATGAAAAAATTCCAGAGTCAGAATTTCCACTTCGTCTTAATCCTAAGGATTATGTCAGCACCACAGATGAAGAGGGGAATGAAGAATTTGCAAAGTCAAAATATGCACTTCGTCCTAATCCTAAGGATTATGTCAGCACCACTGAGGAAGAGGGGAATGAAGAATTTGCAACGTCAAAATATCCACTTCTTCCTAATCTTAAGGATTATGCCAGCACCACTGATGAAGACGGGGATGACTTTCCAAAGCTAAAATTTTCACTTCATCCTAATCATAACGATTATAATTTAACCACTGATGAAGGGGGGGATGAAAAATTTCCAATAAATATAGATTCAAGGCATTCACTTATTCCCAATCCTAAGGACTATGAGAGCTTTAGTAAGGAAGGGGAGGGGCAGGGTGAAGAAATTCTAGTGAATACAAATTCAAAGCTTCCACTTATGCCTAATCCCAAGGATTATGAGAGCGCCACTGAGGAAGGGGAGGATGAAGAGTTTCTTGCAAATGATAATTTTAAAGGCACAAATCTGAATATTTCATTTTCTCCAAGTGACCATTTCAAAGACACTCATGGTGATGAAGAATTGAATCCTCCCAAGGAAGAATTTGAAAGCATGGGTCAAGATGGTGAAGAATTTCTTTTGAGTCAGGGTTACAAAAGTGTCGATGACTCTTGTGAAATGTTTTCTTCAACTGATGATGGTAAAGAAAAATTTCCACGCAATGATGTTGATGAATTTCTTAACTATGTTGAGGATGATGATAGTGGGGATAATATTCCTCCTAATGGTGATGAAACTACTTTTACAAAGGATGATGAAATGATGAAGCCGTTGCAAGCAAATATTGCAACTAGAAGTAGGAGTAGACCTTTTCATATCAATCCAAAGCATTCCAGTTATACAAGGGTGAGGACAAAATATCTCACGACAAAAAGTTCTGTCGTTCATTTGATTTCAAGTGCATGTTGTCGAAGGGATTGCTTGAAAAATATGGATTTCAACTTTGCTTTGGAGAAAAGGAAAACATATATGTCAATGAATAAAAGCATGAAAAATTCATATTTAGTGGGTTGCATGCAATCTACACTAGCAGGTTATGATTATCATATTGGGAATGTATTACTTTGCAGAAAGGCGTTCAAAATGTTGTATTCAATTGGTAATTGTCATTTGTCAAGAATCCAGGATAGATTGGAAAGGGATCCCACATATTATTCAGAAGCACGTTATAAACGGGAGGTGGGGCCGTTTTCAAATACTGCTAAGACATGGATGAAAGACTTCTTTTGAAATCATGGAGAGTGTATGCCAAATAAAGACACAATACATATTCCAGATAATTTCTCGAGACGAGAAATATTCATGTTATACAAAGATTATGCAGAAGTTGTTGAAGGAATTGGTAATTTTATTACATATTTTTATTTTACAAGGATATGGAAAACTGAATTCAACAATGTTCGTATTCCTAAGAAGACAAGGATGGGGATTTGCAGCACATGTGCTTCTCTTAAAGCAAAAAGAGATAAATGTCAAGGGGCAGAAAGAGGTATGTGTTCAAAACATTGTTTTTTAAAATTTGATACTTATCAACTATGAAATATATTTATTCATATGTTTCTTTTATTTTATATACAGATTTCGTTGTCAAAGAACTTCAAGACCATCGCAATCAACAAACAAGTGAAAGACAAAAGTTGTATAAACATCGAAAGAAGTGTTATGATCATCCAAATAAATATCTGGGATTGATAATTGATGGTATGGACCAAAAGAAAACACTTCTTCCACATTTTTTCCGCACGCCCAAAAAATTACAGGAGGAAAATTTCATTCAGTTTCACTTGGTTGGTTGTATGGTATTTAATGAGAAGATGTTTCCAAGAGTTTTCTTCACAACTCCAAATATTCACAATGATGCAAATCTGACCATAACTATAATCCATGATGTGGTTACTCATTGGTCTGGGATTCTTCCTGAAGTTTTTTATTTACAATTAGACAACACAAGTCGTGAGAACAAAAATCAAGTTCTTTTTGGGTATCTAAACATGCTTGTTGAATTGGGGATTTTTAAAAAGATAAAGGTTGGTTTCCTTCTTGTTGGGCATACTCATGATCATATTGATCAAATGTTCAATCGTTTTTCAGTAACATTGAGGAGGAAAGGTGTTGGGAGCCTGCCATCATTAATTGAATGTATTAAGAAATCGTACATTCCAGAGCCCGTTTTTCATGTGTTGGAAGAAACTATTGACATGCGAAGGTTTATTTTTGGATCGCATGGTGAGGAGAAATGCATTGAAAAACTTAACGACATTAGCTTCCAGCATCAATTTCGTATCAAAAAAATTGATGGGATAACACTTATATGGGGCAAGAAGTATTCAACTATTGAAGAGTGGGGACCATCATCAGGTTTAGCATTTTTGAAGTTCATTCCAGAGTGTCCAATGTTTTCATCAAAGATATTGTTATTACAGTCAGTTTCCGAACTCCATAATGCACGAAGGCAGAAGAGAGAGATAAATTATTTTGAATGTCTAGAGGAAATTAAAAGATGTATTAGAGATACATATGAATACTTCGATGTTGTTGATTCAGTTTGGTGGGAGTCTTTTTTCAGTAATCAAAGTGATATGATTTCAAGATCAGTAAATGAGGATACGCTTTTGAAGACTCCTTTTTTTTTGCCACAAAATATGCCAAATGAACATGAACATCAAAAAACACACAATGTTGAACAACAACAGCCTCAAGCTATTATTAATTTCCCATAGGTAGAGGAAAGAGAAATCTATATTGGTTCTAGAAGATCACGTGCACAACGTGAAGCCATGGAAGACCTTTACAGGGGTTCTGTGCAAGATCTTAAGGAGGGTTGCATGATAGCAGTGTTAGCAGATGAAGATCCACTTGGCTATCCATTCTGGATTGCCAAGGTTATAAAGGTCATTAATGGAAATGAAGAGATTACAGCTGTTGATGTACATTGGTATGCCATAAGTACCCCACCTTTCAATGGTGTGTACAAGCCAGAGATGGTAGTGGAAAAAAGAATTGGCAGAAAGAGAAAAAGAAAGGGCACAAATATAAATCGTCGTCGCACAGATGTCTTAAAATTGGAGGATGTTGACATACTTGTGTATGACTTCAATTTGACAAATAGAGGAACTCTTCGGTTGCAGACCATAAATATTTTGAAGAAATTGCTACCAGAACAATTACTGTTGAAATGGGACTCTGCAGAATGTAGACGTAGATCTATAAGACTTTTGAACTCTGAAATGGTGAGCATGCATGTTGACTCAGATGGAGCACTAGTTGATGAAAGAGAAGAATATGGATCATCTTCATCTGCATCGAGCCATTCATCTGAAGATGTAGATTATGATGGTGTGCCAGAACCTATGGCCGATTTTGAATAACTATCTAAGACACTTTTCTGTAATTGATGTTTGCATGGTAACTTGAAATAAAAATTTTGACTTCCATCTCATTTTTCATGAAGTTCCGAGACATTTCTATGTTTGTTGGATTATACGTTTTAATTATGAAGAATTCATTTTTTTAGAATATCGACAATGTAACAATGAATTACAAAAATAATTTATGTTATATTCAATGTACCAATGTTGATATTTTAATTATAAGTAAAATAGAAAATAAAAACTAATGTTGAATTTTTAGATTATGCAGTGATATTACCATGATATTATGTATTGTTACCATTTGGTATAAGATACTTTTAAAAGTTTTAATAATTATATGCGTCATTGAAATATAACACTCTGTTTTGATGCTTGATTTTTAGGTTTTGGTTGAAATTATATTTAAATTTGTCTTATGCTAAGATTTGAAAAAAGATAAGTTTTTATTCTTTAAAATTAAAATTACTCTTACTTGTTTCTGTGCAATGATAATTTTTTCATTTACTTGTTCATTTTTTTAAATTGTCAAGTCTTATATTTTCTCCATAATTTCATTGTTTAAGTATGTTGAACACTTAAGATTGAAAAACTTTAGATTTACCTTTATCTTTAAGGTTATGGTTGAAAATAATTACAAATTTGGGGTTGTTTAAAGTCAAGATATTTTATGTTTAACAACATGGATGAAAATTGTTCAAAATTATAAGCCCTTCAGACATGTATTTGTTTATCTTTAACATCATCTATAAAAAATGTTAGAAATTTACGATTTTAAAAAATGTCCTAATATTTTGTCTTTAATTCCATTGTCACAAGTGTCAAAATTATGACACAATTTTTTTTTTTGTTATTCCAGCATCAACTGGTTTTGTTTTGAGGGTGTTTTTTCAATCCTTTTTTCAACAAACAATTTTGTTTTTAGCATAATTTTAGAAAATGTTGAAATTTGATCTTAAAAAAAAAACAAGTGCGTTCTGGAAGACACACTTTTTTTTTTAGGGGTGTTTTTTCAATCCTTTTTTCAACAAACAATTTTGTTTTTAGCATAATTTTAGAAAATGTTGAAATTTGACCTTCGAAAACAAGAAGCCTGAAAACACATTTTTTTTTTGTGTTTTTTCATGTTTTTTGAGAGTTTTTGGGCTAGAGTTCCCGTTTTGAGGTCAGGTTACCTATTTCATCGGTAACAGTGTTCTTGATCTTATCTGCATCATTCTCAGGAAAAAATTTAAGCAATAATCCACTAGAATTTTTCCAATATAAACATTTATTCAAAATGCAGTAATTTACAGCTTTCAACTTTAAGAATCCGGCCTCTGTTTTAGACAAACCAGGAGGGACATTTAGGTTGAGAAACACATACAGAATATCAACATACCAAGATGAATTCAGAAAATGATCTTCAATAATTGGAGTTGTCAACTCCTCCTGTTCATCTAATGCATTAAACATGTTTATATCAAGAGCTTGAAAGTTGAATTTAGCCATAATTTTTGCTAGTCCTTGACCTTTTATGAGCTTAGTGGGCTTGATCTCTAAGTCATATTCCAATATTATAGCAATCCACTTTCCTCTTTTTCCATCTGGATCTTGTGTCAATATGTCCTTTACAACTGAATGAGGCACAAATGCTATAATGTGGGAATGTAAAATGTAAACTCTGAAGTATTTTAAGGCTTTGACCAAGGAAAAGTCTTGTTTTTCCATTATGTTGTACTTCAGAGGTGCATCTCTTAATGCCTTAATAAAAAATGCAATTGGCTGCTCTTGTCCCTTCAAGTTTTTCTGTAAGAGGACAACAACTACTGTGTGTTCTGATGCAAATGAAAATATGAAGAAATCTTTTGTAAAATCAGGACTGATAAGAACTGGTGTTTTGTTAAGTGCTTGTTTTACCAGCTCAAATGATTTATTTGCTTCTAAGGTCCATTTAACTCCTTCTCTCTTAAGCATATTTGTCATGATTCTAAGGAGTTCAGCTAGATTGGGTATGAACATTCTCAAGAAATTAATCTTCCCAATGAAAGATTGAAGTTCCTTGATGTTTCTAGGATGGTTGATTTGCAATATACCATCGATCCTCTTTGGGTCTATCCTTATTCCTTCTTCAAATATGATATGTCCAAGAATTTTACCTTCTTGGAGACCAAACAATGTTTTATTTGGATTTAAAGATAACCCATATTTTCTACATTTCTCAAAGACTTTTCTCAAGTGTATTAGGTGTTCTTCATCTGTTCTTGAATAGACAGTGATATCATCAAGGTAAATCACAATGAAGTAAAATATTTCTTCTTATAATGCTATATCCACGGCTCTATGAAATGTGGCACCAACATTCATCAAACCAAAGGGCATTTTCAAATACGTGAAAGTACCCCAAGGAGTAGTAAAGGTTGTTTTAAGTTGATCATCAAGATGTACCGATATCTGATTGTAACCTGAGAAGCCATCTAGTAAAGAAATTCTCCTAGAACCAACTACCCTTTGTAAGATATGATCCATTTTGGGCAAGGGATAGTTGTCCTTTAATAAGACTTTGTTTAAGTTTCTAAAGTCAATGCAAAGCCTTATCTCTCATATTTTCTTTCTAACTGATACAAGATTAGACACCCACTCTGAGTATCTAACAGGGACTATAATTCTAGCATCATACATTTTCTTAATTTCTTTCTCAACGAGAGGTAATTGAACAGGGTTTATCCTATGCAATTTTTGTTTATATGGTTTTTGGTTTTATTTGAGGGGTATCTAATGCTAAATTATTTCTGTATCATATGATTTCAGGTCTTCATAACTCCCTGCAAATATATCAGAAAATTCTCTAAAAAGCTCAATGTATTTCAGTTTAATGTGAGCTGGCAGTGTCTTAGACAGTTTGATCATTTTTGGTTTATGTTCACTGCCTATGTTGCATTCTTCCACTTCAGCTTCAATAGGTTCCAGTTTTGTATTTTTGGCAACATCATTCGAGTCAAACAATTCTTCTAATGGGACTAGTCCTTTTGGCAAACTTTGATTTTTAGATTGCAACACTTCTAAGTATTCTTTTTCTAAATATGTGCTATTTTCTATTGTATGTTTGGGTTCTTTGAATAACAGATTTATATCAGCAATCTCAGGAGACTTTTCTTCTTCAAAAAGTGGGTTTTCTTCAGTAAGACAGTCTTGTTCATACTCTAAATCTGAGTTTGGTATTTCAAATTCATTTTTGAACTGTAGGAAGTCTTCTATTTGTTTATCTCCTTCAAAAACTTGCCAATATTTTTCATTATCCGAGACAGCTGGTCTATATTTGACTTGGATGGTGTATTTTTTGCTTTCATAAGGTCTTAGACAAGTACTAGCAGCAAAGGCTAATCCATTGGCAAGAATGTTTTGGTTCCTTGGGACAAAGGTAAGTTGGAATTCAACAAATGTTTTTAACAAGTCCATAGCATCATCTCTATAGGCTCTAAGTCTGGGATGTTTAGCAATGTACTCCCCATTTACTTGCCTAATTATCAATTCTGAATCTCCATGGACTGTTATCCTCTTGGCTCCTAGTTGTTTCAATAAATGCAAGCTTAAAAGGAGAGCCTCATACTCTGCTATGTTACTTGTGCATTGAAAGTTTAACCTATAAGAATGACCCTCAGCATGATTGTTTTCAGTGTTGTGTACCCATATGTCTGCTCCTGCACCAGTTTTAGAGCAAGACCCATCAAAACTCATACCCCAAAGAGGAGTGTTTTCAGATTTGTCACTTATTTCATTTCTGTCCTCTCTTTTTTGTTTGCCACTATGTTTTGTGTAAGGGTTTGTGCTATGTTTCTTTTTTTAATTTGTTCCTCAAGATTTTCAATGTTTTGAGGCCTTATTCTTTGATTTTCATGATTTGTACTATATTCATGATTGTTTTGATGCTCAAGACCTATGATCTGTTTTCTATGATTTTCTGAATTAGCAAACTGTTTTTTAGCTCTCTTCTTGTTTTCCTCTTCTTCTATGGCTGCCACTATATTTAGATGTGGAGTGACCACTTTATTGGCTGATGTTTCATTAACTAACTCTTGCTCATTATGAATCTCATCATTATAAAGAATGAATGAGTCAAGGTCAGTGTGTATATAATAGAGAGGAGAGTTTTCTGGTCTTATTGGCTACTCACCATGTATTTCATGTGTGTTTCCCTATAGAGTCTTCTAGGTTGACTGAAGACAGGGATGGTGGCATAAGTCATATCCATCTACATAGTACCTTGCAACTTAGCACCCCTTGATCTTGAAAGAAGCATGCCATATTTGGGGGGTATATCAGCCACTACAATGTCCATCACTAGGCTTTTGGCTGGGATTTGAGCTAAGTTGACACATAGATCTTTTATTAGGCCTAGGCATTTCACTCTACTTGAATCAAAGGAATATAAATCTTTGTATGGTCTGGTCACCTCTAAGCCTAATATTTCCATTATTACCTTGGGCATGAGGTTATGTGATGCTCCTGGATCAAGCATGGCATTGTGCAAGATCTTATCATGGATATTCAAACTGATGTAGAATGTAGGGGTAGTTCCTTCTTGAAATTTTCCTTCAATCTTTGGTCCAAATAGGAGCTCTGGTTTATCATCACTTAAGTTAACAGTGTCATGAACATCTTCTATGTTCAAGGCTTTCAAAACTTGACATCTATATACATTTTGAGTGACTACTTCAGTGAGAGGGACAGAGATTTTGGTTTTATAAATTTCATTCTCTAGGCTAAAAGGAATCTGGTTTTTTGAAATGTTTGATTCAGCCTTGTTAGTCACTCTTTTATCAGCAAAATCAACTTGCTGATTTCCACTATTTACAGTAGTCGAAATGGTTTTTTCAAGAGCATTAGCTGAGATGCTAGTGCTGCTAGGGTCACCACTCTGTTTTTCATTGATTTGGGTGTTTTTTCCCTTGTTTGGATCAGAACTTTCAACCACTGTTCTATGATTTTATGTTGTCTTTTTGGAAGTATTTACAGGGCTGTTTTTGGCAGAATTATCAGAGGTTTTCTTTTGGGGAGTTTCTGGGTTCTTCTTAATTCTTAGGTCATATTGTTTGGGCACTCATATGATGTTATTTTCAAAGTATGGTTCATAGTATTCAGTTTCTAGTCTTATATCATCATAGGGTGTATATAGACCTTGTTTTCTTTCATGGAGGAAATCAGAATCCTCATTGTTTACTCCCAACATGTTTATGTTATCATCCTTTGTTTGTTCAATTGTTTCTTCATCCTCATTAACATAATTTTCTTGAAAAGGAGGTCTGATCTGATGATCAACATCTCTTTGTCTATTCTAAGGTTGAGTTCTCCTAAAGTTCTGATTTTCATTCTGGGATTGGTTTCTATTTTGAGGAAATGTTTGGTTTTCTCTAGATTGAGCTTTTTCATATATGCTCATCCTCTCCATCATCGTCTCCCTCATCCTTTCCATTTTGATCTCGTAGTGAAGGTGTAGCTTCTCTCCAAGATACCTCTTTCGCCTACATAGCCTCCATTCTAGCTCTCTTCTCAATCATATTTTCTTCCACACTAAGAGCTCCCTTCTGCATGTCTTCTAAAGTCAAGGGATCCCTTTCTCTTAGCTGATAGGCCATTTCGGGATCAAATCCTTCAGGGAATTTGGCCAAAGCTGAGCCTTGTGGAGGTTTCAAATCTGGGGGTAGTGCGTTATAAACACTATTAAATCTAGTGCAATAATTTTGAACACTTTCCCTAGTGTTTCTCTTGAGGTTGTTGTAATCTGAAAGTATTTGGAGAGGGTTCTTCCTAATTTCCCATTTTCTTATGAATGTTTGATGTAAATAAGGGAGATCATTTATACTATTAGGAGTTAAACCCTTAAACCATTTCTTGGCCTCTTCTCCTAAACTTTGGGCAAAGATTATCATCTTAATGGTATTATCTTCTATTTCCATATAATCAAAGGCATCGTTCATCTTTTCTACGTGTTTTTGAGCAGTAGTGGGTTCATTTCCGGTGAAATGGGGAATTTTGGACTGATAGTCCTGTGGAAAATTGACTAAAGGTAAAGGAAGGACTAGAAGAGCATACCATGTTTCTATGATAGGAAGTTGTGGGATAAATGGGGGGTTTACAAGTGGAGGGTTTATGAAAGGAGGGGGAGGATGGAATGGAGTAGTTTGAACAGTGGGTGTATGGATAACAGAAGTACTTGGACCAGTAAGAGACTGTTGAGTAGATCTAGGATGAAAGAAACCAAAGTTATGAATGAAATGAAGATCAAGTGGAGTGGTTTCTCTACTATTAGTATGTTCACCACTATGTTGGGGTGACTGTGGAGACTCAAAGTCTATCTGATCTATATCACTAAGTGACTTAGTTCTGGATGGGTTTCTTACGAATTGTAAGTCAACTTGTGTATCTTGTAGAGCTGAGAAATTTTCAGGGACAGAATTAGCTCTATGAATTGGTCTGAAAATAGTTGAAGTCTTGGATCTAGGAGATTTCCTATGGATACTTTCTAGATTATCAACTATCTCAGGAGGATTTGGGTCAGGATAGGCTCTAAACACTGTTACCGATGAAATAGGTAAACGCACTGTTACCTACTTTTTTTTGGTAGCATAAAAAGCACCCGATTTTGAAAAGTGGTGATGCAGAATAACCTTTTTTTTTTTTTTTGGAGCACATTTTTGACACTCTAATATTTTTATTTATGAAGTATGAATATTTGTTTTAAAATGTTAGTTATTTTCATGCTAATTTTGAAACGTATTGATGCAACATCAATTTTTTTTTTTTTAGAGCGGTGATTTTCATGCTAATTTTGAAATGTATTGATGCAGCATCAACCTTTTTTTTTAGAGTGGTGATTTTCATGTTGGTAATAAAACACAAAACTTAGCTAAAATATATATATATATAAAAACAATTAAAAAAACCAATAAAAATGTAAAAAAACACAAAATTAACTCGTAAAAATAAAAATTTTAAACAAAAATAAATAAATAAAACAAAAAAAAAAAACAAAAATATTGGAAAATTATATCAAAAGAAATGACAAAATTTGAAAAAAAAACACATAATTTAAAGAAAAAAACAAAAATTAACCAATTTTTTTTTAAAAAAAAACATCAAAAACATTTTTTCTAAGTTATTTAGAAAAACCATATAATTAAAAATATATATATATATTAAAATAGAAAATTTAAAAATAATTTAAATTAGAAAATTAAAATTTAGATTAAAAAAATAAAATACAAAAAAGAAAAAATTTAATTTAATAAAATAATAATAAAAAGAAAAAAAATTACAAATTTCAAAATTAACCAAAAATTAAAATTAAAAAAAAAAAAAAAATTGAAAAGAAAATTTAAATAAAAGAGTTAAATAAAAAAAACTATCATTAAAAAACAAAGAAATTTAAAAAACCACGTGCAAATAATTAAAAAACAAATATCCATAAATTTATTGTTTTTTTTTTAAATGAAACAATTTATAAATTTTAAAAATGAAAAACCAAATAAACAAAAAGATTAAAAGAAGAAAATTAAATTAAATTAAAATTTAATAAATTTAATAAATAAATTTTAAATTTTAAAAAATAATTAATCTAAAATATTAAATTTAAAAACAAAATTAAAAAAAAAAAACAAATTAAATTTAAAATAAAAAATTTTGAATTTAAAAATAAATAAATAAATAAAAATAAAAAAATAAAAAAAATAATTTTTTTGAATTTAAAAAAAAAAGAAAAATCAAATTAAAAAATAAATAAATATTAAAAATTTTAAAAAAATTAAAAAAATAAAAAGAATTTTTTAATCGTGGTGGCACCACCAATCGGCCTCCCGTTCAGGGAGCGGTGGAGCCCAACGGCCGGCCTCCACTGCCACCTGAGCGGGAGGGCGATTCAGGGAATCGCCCTCCTGCAACGGGAGGCCGATTTCGGGAATCGCCCTCCCGCGGCGAGAGGCCGATTCCGGGAATCGACCTCAGAGCGATTCCCAGAATCGCCCTCGGAGCGATTCCCGGAATCGCCCTCCAGCGGCGGGAGGGCGATTCCCAGAATCGACCTTCCACCGCGGGAAAGCGATTCCCGAAATCGGCCTCTTGCTGCGTGAGGGCAATTCTTGGAATCGGTCTACTGTCACGGGAGGGCGATTCCCAGCGGGAGGCCGATTCTCAGAATCGACCTCCCGCCCAGCGGCCGACCTCCATCGCCACCTGGGCGGGAGGCTGATTGGCGGCGCCACCACGATCAAAAAATTCTTTTTTTTTTCTTTTTTTAAATTTAAAAAAAAAAAAAAAATTATTTTTTTTTTAAATTCAAAAAATTTAAAATTAATTTTTTTTTTTTTTTAATTTAATTTTTGTATTTGAAATCTAATTTGTTTTAATTGTTTTTTTTTTTTTTTTTTAAATTTTATTCATTTTTTTTGTTTTTAATTTTTTTTTTCTAAATTTTGTATTTTGTTTTTAATTTAATTGATTTTTTTTTCTTTTCATATATATATTTTTTTAATTAAATTTTATGTTTAGTTTTTTCATTTAATTTTTTAAAATTTAGTAAATTTTGTATTTTTATTTATTTATTTGAATTTAATATTTTTTTTAAATTTTTTGTTTTTTTTTATTATTTTTTAATTACATAAAAAAAATTTATTTTTTTATTTCAATTAAAATTGTCTATTAAAATTAGATTTTTTTTTAATTAAACTTAATATTTTCGAATTAATTTTGTTTTTTATTTTATTTTTTATTTAATATATTTTTTTAATTTTTTCTTTTCAATTTTTCAATTTTAATTGATTTTTTAAAGTTTTTTAACTTTCTATTTTAACAATGATTTTTTTTTTTTAAATTTCAAAATGTATTTGTTTATTCATTTATTTATTAAAATTTAATATTTTTTTTTAAATTTAATTTGTTATTTTAATATTAATTTTTTTTTTTAAATTTAATAAAATCTGATATATATATATTTTTTCCGTAGTCTAACTAGCCAGAGGAATCGCCCTGAAAATCATGAAAATTCTGATAAGATTTTCAGAAAATCTGGCAGGAATTTTTCTAAATCCGTGTTAAAACTATCAAAGTTTAATATTTTGGGTGTCCTACAGGTTTTTGATGGTGCTGAATCCATTTCCAATGTCAAAATCAGGATTCAAACACTGGTTCTGCAAGATTTTTTAAATTTTTTTGGCCCGGATTCCGGCCAATTTTGACCGTCCGGGCAATTCCTCCGGCTCGTTAGACGACTCCTATATTTTTAATTTAAGTTCATATATATATATATATATATATATATATATATATATATATATATATATATATATATATATATATAATTTAAATTAAATATATTTTTTAAAATCTATTTGTTTTTTTAATATATATTTTTTTAAATTTAATATTTTTATTCTATTTTATTTTTCATTTTTTATTTTTAATTAATTTTTCATTTTTTACTTTTAATTTAAATAATGTTTTTTTTTTTAAGTTTTAAATTTATTAAAATTTAATATATTTCTTTAAATTAATTTTTTTTTATTTTTTATTTTTTAATTTAATAAACATTTTCTTTTTCTTTTTTAAATTTAATTTCTATATTTTATTTTTTATAATTTCTTTTTTTTTAACTTGTTTTTTTTTTAACTTAATGTTTTTATTTTGTTTTTATTTTTATTTTTTTATTTCTATATATTTTGAAATTTTAATCTTTTATTTATTTTTTTATTTTTTTTACCTTAAATTTTAGGTTTTTTTAATGTTTGAATTTTTATTTTTATTTTTTTTATTCCTATATATTTTTAAATTTTAAGCTTTAAAATGTTTTTATTTTTTAAATTTATTTTTTTCTTAAATTTTAGGGTTTTTTTAATGTTTGAATTTTAAAAATTAAAAAATGCTATTTCTATTTTTAAAATGTCAAAAATATGACACAACTTTTTTTTTTTGTTATTCCAGCATCAACTGGTTTTGTTTTGAGGGTGTTTTTTCAATCCTTTTTTCAAGAAACAATTTTGTTTTTAGCATAATTTTATAAAATGTTGAAATTTGACCTTAAAAAACAACCAAGTGCGTTCTGGAATACACTTTTTTTGTTTTGGGGGTGTTTTTTCATGTTTTTTGAGTCTTTTTGGGCTAGAGTTCCCGTTTTGAGGTCAGGTTACCTATTTCATCAGTAACAATGTTTCTAGTATAAATTCTTCTAGAAGCCACTATGTGGTGTTTGTAGACCCAATAATGAGAAAAGTTCAGTTAAATATGACAGTCTTTAAGAGGCTAACTAATCTTTTTCAAAGAAAACTCAATCCTCAAAGTCTTCTTAACTGAGTTTTCATGATGTTATGATAAATGTTTCCCAATGGAGTCTTAGGAAAAACCAGTGGCGTCAACAGGCCTACTAAATACCAATGGAGTCGCCAGGTGAAGGATTTTTACTTGTTTTCAAGGTTTGGTTATTGTTCACCATCAAAAATCAATAATAACCAGTCTTGGTGACACCTGATTCATTTAAGAATAGGGGTTCGTTGAGTTGTGAAGTTATCTATTACTCAATATTTTTTCTCCCCAGTATGGTCGCCACTATGTTAGGATCCTTGTAGTTTGCAAGATTGGCAAGAACAAATGCTACAGGGCCTACATCAGAACCACTTTGGAATCCTAGGATCTAGCCATCCTCGATTCAGAGAGGGATCTCTCTGTATAAGTGTTTTAAAAGGATATATCTTTATGCTTTGTTTATGATATTAGGCTAGTTATGAAGCACAAGGGATTTTTTTTGGTTTTGGTTAGGTATGATATCATCAAAATGAAGGAAGTCTTTTGAAGGGTAAAGGTGTGAGCAAGTTGAAAGAATGGTTCAGCTGATAGGATAGGTAAGAGACAGTATCAATCCATTGGGCTATGGAGTCACAAAAGGATTTAATTACACAACAAGTTTCAAGAGTTGGTCCATGGGGCAAGTCATCTATATCAAAGGATCTCTTTAGGTTGATTTGTGATATGGAACATTAAAAGTGTTGTGAAATAAGCAAAGCTAATAACCATTTAAGAATCTATTAACTTCACTAAACAAGAAAAGCCTTTCAAAGTAACTGTTTGCAGCAGGCCAAAGGACAGGGAAAACCATAGACCTCTTTGGGAAAACTTTTACTAAAGCACACTTTTCAGACAACAATCTAGCAATCTAACATATTACCTTCAGAAAGTAGAAAACATTTAAGATAAACAAAATAATAGCCTAAGATCAAGTAAGAACTCTGAATCTATCATGCTTTTGGCATACTCTCAAGGGAAACTTTAAAAACAGTTGTTGAAGATTAAACAAGGGACAGGGCTAACCATAAACTCCTTGACTAGGACTCTACTTAGCATGCAGTGAAAAGATCATTCAAGAACAACATCTCAGGTTTCACTCAACAAGACATGGGCTCACCAACATTCCTTGACTGGTTATACTCTATTGAAATCATTCCCAAAGAAACAATTAAAAGAAAACATAGAGATAAAGCTTATCAGTGAAAAATAGGGTACTTTGCAGTAAATCCTAATCTATATTTCCTGTTCTTTATCAGAGAAAGTGGACAATATGAAAACAGAAGAAAAACAATAATTATAGTAAGAAAAACATTACCATTGACATAGACCAGGATCCCATAAATCAGCTTGTATATTTGATGTTCAAACCAATTACAATCTTCAAGTCCAGTAGGTCTTTACAACTTCAAACTTCTCTTCTCAGCCTATCTTTCTTCAATTACTAACAGAGCTTCAACAGCCTTAGCAACTATTTACATTCAATAAGTATTCAACCAACATTTACACTGGGCTCCTCTTATGATATTTATAGGTAAATTGAGGAGATGGAGTGAAAGGAAGATCTAACTTATTCAATTAATACAGAGTAAATGCTTCTCGACCTTTGGGATTCCTAATGGAGAAGATACCTAATGTTTTAACTCTATTAATTGATTTTTACATTAACTTTTATCTACTTCAGTCACTTTTGTTGAATTTTGAGGCGTTTAGTAGCTCGCAATTACTTCTGAGCTGTCTTTGGAAAATATCTCTAACTATGCATTCAATTTGTATTCTTTTGAGGAAAAACAAACTGGTAGGTGGCATTTTGATCTTTAGAGAAGTAAAGGCTTCGGTGATTTGGCATTTGAAGCCACCTTTCTACTGATCTGTCATGATTTGTTGCTTTAAACTTGAATTAGGCCTTTGATATACGTTAGGCCTCCTTTAATAATCTTTTAGGATTTTTTTCCTTTACTGATTGTTTTAACTTTAAACTAATTTTGTCCTCAAACTGTGCTTTATCCTCAAAATATGTTGATTAAGTCCTTGATCTTTTGAATTTTGATTTTAACCTTTAATCTTCACTGCTCTTAGTTGATCTTCATTGTTCTTCCTTTGTATACAGATGGCCTGTGCTGGAGGGTTTTACTGCGTAACCAATGCTCATGAAACATTGATTAAAACTTGGAAATTCAACCCTTTATGTCCATTTTCTATGTTGTTTTGAGCCTTTGAGGATCGTCATCCTCGGCTCCGAGCCATTGTAATTGGCTGTGGAAGACTTTATATCTTTTCTGCCATGAAAACTTGCAACACACACGAACTGATAAAATAAAACCTGTGATGCTCGGGTTAAACTGCTTCAGAGGGATTTGGTGGGGGCAGAGGAGCAGTGCGGAAGAAGGTGGATGCAGCGGAGTGGATTCCATGGAGGAAATCATGAAAAAAAAGGTTTAAATCTGCTTGTGGTGCAAAAATATGAATAGGTGGTTTTGAAAAACCAGAGATGGTTTTCGCATAGGGTTTGGGAAGTAAGCAGTATTGGCAGGGGGGAACACGATACACATTAATGGCTGACATGTGTGCTCTTGAAAACTGCCATTTCGCGCTCGAGATGCACGTTCGAGAGGTTTTGTGAAATGGAGCATGAAACGATGCAACAGCCGTTAGATATTTGGGCTGAAGACCTAAGGTTGTGGATGAGCACGAGGGGAGATAAGATGGGCGAGGAAACATATGGTGGGGTCGGGGTGATGTGGGGTAATTCTTGGTGGAGGAAAAGCGGGAGGTGATGCGAGGATTGTTGATCGGGAAAGATCAACAGCTCAGATTTGATGTGGGACTTGACATATATGGAGGGGAAATACAAGGAACATGCCTTTTTGCAAGGGGCGCGAGGGTAGAAAATGGTAAGGGACGGAGGCTTAAGGAATGGGGAAGGTAGGGTCTCATCGAAGAAATAGGAACCGGGAGCGGAGAGATAATGGGCTCGCAAAAACAATGTGCGTCGTTGGATTATAGTGATAAAGGGTTATAATCAAGGTAGGAGTGATTATATAAAGGGAAAGAGGTGGAAGTGGGAGGGGTGATGATCGTCGTTGGATCAATTGCGATCAATGATGGAGATTTATTTCAGCAAATCGGAAATCGGCGAAACAGAGTTTAGGAAGGCGGATTTTTGGAATTGTGATGTGCTGATGGCTGATGGAAGAAGCAGGTGCGATGGACGAAGGACCGTTGGATCGAGATCGAGATCAACGGTGGAGATTTACTCGGGGGATCGCATCCGCAGGGGGAAAAGGGTCAGGGGACAAGGGAAATGGGAAGTTGCGATGTGCCAATGCGATGAAGTGCTGACAGAGCAATGCGATGGCGATGTGCGAGAGCCGTCGATCTAAAAAAAGATCAACGGTTGAGATGCAATCAGGATTTTGCATCGGCGAGGGAAAAGAGAATGGGAACAATACTGTTACCGATGAAATAGGTAACCTCATTATTACCTACATTTTGAAGTATCAAGAAAAACACTTGATTTTGAAAAAGTGGCGATGCAGAATCAAGAAAAAAAAAATTGAGAATGTTTTGGCACTTTAAGTTTTTTTCATTTTGTTTTTATTTTTTATGTGATGTTTTTTATGTCGATTTTGAATAGTGGTGGTGTATCATCACCAACGTTTTTTTATAGGATTTATTTTGACACTATAGATTTTCTAATGTCTTCTTCTTCCATGAGATGTTTATTTTTAAGTGCATTTATGTACTTGTGTTTTAAAAATAAAAAAAAATATTTTTTTTTTAAATAAAAACTTGTAATGATATCTTCACTTTTTCACATAGATAAAAGATGGAAAAAGGGTCAATATTCTAAAGTTTATATTTTCTACATGTTTATTTATTGTTAAATAATTTTTCAATGCAAATCAAATAATTGTCGCTAAAAAACCAATATTTTGAACCATATGAAAAAAAAATACAATTTTTCAATATAAATACAATGCAAAAAATACACTTTTATAGACTTTTTGTTGGAAAAAACATGTTAAATAGACTAATTTTTTGGGAGAATCTTAACAAAAAAAACTTAAGAAAATAAAAATTTTATTGAATTTTATGTCAAAAAATAATAGCAATCACATGTTTTTTGCAAAAAATAAGGGTTGTTCTCATAAAATATCAAAGTCTAAACATTACAAGTAAAACTGATTAATAGTTCTCAAAAATAAGCTTTGTTTGCAAGAATAACTTAAACATCATCAACAATATCAACTAATACATCTTCAACATCATCTAGAACATCATTGATGGCTTCTTCCGCAACATTTTCTTCTTCATTTTGATCATTGTCGTCTTCTAATGGATCTTTCATGTCAGCAAATCTTCCAAAGTGTCCCTTTCCAATCATTCCATATAATGGTGGTTGAGGTTTCTTTGCTTTTTTTGCCACACGTGATTCATTAAAATCTCCTTTCCTCAAACCAACTTCTTGCTTCGCATCTGGAAGGAATTTAAGAGCGTTAATTCTTTTTTGAATAAATTTGCATTGAACTGGGTCTTTCTCAATGGCAATACAATTTCTTCCTTTTAGTAGGCAACATGCTAGTGTTGTACCTAATCATCAAGCACAAAAGAAATAAGTAAGAAAATTAGTATGGAGACATAAAAAGTAAAAAAGACAATATTTAAATTTAAATTTGTATAATAAAACTTACCTAAACCTGAGAATAAATCCAAAACCCATTCTCCTTCATTTGAACATAGATCTATAAGATAGTTAATCAATGCTTGTGGTTTTTGATAAATGTTAACTATATCTCTTTTTGCATCTTTATCCTCATATGTTAGTTTTCTTACCACTGCATCATAAACCAATACTTGACTATGACTCTTCCCATCTACTCAATTCATAATAATATGCTTATAGCTATCGTCTTTTGTCCAACATTCAACATGGATGAACTCACAATCATTTATAATAGGCTGATCTTCGGAAGAAACAATATTTGACTTTTTCCTGTAACATAACATAGTAAAAGTTCAATTAAATTTTACATGAATAAAAAAAATTAGGAGTAATCAAACGCACAATTTCAAAGTCTTACCATGTAAGTTGCATCTTTGAGTTTGCTTTACCCTTGAAGCTTGTTAATAACATTGGAAACTGTGTCTAAATGAAATGTCACAAATCACCAAAGTGGTGATTTTGTCACTTCTTGAAAACCCGTAACTACTTTACTAAAAGCTTGATAAGTATATGGTTCTCTATCATATTCAATGTCTGGGAAATTGAAACCATGAGGAATATTTGCAATAACTAGGCCATATTCCCTTTTAGGTATTAGTGATGCAATGTCTTCACAGTCACCTTGTATTATTTGATATTGGACACTGTCGAGCCCGTTCCAAATGTAATGATTAAGAGTAGGATCAAGATCAACATTCATAAGATGCTTCCTTCTCATGTTCTCCATCTTAATTTTTTCAATAAAGCTTTTGAAAGTATCTAGTACTCCATTTCCATCCTTCTTCGACATCTTTAATGACATATATATATATATATATATATATATATATATATATATATATCTGTGTGTGTGTGTGTGTGTGTGTGTAATAAAATAAAAATAGTTTAAATATGAATAAAAGGAATTTATAAATCAACATACCTTATTGAATGCAATATAAAACTCTTTTAGTGTTGATGTAGAACTTGTTTCTGGGTAGTTGCGGACAACATCATCCCAAATGTCTTCATTCAACATTTTAACCATGTGTTCTTGTATTTTCATAAAAAATTTCTCCTTCTCATGTTCTCCATCTTAATTTTTTCAATAAAGCATTTGAAAGTATCTGGTACTCCATTTCCATCCTTCTTCGACATCTTTAATCACACACACACACACACACACACACACACACACACACATATATAATAAAAATAGTTTAAATATGAATAAAATAAATTTATAAATCAACATACTTTATTGAAAGCAATATAAAACTCTTTTAGTGTTGATGTAGAACTTGCTTCTGGGTAGTTGTGGACAACCATCCCAACTGTCTTCATTCAACATTTTAACCATGTGTTCTTGTATTTTCATAAAAAATTTCTGATTGAATAAATCAAATTAAAAGCGTTAATATATTGACATGTATAACAAATTCTACCAACATCATTATGTTTTATTTAAAAGAAAATTATAATGAAAGAAAAATAAGAAATAATTCAAGAAACTTACTTTTGAAATTCTGCACACATTTTTTCCATTGATAATTCACCCGACTTCACATGGGAAAATATTGATTTGACTAATTTAACAAACTTCACACCTTGCATTGTTCTCCAAGGTGTGATATTCATATCCTCTGGAAGCTGTTTCATTTCAGGACCCGCCTTACTGTTGGTACATATTATGGGTTTACTCTTTCTAACCTTCTGATTTTTTATGGAAATATTCTCCCACCAATAAAAAATCTCATCTATCAAATCCCATACCTCCCCAGTTCTAAATGCCAACTGAAAATTCTTATTTGTGCCTCTGAATAAATTTTTATTCAATTTTCCATCTTTTGTTTTTTTTCATCAATTTGATAACCTGTTTCCATTAAACATTCCTTTCAAAATGTTACACTAACTTGTGTCTTATCCCCACCACATTTTTCTATGAATTCATCATGAATAAATCTAACCCTTTGGATGAAATTCATTTTAATTTTGTACTCATTATCTGCATAATGATTCCATGCCAATAAATTTGATTCTATTTCTGTTAAGCCAGCGTAAATGATGCATTTCACTGTTTGAAAAAGATAGTTATTGGGATATTCTACAATCAATTGTCTCTTAGCCTCTATTGAATGGTTCCCTCCAATTACATAATATTTATAATCAAAACATTTTGTCTTGTCAAATGCTTGTTTGTTGGGAACCTGACATGGATCGACAAGAACCACATAATCCACCACATGTGCATATGGATTGAACCTGAACAATGTTTTCAGATTATGTACATGTAGGTGATGGGCCTTTCTAATTTGATATTGAGATTTTCCTTCATCTGGGCCATAAAATTGGTTAACATTAAGCTCAAATTTTTGGCCACCAAGAATTAATTTATTCTTCCTCAACTCTTGTCGAATAGCATTTTGTTTTGTTTTAATAATGCCATCCTCTAACTCAGCACCTAGTGTTATGATTTCTCTACTTCTATGAGAGCTTTTAGTTTGTTCTTCACTGCTGCTCACGACCTTTATAGGTTCACCAATATTTGATTTCCTAGTCTTATTGGATAACATATCAGTTTTTTTATAAACAAGCTCTCCTTCATGAGGTAAAAGAGAGACATCTTTGGCGATTTTTCTTTTTGGTGTCTGATTTGTTTTCTCCTTTTGCACAATAGTTCTAATCTCCTCCTCACTAATTCTATCATAATTTTATGTTTCATGTTCGACACCTTCAAAAGAAACATGTTTAAGTTTACTAGATTGACCCACCTTAGTGACTCTTGGTTGATCCCCTCTTTGTACTATTGCAGTGTCACAAGCTATTGATCTTTGCTTCAAGCTCCTTTCCTCTGCTTTGTCTTTGTGGAAAGTGTTGATCACATCCATAACATTTGGCACCAACGTATAAATACCTTCAAACATGTTTGAAAGACTCAGAACAAAATCCTATGAAACAAAATAAAACATGTCAATGATCAATAATTTATAAAAAATTGAATCATCCTTACAATAATGCATAGAGGAAATAAAAATAAGCATACTTACAATGTTATTTGTAATGTTGCTTGATATTTCTTCAGAAAATTTTGAAGATATTTCATCTGTGTCATACTTGACGATTGATAGATGATATCTAACCTTCTCACGTTTCTGAGCCTTCCTTGCAAGAACATAAATAGTGTTTGTATTTGGGACCATACATATGTCTCGTACTCTGCCCATCACATCATATTGCTCATTTAAGTCAATCATACCACAAATCAGATAGATGTGTATATCAGCCTCCATTTCACTGTCTTCAAGATACCATGAGAAATCGGTTTTATCTATTTCCTCGGCGTTCTTCCAATCAGAAATAAGCTTTAATGAACATGGTGCCCCACTTGCTTGACTTTTATTAGTGTGTGCAACAATGTCCTTATTGCGTCCAACAGTGTCCATAGTGCGTCCAGCTGCAACTTTAGATTTGGGAGTTGTATCCATAGTGCGTCGAGCTGCAGCTGTAGATTTGGGAGCTGCTGCCGTAGATTTGGGAGCTGCTGCCGTAGATTTGGGAGTTGCTGCCCTAGGTGCAGAAACATTCACAGAAATATTTTTTGATGCCATTTTCCTGATATATATATATATATATATATATATATATTAGTTAATGGAAAAATATTGCGGATAAAATAAATTTAATAAACAAAATTTATTTCTAAAACTAAATAGTTTGAAATTAAAGCAGTAAAATTAACTATAAAAATTTTCATTTATAAACAAAATATTATAAATCATATGTATATATATCTATATAATATGTTTTGAATACATTTTATAAAAAAATTAAAAATGTGTTTAAATTGTATAAAACAATTTTAAAAAAATAAACTATTATTTTCAAACTTCAGTTTTTGTTTAATATTTAAAAAAAAAAAACAAAAAAATTACTAACTATTTATAACAAATGTTAAAATTAAATTTTATTTTTTTAAGGCAATGATTTTATTAAAAAAACTTATAATCTTTTAATATATTTTAAAATTTTAAAATTTAATTTTACATTACATAGCAATTGAATAAAAATAAACAAAATAAAAGAAAAGAAAATTTTATTTTACTTTACATAGCAATTAAATAAAAAATTATAAACTTAAAATTATAAAAAATTAATATAAAAATTTATAAATTTATATAATCTTTTAATATATTTGAAAATTACAAATTTCTATTTCACATTACATAGTAAATAAATAAAAATAAATAAAATAAAATAAAAGCAATTAAACAAAAGAAAAGAAAAAAATATTTTTTTTATAATGTTGTTTTAATACTTAAATTAAAAAAAAAAAAAATTAAAAAAGAAATTTAAATATTTAAATGTTAAAAACAAATATTATAATATTATATATTTTTTATATTTTTTTAATCGTATTGTTATATAGTTTTTTTTTTATTAATTTATTATATTGTTATATTAAAACAAATGTTTTTTTCTTTTTAATTTATTATATTGTATTTTTTTTTTTTAATTATATAATGTTTAAAAACAAAATATAATTGTTGTTTAGTAATTTTTATTTTTTATTTTTTTTAATTTTAATTTAATTTAATTTAATTTTTATATATTTGTTATATTTTGAGATTTTTAACAATTATTATTTAACAATGTTTTTATTATTTTTATATATAACAATGTTTCTATTAATTTTTAATTGTTTTATTAAAAAAAAAAAAAATTAAAAAAAAAATTAAAAACAAAAAATAAATAAATAAATAAATAAAATAAAATTAAAAATAAATAAAAAAACAAAAATAAATAAATGTTTTATCAAAAAAAAAAAAAAAATTCAAAAAAATTCAAAAAATATTTCAGTTCGCCCGCTGGGCGCCGGGGGCCGGCTGGGCGGCGCCACGGCGGCGGCCCAGCGGACCTCACGACCCTCGCTGGGCGGAGGGCCGATTCTTGGAATCAGCCCTCCGCCGCGCAGACTCTGCCCGCTGGGCGCCGGGGGCTAGCCAGGCAGTGCCACGGGGGCGGCCCAGCCTGCCTCATGGCCCCCACTGGGCCGAGGGCCGATTCTCAGCGGGGGTTGTTTCTCGGAATTGGACCTCTGCCCAACGGGGGCTGTGAGGCCGGCTGGGCCACCCCCATGGCGCCGCTCGATCGGCCCCCGGCGCCCAGTGGGCGGATTGAATTTTTTTTTGAAATTTTTTTTTTTGAAGTTTTTTTGAATTTTATATATTTATTTATTTTTTATTTTTAATTTCGATTTTTAAATTTTTTTTTTATATATAATATAATTATTAAAACATTATTTAATAATAATAATAAAATATTAAAAATATCAAAATATAACCAAAAAAGAAAAAGAAAAAGAAAAAAACAATTTATTAAATCACAATTATGTCTTCTTTCTAAACATTATATAATTAAAAAAAATACATATATAATAAAAAAGAAAAAAAAAACATTTGTTTTAATATAACAATATAATAAATTTAAAAAAAAAAACTATATCACAATACAATTAAATATATATATATATATATATATATATATAACAAAACAATAAAGAAAAGAAATTAAAGATTTAAAATTAAAAAGAATAAAACTAAGATTTAAAATTAAAAAAATAAAATAAAATAGAATATAAAATCAAAAAATTCTCAAATAAAATAAAAAAATAAAAAATTAAATAATGAAATCACTGATATATTTATGATAAAAAAAAACAAATAAAAAATGTTATAATATTACTTTTTTTTAATGTGCATGGTCGTTTTATGGATTTTTCTGTCTAGATGAACCTATAAGTCTCAGAAAAGAAAAACAAAATCTAAATTTTTGTCCTTGAAACCCTAAAAAATTTAGTTCTTTTTGCATTTTCTTCACTAAAAAAATATTAAAAAATTAAGGTTTTTGAACCTAAAAACCTTAAAAAAAATAGTTTTTGACCACAAAAAACTATAGAAAAACATATTTTCCCCAAAATCGTCTTTAAATTGACAGAATAGAAGGAAAAATAACCTTTGAAATGCAAAAAGCTACTGTCACCAATGCCAGCACAACACCTCCACAAAATTACGAATAGCAACACAATGCCTCCAATGCCAATGCAATGCCTTCACGAAGTTACCAATGCCAATGCAACACCTCCACAAAATTACCAATAGCGACACAATGCCTCCAATGCCAATGCAATGCCTCCACGAAGTTACCAATGCCAACGCAACACCTCCATAAATTTGCTCTAACAAATACCAGAAAACTTGATGTGATGTGATGTGATGGATAGAAACAATCATTCTTATTATATAGTGAATATTGTCTAATTGGTTTACTGTTTAACGAATGTGGAATTAAAATTTCAAATTTCAAATATTTACATTTAGTTTATTATAGTTCATACTATAGTTAAAATACTTAATATTTGCATGTAGTTATCATAGTTAATATTTTATTTAATATTTACATGTACTGAATGTTGAATAATTCAAATATAATCTCCGATTAAAAATTAAAATATGAAATACTTACATGTAGTTAGTTATAGTTAATATTATAGATAAAATAGTTAATATTTGCATTTAGTTATCATAGTTAATATTTTAGTTAATATTTACATGTACTCAATGTTTAAAATCATGGGATTAAATTTTAAAATCTAAAATATTTACATGTAGTTAATTATAGTTAATATTATATTTTAAATAGTTAATATTTACATGTAGTCAATCTTAAACAATTCAAATAAGAAAATTATTTTAGTTTCGAAGGCATGCGTGAAAGGAATATTTTGTGCATATTTTGAATAGAAAGTATGGTGAAATATTTGAAGACCAATGGTTTATTATTCAAATAAGAAAATTATTTTAGTTTTGAAGGCATGCATGAAAAGAATATTTTGTGGATATTTTGAATAGAAAGTATGGTGAAATATTTGAAGACCAACGGTTTATTAATAATTTTGAAATATATTTTAGATGAATATAAAGTAAGTTTAAAATTAAAAATTAAAAATATTTACATGTAATCATTATAGTTAAAATAGTTAATATTTGCATGTAGGTATTATAGTAATATTATAGTTAATACTTACATCTAGTCAATGTTAAATCATTGAAATAAAAACATTATTTTAGTTTGGAAGACATCCATGATAGAAATATTTTGTGGATATTTTGAATATAAATATCGGTAAAATATTTCAACACAAACAGTATATTAAAAAAATGTTGAAGACATTTTTTGACTAATATTTGTACCAAATATTTGAAATGAAAATTTTGGAGGGAAAGTTTTTCGCGAAATTTTTTGGGGGGGAATTTTGGAGGGAAATTTTTTCGCGAATTTTTTTGGAGGGAAAATTTGAAGGAAAATTTTCATTCTTTAAGCTATATATTGTAAGCGGGAGAGGAATTTGTATCATTCAACCTATTCTTGTTGAAAGTCATGGTTTCTATTGATAGCGAAGTTTTTCTTTGTACAACATCAACATCTTCATCACGCAACAACTCTATTCAAAGTGATGAATATAATGGGAGTTCATTCACCATGAATAGAGAGTCAAAAAATCGACTTGGTTGTAATCCTAAAGATGATGAGAAAAAAATTGATGAGGTGTAGCGAAATGAAATTTTTGTAAATCGAGTGCTAGTTATACCACTTACTCTTAATCCTAAGGATTATGAAAGCAACAGTGATGAAGGGCATGATGAAGAATTTCCAGAGTCAAAAGTTCCACTTCGTCCTAATCCCAAGGATTGTGAGGACACCATTGATGAAGAGGGAGATGAATAATATCCACTTCAGCTTAATCCTAAGGATTATGCGAGAACAATAGATGAAGAGGGGAATGAAGAATCTACATAGTCAAAATATCCACTCTGTCCTAATTCTAAGGAGTGTGCCAACACCACTGATGAAAAGGGGGATGTAAAATTTCCAGAGTCAAAATATCAAATTCATCCTAATCGTAAGGATTATGCGAGCACCACTGATGAAGAGGGGAATGATAATGTTTCAAATTCAAAACATCCACTTCATCCCAATCCTAAGGATTATGCCAGCACCACTTATGAAGAGGGAAATGAAAAATTTACAGTGTCAAACTATTCACTCCGTCCTAATCCTAAGGATTATGCAAGCACCACTAATGAAAAGGGGGATGAAAAAATTCCAGAGTCAAAATTTCCACTTTGTCTTAATCCTAAGGATTATGTCAGCACCACAGATGAAGAGGGGAATGAAGAATTTGCAGAGTCAAAATATTCACTTCGCCCCCATCCTAAGAATTATGTCAGCACCACTGAGGAAGAGGGGAATGAAGAATTTGCAGTGTCAAAATATCCACTTCGTCCTAATCCTAAGGATTATGCCAGCACCACTGATGAAGACGGAGATGAATTTCCAAAGCTAAAATTTTCACTTCATCCTAATCATAACGACTATAATTTAATCACTGATGAAGGGGGGATGAATAATTTCCAATAAATATAGATTCAAGGCATTCACTTATTCCTAATCCTAAGGATTATGAGAGCATCAGTGAGGAAGGGGAGGGGTAGGATGAAGAAATTCTAGTGAATACAAATTCAAAGCTTCCACTTATGCCTAATCCCAAGGATTATGAGAGCACCACTGAGGAAGGGGAGGATGAAGAGTTTCTTGCAAATGATAATTTTAGAGGCACGGATCTGAATATTGCATTTTCTCCAAGTGACCATTTCAAAGACACTCATGGTGATGAAGAATTGAATCCTCCCAGGGAAGAATTTGAAAGCATGGGTCAAGATGGTGAAGAATTTATTTTGAGTCGGGGTTACAAAAGTGCCGATGATTCTTGTGAAATGTTTTCTTCAACTGATGATGGTAAAGAAAATTTTCTAGGCAATGATGTTGATGAATTTCTTAACTATGTTGAGGATGATGATAGTGGGGATAATATTCCTCCTAATGGTGATGAAACTGCTTTTACAAAGGATGATGGAATGATGAAGCCGTTGCAAGCAAATATTGCAACTAGGAGTAGGAGTAGACCTTTTCATATCAATCCAAAGCATTCCAGTTATACAAGGGTGAGGACAAAATATCTCACAAAAATAAGTTTTGTCGTTCATTTGATTTCAAGTGAATGTTGTCAAAGAGATTGCTTGAAAAATATGGATTTCAACTTTGTTTTGGAGAAAAGGAAAACATATATGTCAATGAATAAAAGCATGCAAAATTCATATTTAGTGGGTTGCATGCAATCTACACTAGCAGGTTATGATTATCATATTGGGAATGTATTGCTTTGCAGAAAGGCGTTCAAAATTTTGCATTCAATTGGTAATTTTCATTTGTCAAGAATACAAGATAGATTGGAAATGGATCCCACATATTATTCAGAAGCACATTATAAATGGGAGGTGGGACCATTTGCAAATACTGCTAAGACATGGATGAAAGAATTCTTTTCAAATCATGGAGAGTGTATGCCAAATAAAGACACAATACATATTCTAGATAATTTCTCGAGACAAGAAAGATTCATGTTATACAAAGATTATGCAGAAGCTGTTGAAGGAATTGGTAATTTTATTACATATTCTTATTTTACAAGGATATGGAAAACTGAATTCAAAAATGTTCGTATTCCTAAGAAGACAAGGATGGGGATTTGCAGCACATGTGCTTCTCTTAAAGAAAAAAGAGATAAATGTCAAGGGGTAGAAAGAGGTATGTGTTCAAAACATTTTTTTTTTAAATTTGATACTTATCAACTATGAAAATATATTTATTCATATGTTTCTTTTATTTTATGTACAAATTCTGTTATCAAAGAACTTCAAGACCATCACAATCAGCAAACAAGTGAAAGGAAAAAGTTGTATAAACATCGAAAGAAGTGTTATGATCATCCAAATAAATATCTGGGATTGATAATTGATGGTATGGACCAAAAGAAAACACTTCTTCCACCTTTTGTCCGCACGCCAAAAAAATTACAGGAGGAAATTTTCATTCAATTTCACTTGGTTGGTTGTATGGTATTTAATGAGAAGATGTTTCCAAGAGTTTTCTTCACAACTCCAAATATTCACAATGATGCAAATCTAACCATAACTATAATCCATGATGTGGTTACTCATTGGTCTGGGATTCTTCCTGAAGTTTTGTATTTACAATTAGACAACACAAGTCGTAAGAACAAAAATCAAGTTCTTTTTGGGTATCTAAACATGCTCGTTCAATTGGGGATTTTTAAAAAGATAAAGGTTGGTTTCCTTCTTGTTGGGCATATTCATGATCATATTGAACAAATGTTCAGTCGTTTTTCAATAACATTAAGGAGAAAAGGTGTTGGGAGCCTGCCATCATTAATTGAATGTATTAAGAAATCGTACATTCCAGAGCCTGTTTTTCATGTGTTGGAAGAAACTATTGACATGCGAAGGTTTATTTTTGGATTGCATGGTGAGGAGAAATGCATTGAACAACTTAATGACATTAGCTTCCAGCATCAATTTCGTATCAAAAAAATTGATGGGTTAACACTTATATGGGGCAAGAAGTATTCAACTGTTGAAGAATGGGGACCATCATCAGGTTTAGCATTTTTGAAGTTCATTCCAAAGCGTCCAATATTTTCATCAAAGATATTGTTATTACAGTCAGTTGCTGAACTCCATAATGCACGAAGGCAAAAGATAGACATAAATTATTCTGAATGTCTAGAGAAAATTAAAATATGTATTAGAGATACATATGATTACTTCGATGTTGCTGATTCACTTTGGTGGGAGTCTTTTTTCAGTAACCAAAGTGATATGATTTCAAGATCAATAAATGTGGATACGCTTTTGAAGACTCCTTTTTTTTTGCCACAAAATATGTCAAATGAACATGAACATTAGGAAACACACAATGTTGAACAATAATAGCCTCAAGCTATTATTAATTCCCCACAGGTAGAGGAAAGAGAAATCTATATTGGTTCTAGAAGATCACATGCACAAGGTGAAACCATGGAAGACCTTTACAGGGGTTCTGTGCAGGATCTTAAGGAGGGTTTCATGATAGCAGTGTTAGCAAATGAAGATCTACTTGGCTATCCATTCTGTATTGCCAAGGTTATAAAGGTCATTAATGAAAATGAAGAGATTATAGTTGTTGATGTACATTGGTATGCCACAAGTACCCACCCTTTCAATGGTGTGTACAAGCCAGAGATTGTAGTGGAAAAAAGAATTGGCAGAAAAAGAAAAAGAAATGGCATAAATATAAATCGTTGCCGCACAGATGTCTTAAAATTGGAGGATGTTGACATACTTGTGTATGACTTCAATTTGATAAAGAGAGGAACTCTTCAGTTGCAGACCATAAATATTTTGAAGAAATTGCTACCAGAACAATTACTGTTGAGATGGGACTCTATAGAATGTAGACATAGATCTACAAGACTTTTGAACTCCGAAATGGTGGGCATGCATGTTGACTCAAATGGAGCACTAGTTGATGAAAGAGAAGAATATGGATCATCTTCATCTGCATCGAGCCATTCATCTGAAGATTTAGGTTATGATGGTGTTCCAGAACCTATGGTTGATTTTGAATAACTATCTAAGACACTTTTATGTAATTGATGTTTGCATGGTAACTTGAAATAGAAATTTTGACTTCCATCTCATTTTTCATGAAGTTATGAGACATTTCTATGTTTGTTGGATTATATGTTTTAATTATGAAGAACTCATCTCTTTAGAATATCGACAATGAAACAATGAATTACAAAAATAATTTATGTTATATTCAATGTACCAATGTTGATATTTTAATTATAAGTAAAATAGAAAATAGAAACTAATTTTGAATTTTTAGATTATGCAGTGATATTACCATGATATTATGTATTGTTACCATTTGGTATAAGATACTTTTAAAATTTTTAATCATTATATGCGTCATTGAAAGGGAACACTTTGTTTTGATGCTTGATTTTTAGGTTTTGGTTGAAATTAGATTTAAATTTGTCTTATGCTAAGATTTGAAAAAAGATAAGTTTTTATCCTTTAAAATTAAAATTACTCTTACTTGTTTATGTTCAATGATAATTTTTTCATTTACTTGTTCATTTTTTAAAATTGTTTAAGTCTTATAATTTCTCCATAATTTCATTGTTCAAGTATGTTGAAAACTTAAGATTGAAAAACTTTAGATTTACAACTTGTCATTAAGGTTTTTATGCGCTACCAAATTTTATCTTTAATGTTATGGTTGACAATAATTAAAATTTTGGGGTTGTTTAGAGTCCAGATATTTTATGTTTAACAACATGGATGAAAATTGTTCGAAATGATAAGCCCTTCAGACATGTATTTGTTTATCTTTAACATCATCTATAAAAAATGTTAGAAATTTACGATTTTAAAAAATGTCCTAATATGTTGTCTTTAATTCCATTGTTACAAGTGTCAAAATTATGCCACAATTTTTTTTTTGTTATTCCAGCATCAACTGGTTTTGTTTTGAGGGTGCTTTTTCAATCCTTTTTTCAACAAACAATTTTGTTTTTAGCATAATTTTATAAAATGTTGAAATTTGACCTTCAAAAAAAACCAAGTGTGTTCTGGAAGACACACTTTTTGTTTTTGGGGTGTTTTTTCATGTTTTTTGAGACTTTTTGGGCTAGAGTTCCTGTTTTAAGGGCAGGTTACCTATTTCATCGGTAATAGTGTTGAACGAGGAAACGCCGAAATGCGATGCGATGGAAGGATGCGCAGACCGTCCGATATGAGGGAGATCGATGGTGGAGATTTCATCGGGGGATCGCATCAGCGACAAACATTTTTTCAAAAGGAAAAAGGTTGTGGGGACCGGCGAAAAGACGAAATGTCGATGAGCCGATGGGTCGATGCGCTTGGTCACAGAGCGCGGTATTATGGCGGAAAAAGGGGCTCGGGCTTAAGCGAAAGGGGATTAAGGCCTTATATTAAAAATGAAGGTTTTGGACTAAAAATGAAGGTTTTTGAAGGATTTTGAGAGTTGCGATAGGTCAGAAAATGGGGTTTAAAACCGAATAAAGAAGATATATAAGGTTTTAAGGGGATTTTGAAGGAAATAAAGGGTAAAAAATGGGGAAAATGGGTGAAATGAAGGGGTTTTAAAAGGGTTTTTCAAAGGAAAAAAATGATGGAAAATTGGTCTAAAAATCAGTCTTTTCTATAACAGCAGGGCTTTTATTTGAAGGTTTTGAAGTGAAGATATCAATGGAATGGATATTTTGGACAAGGTACACATCAAGGCTTTAGGAACTCACAATATTTCTTTAAAACTTGTTTCTTGAAGACTAAATACCTGTTTAGCCATCATCAGTTATGACAAAATTTTATTGATGGCTAACATCATGTATGCAATATCAACGAGGTTAACTATGTAATATTCAATTTATATTTGATATCAGTGCCTTGTTAACATTAACGTAGAAGGTTCATTCCTATTGGATAATATCTCTCAGTGTTGAAAATGGAAACAATAAATGTTGAAAATGGCACTAAGAAATATTCTCATTTAAGTTTCCCTTGAATTAAATTAGAAGAAAATTGTAATTCCACGTCTCATGACAACTTGTATGAGTTAACTAAGTTTGTTTGACTTATTTGGTTCATATAATTCGAGTTGAGGGTATAAATTGAGTCCTGTAGAGTGGTTCCTAATTTTTAGGAGCCTTGGTTGAGTTTATTTTGAGTTGTAATTAATTAATTAAGTTTATCTGAGTTAAAGTCAGTTTAACTAGTTCCAACTATTGGAGGAACTAGTGGAAGGTCAAAGTGTGGAAATGGAACTTCACCAAAATTAGTGATCAATGAGTTAACTTATAAATCATCCATAAATAACTCATGCATGTGTGATCTAAGAGTTATGCAGTTGAGATTAGAGTTCAAGGGAAGTGTAATATTAATTGTATAACCATCCAAATTGTACATTGGGTGCATGCAATGAGAGGAAGGCCTATGATGTATTGCGTAGTATTGGATGGGTATTTAGCTAATTAATAGGGCTAATTACCTAAATAAATAGGGACTTGGTAAAGAAAAAATGTGTTTCAGTATTGGCCTAGGCATGTCTAAGAAGCAATGAGACAGATAGAGATAGTTCAGAGGTTACTCGTGCATGAGAAAAGCACTGTAATCTTCTCATATTTTCTTACTAATGAAATATACATATAGTGGGGTTTTTAGCTTTGGATTTCCCGAGGAAATAATTTTGTGATGTGTTGATTGAATTCTTTCTCTTGTATTCTTTGTGATTTCGCGATCATTTAAATTGGTTTTCGTAATTGGTAGAGTAAATTCAAGTCTATTGTTTTATCAAATTACAATTATCAGTTTGAATCTAAAAGGAATTTCTACATGGTATAAGAGCTGAAATGAATATATAAGAGAAGAATATGAGTTTTTTCTATGCAGGTGAATTGAATTTGCAGTATCATTCTTTAGGGTCAACATGATGTTGTTTTATAGATTGATACTTGAGTATGCCCTTGAGGGCAACTCGAATTACATATCTTGGAAGGATAGGATGGAGGCAGTGTTGGAAGATAACAAGCTAAATGAACTCATATAAAATGATATTCCTAAGCCTCCAAGAACTGATGCTCAATATCTGTCGAGTTGGAAGAAGAAATTAGCCAAGGCAAGAAGGATCCTACTGGAATTTTTTCGAGGTCATATTGTCTCAAACCTCCACAAAAAGGAAACTCCATATGTAATGTGGAAGGCCTTGAAAAAAAAAATTCAAAACATAAGTGACCACAGGAAGTTGGCACTGAAGGACAAGCACAGGAAAATCAAGATGGAGAATGAAGACACAATACCAAAGTGCTTAAAAAAGTTAACCCAATGTTGGGATGAGCTTGGGAGTGTTGGTGTTATAGTTTTTGAAGAGGATATGATCATCCTAGAACTTATAGGCCTTCCCAAGAGATGGAAAATTACCATGATTCGATAAATGGGAGGGAGAAGCTACCATAGTGAGAGTGTTTGTGGTGTGACATGGTGCAAGAAGAGATTAGGAAGAACACCAGAGATGGGACCTCATCCAAAAAAGTGGAATATGATTTTTCATTAGTCAGAAAAGAAAATAAAGCCAAGGGAAATAAATCTCAAGGCGAGGAGGGCAAGAAGAAATACTTTTCCAACATCAAGTACTTTTATTTTCATTAATTCAAGCACTATGCTAGGAAAGGTCCACAGAAGAAAGAAAGCAAGAAGGAGCCTAGAGTAGCAGCAACATGTGAAGCTCTATCTTCACAATTCAAGCTTGATTTCACTCTCATTTCATGCATGGAAATAACTGTAATGGGAAGCATGTGGTATCTCGACAACGGTGCCTCATTCCATATGTCGGGGAATAGAAATCTCTTGAGTGACTTGGAGGAGAAATACCTCAAGTAGAACATAGAGTTTGGAGATGATGGGAGGTATAGTGTGACCAATATCAGTATAATTAATTTTTAGAGGGAGTCTAGATCCCCTCTCAGATTCACATATGTGATGTTTGTTTCAAGTCTAAAGAAGAATCTTATTTCCATCGTGGTATTGGAATACCATGGCTACAATGTCATATTTAGTAAAGGAAATTTTTTCCTTAGACATGTCACCATGGGACAAGTGAATAAGATCAGTGTGCGAGTCAAGAAATTTTATTCACTTGAGGTATAAGATGCATGCAAATCCTTAAGGAGCAAGGGAAAGGTCAGAAACTTGGTGGTAGAGAGGGATCATGTTAAACCTGTCAACATGCAGCCTCATAAGAAGCCTTAGAAAGTTTTGGAGCTTCCACAATTAGAGAAGTAGTGAGGATATAGGGTGGAACAATCCACTCAAGAAGAGACCTACAGTAGGGGGAAATTTAGAGCCAAGTACCGAGGAGTACATGCAGCCATACCTCCAGGTGAGAGGTGGGGTGATGTGAAGAAATAGTCCCAAGAGTGTAGAAGTTTTGGCAAGATCCTTTGAGGTATTCTCCTCATGGATCATTACCTTGTTATAGGGGCCCAAAATATTCAGTAGTAGGAGGATCAATGCCAGTGAGATACTTAGGAGTTGAAAGTAGTGTTGACAACAGAGAAGGAGGCTCAGTAGCAAAGTCAGCAGCAACACAATTTTCCTAGTAGACAGTTCCAAACACAGTTGATTCAATTTGTTTTTTTTAATGCTTTTAAACTGCAGATGTTATAGTAGCAATAGAAACAGTAAGAAGTGTCGCATGAAAAATTTTCCAAAGGTACTGGAGCGGGATAGATCTGAATGCCTTTCTTATTGAGAGGGAGTGTTGAAAATGGAAATAAGAAATCTTGAAAATGGCAATAAGAAAGATTCTAATTTAGTTTTCCTTGAATTGACTTAGAAGAAAATTGTAATTCCGCATCTCATGACAACTTGTATGAGTTAATTAAGTTTTTTTACTTATTTGGTTCACTTAATTTGAGTTGAGGGTCTAAATTGATTAATGTAGATTGGTTCCTACTTTTTAGGTAACCTGGTTGAGTTTATTCTGAGTTGTAATTAATTAATTCAATTTATCTAAGTTAAATTCATTTTAACTAGTTCCAACCGTTCGAGGAAATTGATCAGGAGCTAATTTTTTACTCAAAAATTAAAGTCGGCGGATTGGTGTCAAACCCAAATTTCCATGTAGATCTCATTGTCCTCATTCTAGTGCAACTCATTTCTCGAAAAAATGATATTGTATTCTCAAGATATAGCTTTTTGTCATTTTTCCTAAACAAGCAAATTTGGCAAAACATTGTGCAGACAAGGAGCCCAGGAAATAGTCTGTACTTATGACTGGTAGGTAAATGGGTAGATCAACGTATTCCACCATCGAATAGCTGGCTACCAAGTAGCATGGTGTGGTTGGTGTGTATTGGTGTGTTTTGGTATTATTTTATTGGTCGTTTGGAGGACCAATGAGGAGAAGGCACGTGGCTCATCCTAGGGTCGCCACGTGTCCCCCTCATGGTATGTTAAAATTTTGGGTTATAGACCAGAGGGACCGGGTGGGGGTCAAACACAATACCTTCGTCAAACAAGCCTGTGCAGATATCTTCTCCTCTACACATTGTCTCATAACCATATTGGTTGTGGCTTTATGTTAAGGATTATGTAATGGGCATTTGGAGGTGGGGTCTGGGGTCTAACCCCAGCCCTGTTCACCACTAATAGGCGGGACCGTGGGCTGGAGGCTAGCTCCAATCCCCCTCCACATTAACCATAAACATGATGGCAACCAAACTGCGTCTATGTGACCATTACAACATTTGTTGCCACCTCTCCATCGGCAGCTCCGCTCTAGCTAACCACCGAGAAGCCACCACCATGTGACCACAAAGATTGTCGGTTCAGAAGCCACAGAATTAGTCACCTAGTCTGCCAACCATAACCACCACTAAAATGGATCATGTGACCACTCCAATGTGCATGCGGTTAATGTTTGAGGTTTGGGGAGGGTTCCCGTCTTGTGTTTTGTCTTTATCGAATGCAATATGCTAGCCTTCTCTGAATGACTAGTCGTTTTTGGATGGAATTAGTATGTGGTATGTGGTTATCATTTTCTAATCTCTATGCAAGTGTCCAAACGTGATAAGCAGAGGGGTTGTGACTTGCCTTCGATCAGGAATGAGAGGTTATCATCATCACTACGAGTGTCGACGACATATTTGGACTACAAGTAGGCCATCTTATCGCATCCTCTTTCATTCAAATATCTAGGAACCTACACTCTAGCATGATTCCTTCTTACTAGACCCAACCTAGGGCTAGAGGGATCATCTCTATCCGCAGAGAGGATTTACCTACATAACAAGTTGGTGACCATACTGGGGATCAGTGTGAGTTTTTCTTTGATCTTGTTGAGTCATTTTTCGGGTTTTTTGGTCTTGTTGTTTACCTTTCTAGTTGTTTAACTGTGTTTCAAACCATTGTTCAGCCCCATAGTGTCAAGATTGGCCTCTACTCTGTAAAGTTTTTCCTTTTTCCTTGGTTAATTGGCTTGGCATGGTTTTTCCCTGAACAGTCATGCCGATTGGCGCAGGTTGCTTTTGTAGCACTCGCGCCATCGCCTGTTTGGCGCTGAATACCACCTGACAGTCGTGCCAACACCTGTGAGTTTTTGGGTGTGAGCATTCCATGAGTTTTTGGTCAGTTGTCTTTGTTTCTGGGTTATTTTTAAGAGTAATTGAAGTGTTTTGGACTATCTTTGATTGTTGCAGGCTTGTTTTCCTTAGTTTTTTCTCCATTTCTTATCAGTGTGACTTGAGTTCTTAGGGTTTATGAGTGCCTTGGTGCACTGAGCCTTATGTTTGGAGATCGAGTTTCTTGATAAGTTCTTGAATTCATTCCCTGTTTAATTTCTCTTTGTCTCTTCGATCCTGTTGATTATGTTCATTGGTTGAATGATCATTGCCGTGCTCACTTGATTTTTGTTCCTATTACTCCAAGCACCAATTACATTGCTTGCACTGGTCATTTTGGATATTTCTCTTTGACTTGAAAAGTTTGTATCATTGGTTTGAGTATTGTTGTGTTTGTTTTATGTTAGAGGAGTCATTATATTTCAACTTTTGCATTTTATCTCTCAAGCTAGTGTTTAGTTTTGTTTTTTATATAATTTAGTGCATTGTTTGCTCTATTGCATTCAAAAAACAAAAAATATTGCATTGTTTTTTCTTTGAAAATGAAACTTTCCTTCGTTTAGTTTGCATTGTACAGGCTAGGAAAGAATTTTGTTTTCTCTAGATTGCATTAGATGCATTAGAGGATGTTTTCGCATGGTTTCATTATTTGCTATTGCTTAAAAGTTTTCTTTCCTTCTCATAGATAGCTTTCATTGAACGGAAATGGTATCCTTCGGCATGTAGTTTTGCATTTAGGAAGATTTTAGATCCGACATACATTAAGGCCTGGAAATTGAAGCCTAATCCAAGATAAATGTTAAAATTTGTTTCAATTAACCTAAGGCAACATTGAAACCTAACGAAATATTCTAGTGGTATAAGTTAGAGACGTGTTCCGGTGTCTTAAAACCTAGTAGCTGTCATTTTCCATCTAGCTCCAAACAGCGCTAGTATGGACTTGTTCTCCCCATACCGTCGAGTATATAAAGGGAGGCCCCTCTAGGTTTCAATCCTTTTATCCATAGGAAGTCGAGTCTGCTGCCCTATAACCATGATACACTGAACACAGCATTTGGGGAGACTACCTGCACGTACGTCAAGTCCTTGGTCATTTTTCTTTCATTGGATCACCAAAATGTATATGGCCGTTCACGAAAACTTGACATACCCTCTTGCTTAGAATACCTGAGCAGTCATTTTTTATCTTTACTGACTCTTGAAATTTGAAAACATCATCGAGCACTTGTCGTTTCGTGCTCGTTCAAAATTGAAAGTGACTAGAGTCATCTTTTGCTTGTTTCTTGACTCTTAAAACATGAAACAACGAAGTTTGGTTTTAGTGTCATAAAATAAACTACCCACGATCACACGCCCATTATAAAGTTTCAGTACTTGGCTTGTTTTTTGTTTACCTTTGTTTTTTGAGTCTTTGCTCGAATCTCTTTTTTTTTCCTTTTTGTTGTGAAGCAGTCACGGTGGCGAAACCACCAGTTTCATCGTCCCCGCTCCCTTCTAGAGGTTGTCCTTTACCGGATAGTTCTTTTGAAACTCCTCAATCCTCTAGGTCTGTCGAGCTTTAGCGGCCTATTCTTCCGTCGATCTTACCTCTTCTTACACGATCTCCAACTGACGAGCTAGTTGAGTTCAATTGGCCTCCCTCGAGTGCTTGGTCTAGTTTTGGGGATGAGGAATAATTACCTCCTGTTATGTTGAGATCACCATTTTTAGTTGTTTTTATACCTCCTAGTCCCCATAGTATTTTCGAAGATCTTAAGGAGGAGTCAGAAATGGACACTTCATGTCCTATTGGCAGTGATGGAATTCCTATTTCTACTGAATAATATCAACGTTTCCCTGAAACTACCCCTCATTTGTCTGCTCAATCTTCACCATCAGTGTCACTTCCAGCTGGATATAGGTCTCTAGGTTATATTATTGCTAGTGTTGCATCCATGGCAGCATCTACTCCGGCCAGGAGTCTAGTCCTTCCATCATTAGGACTATCACCGACGACACCTTCTTCGTCGCTTTCAGTTACATCTGTCCTAGTTCAACCTCCTGTCTGTATGGTTGCGTCTGCGTCGGTCACTCAGTCACCAGCAACCTTGACTGAGATACTTGGTGGACTCACTTTTGAAGAGTATCTATTAGCTATTCATCAACAGAACTCTCAGGGTTCTCAGCAGCTTCATGCTCTTATTAATCCGCCACACCATTATGATGAATATGGTAATCCTGTTTATTTTCCCTATCTTACTCCTCATCACTATGATGCTATCGGTACTCCCATCTATGCGTTTCCTACTCCCCATCATTATGATGAGCATGGCATTCCTATTTATGACCCTTATGAAATCGTTCCTGAAATTGGAATGACTTATCAGGTGCAACCTCCTAGCCCACAAGGACAACCCTTTCAGGGAAAACCTTCGATTCATTCAAGGCTTGCATTAGGTCCTCAGGGACAACCTTACGGTCCGCAAGGCCAACCTTTACAAGGTCAGCCTATGGTCCAACAAGGGCAACCCCAAGGGCCTTCTGGTCAACCTTTATATCAACCAGGACATTCTTATGGTCCTAGGGGGCAAATCTATTCGTCGCAGGGACAACCTTTTGTACAAAAAACAAGATCATATACTCAAACTGGTCCAAACATTGGACAACAAGGACAACCCTCTGGTCCTATTCTGGGACAACCTGGTCCATCGCAACCGTCAGGCCAACCTACTCAGCAAGGGCAACCTAGTGGCTCTTAGCATCCAGGCCAACCTGCTCCGCAGGGTAAACCTGCTCAACAGGTCCAACAACTTGCTCAATCTGCTCAACAAAAATTTTACTCTGCTTCACAGCAGGGTCCTACCTTTTAGCATCCTGTTCAGTCTACTCATCAGCGGGTTTACCCTGTTTATTCAGCTCAACAGGGTCCCACCTGTCAACAACCAGCTCAACCCCAAGGTGTTTATTATCCTTGTGGTCAATATCAACTAGTATATAGTGTGCCTCGAGGTTTTACTTATCACCCTCAATCTCAGTTGCAATACAATCAACTGCAAGGACATGCTTACATTCCACCGCAAAGTCCTTATGTTGCTCAGCAAGGACCTTGATGGTATACTCAAAATCAGTATCCTGGTCCTCAGTATCAACATAATTATTTGGCTTATCCTCCATATCATTAGAATCCTTCAGGACAGAACCAATGGGGGTAGAATTTTTGTCAAACAGGATGGAATGTGAATTCGAGTTCTTATCACGGACCTGCTATGCCTTTTAACCCTCAATTGCCATTTCTTGCTACATTGGAGTTACCAGATGTTTCAAAGTTAACGAATGATTCTATTCTTCATAACCCATATTGGCCTCCGGTTATGACTAAAATTCCTGGTGATTTTCCCAAATTTTAGGGCAAGTCTGGAGAAGACCCCCAAGCACATGTTATGACTTACCACTTGTGGTGTTCCTCTAACTCTTGGGTTGAATATTCTATTCGGCTTTTTCTTTTCCAATGGACTCTTACTGGTGCTGCTTCTAAGTGGTATATTGAGCTTTCTTGTGGTATCTTTCAAGATTTCAACTCTCTCGCCATGACGTTCCTTACTTATTTTCAGTTACCGGTTTGTTATGAAGCCGGGACGCATCTCCTCACCTCCTTAAAACAGGACCGGGCTACTCATATCTTGGACCATATTAATGAATGGAGACGTCGTCATTGCTTGATCAAATTTGAAATTCATGATCAGCTTCTTACTCATTGGTTCACTACCTCCTTTTTCAATCAGATTGCGAAAGACATTGCCATGGGGGCATGTGTAACCGAGGAACTGGCCATTTCTCATGCCTAGTACCTTGATCTCATGTACTCTCAATCGGGCATATTGTATGATATTTTGACTGATGCCCCTCGAACTAGAACTTATAACACACTGGTGACCCCATCCATCGATGGTATTATTGGTTATGTGTCTCAGACTTCACATAAGTATTCTTCCAACCCTGGGAAGAAAAAATCTAATTCTTCCAATGATATTTCTCCTTAGTCTATTCTAAATCCTGGTAAAACTTCGGAGGTCAATTCCGTTCAAGCCAATCCTATGGATAAGGTTCCTAAAGGAAAAAATAAGGGTAAAGGCAAACCCAAGGCCAATACCCCGAAACCAGATTCGTCCAAACCTCATGTTGATTATGGTTCGAAGCGTAAGCTGAAGTATCCCTGTCTGATTTGTGATGAACAACACTACACCAAGTACTGTCCTTGATGGGCTTAAGTGAGTAGATTTCTCAAGGGCACTCAAGGTACTCTTGATGTTCTTAAAGATAATTTTCCATCTTATCAAACCCAGATGGTTGAGCAACCTCAATCATCTACTCCATTTGGTTCTCAAGTGTTCATGATGAACGGTTCTGCATCCATTTCTATCGCTACTCGGTCAAAAGATTATACTATATCGCATCAGGAAACAGGGAAGGAGATCGTTGATGGTCCTCCTCCCCCACCTATTTCTAGCCCTCTTGAGATTGAAAGGCCCAGTGTTGAACCCGTTGTGCGAAGGCCTTCCAAAGGTGTTCTCCGGAAGTCTTCTTATAATCCCAACGCCCGTGCTATTGAAGATTTGGCACAGGCGTTGTCCGCGATGTCCACGTTAGAAGTACTTCAGAGTTGTCTGTCTTAGAGCAAAGCTTTATTATCTGTGATCAGCGGGGTTGATCCTGCTGATACTAGCCTTCCCGCTTTCGATCTAGAGAATTTTTTCCCATGACTTATCCACTAGATTGCGCTCATTATACAAGTCGTTATTAATATTCTCGACATCCATCGAGTTGTTGTGGATGAATTTGCATCAACCTGCATCATGTCAGCTTCGTGCTGGAAGGCCATTGGCTCTCGAGCCTTGAATTCCTCACCAAATTCCCTTGAAACATTTGATGGAAGGGAATCAAAACCTTTCGGTGTTCTCGCAAGTTTTCTGATTACCTTGAAAAGGAAGATAGTCAATGTTGAAGTAGAAGTAGTTTATGTTACACTCAATTACAATCTTCTACTTGGTCGCAGTTGGACTCATGCTATGCTTTGCGTCCCATCCAACCTCTTCCATGTTTTGAAATTTCCACACGAGGGCAAAATTATTACTGTCGATCAATTTTCATTCTTCACCACTTCCTCCGAGAACAACGTTTCGTATGTGGATAATATCCCTACTCCCTTCAAGAGTGTTGGGTCGGGTCTCTTCAAGGATCCAGCCCTCATGGGTATTTTTCCCCTTCCACCTCCTAAGACTGTTCAAGTTAGTATGATCTCTCGATCCGATGACCCATGGATTATTCCTTCGCCTGAACAAGTCAATTCATTTGGTGATTCAATGCCTTTGAGTTCGATTGAAATCGATTATTGTGAACTCATTGCTGCATCAGATACTCCACCATCTGATGGTGCTCCTTTGAGCTTGTCTCTAGATGTGTATTCTCAATTCCCCTAGCTTGGTGATTCAGACTCGCCTGATCCTTTTCAAAAAGTGTTTCCTTCCAATGAAGCCATCATGGAAACCATGTCTCTCGAAGACCTTCCGTGAGATGATGGTCATCATCGTTCTTCATTTATGCCTGGCCTCGGGGCTATGTCTACATGTCTTGAGCGTTTTGCATCTCAAGCTCCTTCTCCTCCGCTTCAAATGCCAATCCTAACACATGAAGTCTTTACAAAAGGAAACTTGAGAAATATAACACAAACGATGCCTATTGATATTTCCGTGAAGCCGAGAATCATCGATAACATCCATGTGGGGGTCACTTGTTCTTCATATGAAGTCCAAATTTATACTAGCCTTTTCCACGAATTCCATGATGTCTTCACCTGGTCTACGAATAAATTCTAGGCATTGATCCTAGTATAGTGGTCCATGAAATCCCTACCTATCCTGGTTCGAAGCCTTTTCGCCTATGTCTTTGTCCGGTGCACCCAAGAAAAGCTCCGGCCATTAAAGGTGAAGTTGAAAAACTTCTCAAAGCTGGTTTCATTTTTCCAATTCCCTTGATAGATTGAGTTTCAAACATCGTTCCTATCGACAAGAAACAAGGAACTATCCGTGTCTGTGTTGATTACTATGACATCAATCAGCCATGTCCTAAGGATAATTATCCTACTCCCTTCATCAATCAGATCATTGACGACTGTGCCGGGAGTGAGATTTTTTCCCTTATGGATGGTTTTTTTGGATATAATCAAATTGAAATTCTCTCAGTTGATCAGCACAAGACAGATTTTACCTGTCCTTGGGGTACCTTCGCATATAAGAAACTACCTTTTGGCTTGAAGAATACCGGGGCCACTTTCCCGCGAGTGATGTCCTATGCTTTCCATGACATTCGTCATATCTTTCAACCTTACCTGGATGACCTTCCAGCTCATTCAGCTAAGCATAGGGACCATCCCCGTCAGATCTTCCTTTGTTGTCGACACTATAACATTCAGCTTAATCCACATAAATGTGTCTTCCGCATTAATTCCGGTAGAATTTTAGGTTTTATCATGTCTAAAGATGGAATTTTCCTCGATCCACTCAAGGTTGAGGCTATTTTCAATCTCCCATCTCCATCCTCATTACATTTGTTGCAGAGTCTGCAAGGTAAGGCGAATTTTCTACGTCGTTTTATACCAAACTATGCAGAAGTAGCTAAAGGATACACATGACTTCTAAAACAAGATGTCCCTTTCTATTGGGATGAGATTTCTCAACAATATTTTGATGCACTCAAAACGTTGTTGGTCAACGTTCCTTTATTACGTCCTCCAGATTATCATTGTGAATTTTCCCTCTATTTGGCTACCGCTTTTAGTACAATTGCCATGGTTTTGGTAGAAGACGATCATGATGGTCATGAGCATGTTATTTATTACTTGTATCGTAACCTTCTCGATCCTGAAATGCGTTATGCTCATGTTAAGAAGTTAGCACTAGCTTTTGTCCAGGCCGTTCAGCGCTTTCATCATTATATCCTTTTACGTACGGTGACAGTGATTTCCGATTGTAACCCCATGACCTATATTTTTTCTTGAAAATTGCTAGGGGAAAATACTCAAAGTGGATCATTGTCCTTCAAGAGTTTGATTTGGAATTTACTGCTGCCAAATTCAAGAAATCACTAGTTTTTGCTGATTTGATTTGTTCCCTCCCTTCCGACTCCGCTCTGTCTCATTCTGAGGACCATATTCCAGATGATACACTTTTCTTGATTAGCACCCTCGACCCCTGGTATAGTGATATCATCATATATCTCCAGACTTCCACATTTCAATCTGAGTTGATAAAGGATGCCCGCAACCATATTCGGCATCACTCCCAACCTTATCGTATAGTCGGAGATATGCTCTATAGTGTTGGAGTTGATTTCGTACTCCGTCGATGTTTGAACTTCGAGGAAGCTGAGAAAGTATTAAATGATTTTCACTGTGGCGCCTATGGTGGTCACATTTATCATTACACTACAGCACAAAAGATACTTTGTGCTGGTTATTTTTGGCCTTCCATTTTCAAAGACTGTATTGTTGCAGTCCGTAAATGCCATGATTGCCAAATTTATCAACGCAAGATGTGCATGCCGCCCGTTCCTCTTCACCCTGTTATTACCATTGGTCCTTTTGTGAAATGGGGCATCTATTTTATGATGTGTAACCCTCACTCGGTCTGGGGGCATGCTTATATCATCGTAGTCGTGGACTACTTCACCAAATGGGCCAAAGCAATGCGTACACTTGCCGTTGACGATAAGACAACTGCTCAGTTCATATTCAATCATATTATTGCTAGGTTTGGTGTCCCTCAAGCCATCGTTACCAATCATGGTTCCCATTTTCGGCATTATATGGTGGCGGAGTTGACTTCTAAGTTGGGCCCGCATTACAACAACTCAACGTCGTACTACCCTCAAGCCATTGGCCAAGTTGAAGTTGTGAACAAAGTTCTTGTCACAATGCTTCAGTGTACAATTGGGATTCACAAATCAAATTGGCATCTCATGTTATTTTCGGCTCTCTGGCCATACCGAAGCTCGACTAAGAGTGCAACCAGATTTACCCGGTTTCAGTTGGTTTATGGTCTGGAAGCTACTCTTTCGATTGAGTGTGAAATACCTTCGCTCAAATTAGCTATGGAATTACTGCCAAATACTTTTCCAAAATAAGAGCATCTAATTTACTTAGAGAGGTTGGACGAAACTCTTCGCTTAGCCGCTTTAATCATTGAAGCACAAAATAAGTGAGTCAAAGCTCATTTTGACCAATCAGTTTCTCCTCGTTCCTTCATTGAAGGAGATCGCATCCTCCTGTATGACCAAGCTCATGATAAGCTGGGGGCAGGAAAATTTCAACCTATGTGGCATGCGCCATACATCGTTAAACGAGTGTTGCAAAATGGGGCCTATGAGTTAATTGACTACGAAGGTCATCCTCTTTAGCAACCCAGAAATGGGTTGTATATCAAAAAATATTATGCATGAGTCATTCATGCATAACAGGTGTACATAGGTGTTATTTTCATTTTTGTACATGTCTTTGAGTTTGGTGTGCTTTGTGAGCGTTTTCCCACTTATTGGGTCTTGCTTATTGTGCAGATGTTTATTACCCCTTATGTTAGTTTCACAGATGGTGCTTCCCGCAGTACCAGGAATTTGTCTTCGACGACCTAGGTAATTTATGATCCTACTGGTGATTTGATAAATCTGCAAGGTATTTGTCTAGGATGGACTACAAACAATGTTGCTGAATATAGAATTTTCATTGAGTTATTAACTGAGGCAATCAACCTCAGCATACGCACATTTCTTGTAAATCTAGACTCACAACTTGTTGTTCTGCAACTAAATAATCATTATTCTGTTATAAATCCACACATTTTGATATTTTATTTACATATTCATTTGTTGGAAAGACATTTTGATTTCATTACTTATCAACATATTCCTAGATGAATGAACATGTTAACTGATACAGTGGCTAACATTGTATTAGATAGACATTTGCATAATTTGTAAAAGAATCATCATATTTAAAATATCCATGTAGGGAAATAGATGTATATATATATATATATATATATATATATATATATATATATCACATGTTTGCAACTGTGTGCATCATAACGTCAAAAAATGTATGTATGTTTCTGTTACATCCTGAGACATCATGTCTCGCAAAATATGCAGATAAAATAAACCTAGATGTCTAATCATCATGATGCTCGTGATAACATGTCACAGCCTGTACTAGCCACCTCAGCAAGTGCTGAATTCGGCTGGGCACCCCTACGGTATGCCTCTGGTAGGAACGAGGAACATCATCAAAATGTGCATAATCTGGGACTCCTTGGGTGATCCCCTCCAGGTTGTGCACTATCTCATCTTCCTCGCCGCCCTCTCCCTGAGGGTTGAAATCGCGAGGGATTTTCCTCGCTATCGGTGACATACTGGCAAGTCTCTCTAGGCCAACATCTGCATCACATAGATTTAATGTCATAACATACATAAATAAGTAAATAAATAATTATAAAACTTAAAAATTGAGTCTCACCCAAATCTTCATCCCAATCTTCTCCCTCCAGGAGTGGGAGGTCTGGATCATCAATGAAATCTGTGCCAGAGTAGGGCTAATCCTCCACGACAATCAGTTGTCGATGGAGCCAATCAAAAAATTTTGGCCTCCAAGACATCTGTTAGCCACCCCCTACCTTTGGCATCAGTGCTGCCCATCGAGCCATCCATGGTTCTCTCGCTGGTGGTGTCGAAACTATAACCTCCTGTCACTGAAAAATTGGTAATTGTTCCAAGAAGAATGATACTAGGATGGATCCATAACTAAAATTTTCAGTTTTCCCTTCTTGCATTTGGTTAGTTGGCGCTTCATGTTGATAGTCACAACCTCTGCCGAGTTGTAGATGGTTGGAGCCATGCAGTCCCCAGCAAGAAGCAATTGTGTCTTTGTTGCTTCATGCGGTGCTTATGATCCTGCACCCTGTGTGATGGTATGGAATACCACGCGTAGTGTCAAATCAGGGATAGTTTGAATATCAACTTTCCCACTACCTGAACCTTTCCATGCTCCTCGACATACCCTTTCAATTACCATGGTCATGTTTTCCATGCAGGGCCGGGTGCCAGTTAGGATTGGTATTGCACCCCTCCGCGGTAATCTTGTGATGAAGTATACATCAGAGACATCAATCTCAAGCTCTTAATCCCATAGGATGAACTTCTTTTGATTTTCGTCCCATATACTGATTAGGTATTGTATAAATTCTGGTTGGGCTCGGAGGCATGGTGTTAGAAAGAATTTTAGCAAGCCACAGTTTTTGAGGGCTTCCATAACTCCCTCATTTTACATGGCCAACTCATCTTCTTCACTATGTTCCCATTCTTTCTATTCTATGACCATTTTTCTCTTTTCTACCTGCAAACACACACATACAAGTGGTATTCGTCAATATTTATCCTTGAAATTGTAAACAATTGGGATATAATTATGCTAGAAATTGGTTTGCTCCATTGGCACGACTGTTTCTAAAAAATTCGCGCCAATGTGCACGCTCTAGTGTAAAAAAATAGGCGGTTAGCGCGACTCCGTGCCCAAAACCTGGGCCAACCACGCAGCCCTAATTTTTGCAATTTATCCTCCCAAAATCAAAATTGATAAATTTAGGAAGAAAGAAGTAGCTTAAAATGACAAGAGGGATCTCAACTCTTACCTGGAGTTGACGGATTTGTGATTGGTGTACTGGATTGGCTACTATCATCGCCGTAAGATTGCACAATAAAATGGGTAAAAATTGCTCCACATGAGGTAAAAGTGAAAAGTAATTATTTTTTACAATTTTTTTTATAACTTTTTCACAACCCTAATTAGGTTTTAAGACATGTTTTTCGATTATTTTATTGTATTATTTTTTCTAAAAATACGTTTTACACATGTCTCTTGTGTAGCAACAGGTTTTTCTTATGACAATGATGAATTAACGAGTTATATTTTATACTTTTTTGGACTCAGTAAAAACAAGAAAAAGTCACTACTGGAGTCATCTTTCAGCTCTTTTCTGACTCTCTAAAACTGAAAATATTGTCGAGGCGCTTGTCGTTTTGAACTTGTTAAATGGCTGCGAAACAATATCTACCTAGTATACATTTAACCCTTTTTCGGGCTAGGATAGATTATTTACAAAAAAGGAATACCTTAGCCTATCGTGACTAGGAGGTTCTTTCAGACTTTGTTTTCTACCTTTTTGGATCTGTGAGACTACCTACGAAAAGGGACTGCTAAATTTTTCTTTTCTGCCTTCTTTTCAAACTCGATAAACACAAAAAGATGTTGAGTTCTTCATTTGTCAGACTCGTTAAAATCTGATGACATCGAGCTTCATCACCATGACGTTATTCGAGTTCCTCCTTCCTAGGGCTCGTAAAATGTACTAGGATGGATTTGTCCGAAGGAAAAACTTACAGTGAAATCATATCTTATCCCCTTCAATATTGTTTTCAAAAATAATTGGGGTACTCGCCAAAAATGGTGGGGGGAAATGGAACCAGATTTTAGTTGTGTTGGCAATATGTCGCTCTTGAACATGGCACTTTTCCGCATTCGTGTCAAGTTGGGTATATCTCATTTCATCCTTTTTGCCTCCATGGGTTTGGGTAATCTCTTTTGACCTCTCATTTTATCTTTGCCACGTCATCATGACCTTAGATCCTTTGATGTCAAATACTGCCAAATCCAGTGTCATGCTGCTGATATGTTCAAGAGAAGTTTACCTCTGAATTTTTCAACCTCCCTCTGATTCTCTATTGGTCCTGATTCACAGACATCATATTCCTCTGTCTCATGTTGATGATGTGGGAAAAATTATGGCCCACCTTCGATCAGGTCACTTCTTGTCGACTTCAGCTCATTATCTAGGAAATTGATCTAGAGACTTCCTTTTGGTACCTTGGAGCCTGCATGCCTCAATCGCAATTTCTTCACATTTGACGTAAGGTCCACATCATTGGCCTTCGATCGACTGACTCTGTAGGTGTTAGACACCAGATCACTATTCACATTCCATGGATTGTACCTTTCATACCTTGAGAGCCATTGTCATTATTGGTGGTTCCTCTCGCGTATGTTAATAGCTTCAATCATTGGCTAGTAATCAGACGATTTTTTTGCATGTTTGACTTCAGCTCATATATTCGCATGCTTTAATTTGTACTTGTTCTGATCGAGATGGAGCGCAAGACCTTGGGTTTTTTCTGTTAAAATCCAAGCTGCGAGTTCTTGGTGGATTATCATGACTTATTACATGACTCTTTGATTGGATGGCTGCGACCATACCTGAGTCTATTTAGTGATCTTTACTGCTGGATGGCTGTGTCCATATCTAGATCTAGGTTTTTATATACTCTATTACGGATGGCTGCGCCCATGCCACATGTTCATGTATTAGAGATATTAGTTGTATTTGTAATTTCAGGTTTTCTGACATTAGTGTTTGGTTCGAACATGTTCTCATAAAGCATTTCACCCCTCCCTCTCCCTCAAAATTCATGCTTTAGGGGGCATCTGTTAGACAACATTTTGTCACTATCCATGTAATCCCCATCTCGCACATTGGAGGGTCATTTCTATGACCAATATGCAGTTTCATGCTTTGCAAATAACATCATTGCATCCCTTTTGATGAAGGAAACATTCTTCTTGTTGACATTTCCCTGAATAGAACATCAAAAATCCCTGTTTTTTCCTTGGCACGAGTAGCCAGTTTTGCCCTTGCACTGATGTGGAAGATTAAAACTAGGGCCTTCACCACCTGGCACTCTGTCCCAGTGTAATGCCCGCACAAGCTATTTATGAAATTTAAAAAAAAAACAGAGGCGGAGGTTCCATTTCAGCCACCTTGGGGATGAGTCACTAGGAGTGGTTGAACTGAAACAACCATAGGCCTCCTCCTTTAGTTAGTAGTTTGTGCCTCCCATTGAACATTCCTAAAGGATAGGCCTCCATTCCACCTTTGTAGGGATCCCAACCTCCTCGTTTACCTCTATATAAACAAGCCTTCTCTCTTTATGAAAACTAGCTGAACAAAGAGAATTATACAGCTAAAGTTTTGAACTTGGAGACTAAGCTATAGTTGAATAACCAAGTTATTGAGAAGGTAGATCAAGAAGGAACTCCATCGAGAGGTCCCTTTTCCCATCCAAATTCCCCGACAAGCTTTGAGACGTGCTTCACCTGAGCCTCGCTGGAGGAGACCGCAACCTCAAAACATGGTTGTATCTCTTCTTTCTACCTATTAATATAAGTGACTATTGGCTGGTTCCCATCTTGTGTTTTGTCTTTATCGAATGCAATATGCTAGTCTTCTATGATTGACTAGTAGTTTTTGGATGGAATTAGTATGTGGTATGTGGTTATCATTTTCTGATCTCTGTGCAGGTGTCCAAACGTGATAAGCGGAGGGGTTGTGACTTGCCTTCGATCAAGAACGAGAGTTTCTCATCATCACTATGAGTGTCGACAAAAGATTTGGACTACAGGTAGGCCATCTTATCGCATCCTCTTTCATTCAAATATCTAGGAACCTACACTCTAGCGTGATTCCTTGTTACTAGACCCACCCTAGGGCTAGAGGGATCATCTCTGTCTGCAGAGAGGATTCACCTACAAAAACCTTGCAGGGGTTTTCTATTCTCCATATTATTTTTGAAACAGAAAATGCATCAAAGTTGTAACTTCCCATACTTCTTTCCTCTTTATTTATTTGAAGGAAAGATTTTTTCTTGTACTAAAAGGTGTTTTATGGTGCAATTGCAGTTCTTTGAAGTTGGAGTTTAGGATCTTGATGTAGATGCCTATTATTACTGATTGTTTTCATTCTTGACTGAATTTTAGCATGCTGATGGGATGATGTTCTTGAAGCAGTAAGTTTCTTTGTAGGAGAAACTAATCATTCCTTTGTTCAACATGTGTTGTACTACTGTTTACAAATCATTGACCATAATGAGAAGGGATCATGCCATTAGATCTAATCCAAGGAGATGTAGCCCAGGAGGGGTCAACTCCTTAAAAAATGACTGGTGTAAGACATTTTATTATATGCTTCCAATTTATGTTTTCTTTCATGTAAAAAATCATGAACATAAATGAACAAAAACACATAAAACCACCTACTTCTACTTTTCATTTGGAGGAAAAACCTGAATCACAAATATTTATATTATAAATAGGATCTTAGCATAGTATAACTAATATTCCCATTCATATCAAGTTGGTATCAGAGCACATGGTTTTCTTTGTGAAAGAAGGTTTTGCTTGTTGTTGCAAGTGAAGGTGTTTTGAAGCTCAAATGGGGAGAAAGATTTTGGAAATGAGAGCAAGTCTCTACAACCAGTTCTACCTCAAAGTTCCAAATTGAGGCTTCAAGAAAAATATCTTCCAAGGAGGTGAGTCTACCAAGATGTCAGAAGATGTAAAATATCTCAGAAAGGCTTTTATAGGCATGGAATATACGGCGAGGGTCCTCTATGAAGAGAGGAACACCAAGTTGCGTGGTGAAATCTCTACACCACCTCCATGTGAGGAATGTTCTTCAAGGGAAGAAGGAGACAAGAATAGTGTCAAGCCACCATCCTCTCCACAAAATTTATGTTTTTCTACAACTTTCATGCAATATGAAAGTGTAGAAATTCCTTCAGAAAAATATGATGGACAAGCTTGTGCCTTTTGTCCACATGATGTGGAGGATGAGGTTCAATCAGTACCTAAGTTTTGGGAGATGAAGGAAGAGAACCAAAGAGTCAAAGTGGACACATCCAAGATCAAAAAGGAGTTTGAAAACATATTTGTACCTCAAGAAAAAGATGGAACCATTGGTAAGAATTTGCATTCCTCTTCTTTTCATAAAAGTGTTGAAGAAAGTTCATTTGCATATTTTGAAAAGTATGGTAATGGAATTGGATCCAAGCTCTTGTATAAAATGGGTTACAAGGGAGGAGGTATTGGTGTGAGCCAACAAGGCATCAAGGATACAATAGAAGCCAAGAAGAGACCTAAGTATGAAGGGTTGGGTTATGTTGCAATAGAAGAATGGTCTTTTGATTACAATTATTGTGTATCATGTACATTTTGTCACAAAAGAGGACATGAGGAGGCAAATTTTTGGACTTTGCACCTAGAAATAGTACCTACTTGGTTCTTCAAGAACAAATAAGACTTGAAGGTATCTCTAGAGATATATGGAAAAGATGAATAAGAAAAGAAATTAAGTTTTTCTCTCTATGAAAGTTTTACTCGTCATGCAAGTTCTTCATGCAAGTCAAAAAGCAAGCAAAAGAGGTATACAAATCATGTTGTATGAAATTTTTTTCAAGATGGAAAACAAAATAAAAATTTGAAAAACTTGTTGAAGAATGTATTTCCATGTACTTTTTACCTTTCACCTAACCATAGTGTAGATAAGTGAGAAAAGAGGGAAGCAATTCTCAAGAGGATGTACATGTATATTGGAAATAAACTTGAGAAGTGAAAAGTTAATCAAATTTTGAGGCATGTGAGCAAAGAGGAGCTCAAAATAACTTTTGTACTCATTTTAAAATCAGTGGACATTGGGTTGCAAAAATTTGGAGATAGTTTTCACATCTTCATCTTGGTAAGGGCAAGCAAGTTGTGCATGTACCTGAAGAGGAAGCAACCATGGCAAGAGTGACACAAGATGTAGCCATACCTGATCCAGCTCCAAAAGAAGAGGAAGAACAAATAGAGGGTTCACTTACCTAGTTGGGTAAGAAGTGGGTGGACTATTTGTCCAACTGAAGTTTGTAAATCTTGTTTTGCGCTAGTTCCATGTCCCATAGTTGGACTATGATAAAAATTGATATTCATAAACAACTCACTTTAAATGCAACAATGTTTTGCTTTCAGCATTATCATGCTAAGTTTGGCTTTTGAATAGTCATTTTAATGGAAAATTTGGATGTCAATTTATTTCCATGTTGTAAAAATGCATTTCTATTTATGTTTTTAGAAATAATTTTCAAAATGTTGTATGAGTAGTAGAAGCAAATGTAGTAGGATACTAATGTGCTAGGCACTCAGTTGCAAGAATTCAAGTCTATGTGGAACTTGTTAGTCCAATTTCGTAGTTTCTTTTCAGGGTCTTATCCTTGATGAGGATTTTATAGAAGATCACCTTGAGAATTCTTCTTGGGAATGATTTTGTTTTTCATGACCATAGAGACATGGACAAGACAAGAAGAACATTGAACTAGAATTCAAATAGTTTGTATTCCAAGACCAACTTGAAAAAGAGTCTAGATAAGTACTGGTCAAGGCACGACAAGCATCGATTTGATTGAGTTTGAATGAATGGAGGAACTGAAACTTCAGAATCTGAATTACTGAAAGCATTAGGGGAATTTTGAGGTTTAAAATGGGCCTCCTAAGAAAAATTTACAAAAAAAATAAACTTTATAACAACCAATAGGATTCAAGATGATGATGTCAACCATGGGGGATGATTTACCATTTTTTAAATAAAAAGGTAAAAATATTAAAAAATAATAAAATAATAAAACTACTTTTTCAACTCGTATTTTCAACTTATCTCCCAAAGTTTTTACTCAAATTTCGAGCGAGAGTACTCGTTGGATGCGAAATTTAATTCTTCATCCAAGGAGTACCCATGTTGCATACTTTCGATGCATCCTACTACACAAAAAATGAGAAATACATAAAAAAACGTGATTACGTTTTTCATGTATTTATCATTTTTCATGTAGTAGGACCCATCGAAAGTATGCAACATGGGTACTCCTTGGATGAGGAATTAAATTTCACATCCAACGAGTACTCCCGCTCGAAATTTGAGTAAAAACTTTGGGAGATAAGTTGAAAATATGAGTTGAAAAAGTAGTTTTTTCATTTTTCCCTCTAAAATTTGATGATGTCATCAAATCTTATTTGATTCTTTCCACTATTATTATATAATTTCCTTAGGAGGCCCATTTTAGACCCCAAAATTCCCCTAATGTGAGCTTTTTGGGTAAAAAATATTTTCAGTGGGGAAGAATGATCAGGAGCTAAATTTTTTCTCAAAAATAAAAGGTGTCAGATTGGTGTGGAACCTGAATGACTACGTAGATCTCTTTGTCCTGATTATGATGCAACTCGTTTCGTAGAAAATCGATATCGTATGATCAATATATCACATTCTGTATGTTTTCCTAAACAGGAGAATTTGGAAAAAAATGTGCAGATAGGGAGCCCAATCAGCAATTCGTACTCCTAATGTCGCATGCTAACTAGGCATATCAATGCATTTCACCATCGAACAGCGGGCTAACAAGTGGCATGGTGTGGTTGATGTGTATTGGTGTGTTTTGGAATTCATTTATTGGTCATTGGGAAGACTAATGAGGAGGATGCACATGGCTCAGCCTGGGGTCGCCACGTGCCCCCTCATGGTATGTTAAAGTTTTAGATTATGAACCGGAGGGACCGAGCGGGGGTCCAACACAAGACCTTCTCCGAACAAGCCTGCGCATATACCATCTCCTCTACACATTGTCTCTTAACCATATTGGCTACGAATTTATGTTGAGGAGTATGTGATGGGCATTTGGAGGTGGGGATCGGGGTCTAGCCTTAGCCCTGGTCACCACTGGGAGGTGGGACTGTGGCCTGGAGCCTAGCCCCGAGCCCCCTCCATGTTAACCATAACCATGACATAAACCAAACCATGTCTATGTGACCATTGTAACATTTATTGCCACCTCTCCACTAGCAGCTATGCTCCAGCTAATCACCGAGAATCCACCGCCATGTAACCACGGAGACCACCGGTTCGGAAGCCACAGAGTTAGCCACCCAGTCTGCCAATGATAACTGCCACTGAAACAGTCCATGTGACCACTCCACTGTGCCTGCGGTTGATGTTTGAGGTTTGGGGAGAGGGGCCAGTGCTGAGGGATAGCCCTTGGGCACATGACCCCCCATATGCCCAAGTTTTTCTACCTTTTTAAGTCCTTAGGAGACATTTAATGCTTCCAAAAAATCTGCCTGAATTATGGTGGAATTGTGGGCCTGTTAGCACAAAATGGGGCAAATTTGGTGGTTAGTGGCCATATTTTGTGCAAATTGTGGAGCGAATAGTGGGAAAACTAGGAGAGGTCATAAATCCTTCAGTTTTTGACCAAATTGGATGCAAAAAGAGGCTAAGGTACAATTTTTTACTATTCTGGACTCAATGGAATAGGTCTCAATATTCATAGAGCACTCTAGATAGGATTTTTTTAGGTTGAAGCCTAAGGGTTCCATGATCAATCATGGTGTTGAAACAACTTATGAGAATTTTGATGATGAATATGGACTTGCAAGGGTTGTCTATTCTCCATATTCTTTCTGAAGAAAAAAATGCATCAGAGGTATAACTTCTCATTTTTCTTTTCTCTTTATGAATTTGAAGGAGAAATTTGTTCATGTACTACAAGGTGTTTTGTGGTGCGATTTTTGCTCTTTTAAGATAGAGTTTAGGATCTTGATGTAGATTCCTATCATTGTTGATTATTTTCATGCTTGACTGAAGGTTAGCATGTTCATGGGATAATTTTATTACAACGGTAAGTTTCTTTGTAGGAGAAATTAATCATTCCTTTTTTCAGCATGTGTTGTACTCCTCTTTACAAATCATTGAGCATAATGAGAAGGGATCATGCCATTAGATATGATCCAAGGAGATGTAGCCTAGGAGGGTTGAAATCCTTAAACAATGGCTGGTGTAAGACTATTGATTATATGCTTCCAATTTATGTTGGATTTCATGTAAAAATTCATGAACATAATTAACAAAAGCACATAAAACCACCTACTTCTACTTGCAATTTGGAGGAAAAACCTTGGTCACAAATTTGTATATTATGAACAAGATCTTAGCATAGCATAACTAATATTCCCATTCAAATAAGAAATAGTGGACGGTCAAAGTGTGGAAGTGGAACTTCAACCACACTCAATGATCAACCAGTTAACTAATAAATCAACCATAAATAACTCATGCATGTGTGATGTGAGAGTTAACTAGTTGAGATTGGATTTCAGGGGAAGTGTACTATCATTTGTATAATCATCCAAATTGTACAGTTGGTGCATGTAGTTATAGGAATGCCTATGATTTATTGTGTAGTATTGGATGGGGATTTCCTTAATTAATAGGGGCTAATTACCCAAGGAAACAACAAAATGAAATAGGGACTTGGGCAAGCCAAAATTTGGTTAAGTATTGGCCAAGGCTTGTCTAGGAAGTAGTGAGACAGATAGAGATAGTGCAGAGGTTGTTCAGGCATGACAAAAGCATTGTAATATTCTCATATTTTCTGACTAATGCAATATACAGATAACAAGGTTTGTAGTTGTGGCTTTCCCCATGAAATCATTGTGTAATTTGTTGATTGAATTATTTCTCTTGTATGCTTCGTGATTTCGCGATTGTTTAAATTTGTTTCCATAATTGGTAGAGTAAATTCAAGTCTATTTTTTTAGAAAATTACAATTAGCATTTTGAATATACAAGGAATTTCTACACTCAGATTCTGCATATTGAACCTTTATTTTTGTATCGTATGTATATCTAAATATCAACAGAGATTTTGTGCTACATGTAGGTTGTGATTCAATTGATTTCAAGATCTATGTTTGGAGTGGTATTAATATTATGTTCCTTTAAAAATAGTGATCCATGTATATTGTTGCAAATCTGGTCAAGTATTTCTAATAGTGTGCAATAGTGTTTTCTCTCTTTATTGTAGGATTCACACTTTTTCCCATTTATCTTATACCTAGATCACAAATCAAGTCTATAATAGCTATGTACCTTGGGGAAACTTATTCTTAATCTTCCTTCCTTCAATTGTGTGTTCCCAATACTTGATAGTTTATAGGAGTTTCTTTTTAAGTGCCTTTATCTCCTTTCATGCAAGATTGGTTTGGAACACATGATGAGTTCTTGAGCTTTGCAACTACCTGAAGACTCAGGGGGAAGCCAATCCAAGAGGGTGTAGTTTCAAGGGCCCAATGGTCTTTCAATATGTTTCTAGTTTGAGTTACATGTGTTATGCTACCACTAAATGTATTCTAATTTTCTTAGGTGTTGATGATAGACCGTACAATGGAAGCTCAAGGTAATGCAATTTTTTGATGTTTTTTCCTATGTGATACTTTCCTTAGGCACTGAATTAGAGTATCATATCACTATTATCTCCATATTCACACAAACATTGCAGTGTCTCAAAGTCTATGACCTCAGATTGAAAATTAAATGTTGACTAATTTTTTGTCAAATATTTCTCCCAATGCCATCATTTTCCTTTTAAAATTTCTCTTATGGTGTGGTTTTATTTATATTTTATCTTTTTTCCTATTGCATCAACCTCTTAGGGCTAACCTCTAGGAACTTACCCAAATATATGGCACATAGGTTCTAACCAATGAATGTGAGAAGTACGAAATCAACAATAAGAAAGGTGATGAACAAGGGAAATAGATGAAAAGTGGAAGATATGGACAATATGTGGACACACATCCTCAATTAAGGCAACCTATTTATACCCCTCTTGAGCAGTGGAAAGAATAGGCCTCGAGCTAGATCATACTGGACTAGGGGAAAAATATAACCACCAATATGAAGTAGGGGAACATGAATATAGTCTAGAGTGATCCATCATCTAAATCATCCCTTCATCCATATTCCTTAAATGATTAAGATAAAAACCCAAGATAAGAATGGTTAGCATGCCTTATATTTGGAGACCCACCTTCATCTAGGGAAATGGCTAGATGAACAGTAAATTTTGACTTAAGAGTGGCTAAGAGGAAAAATAATATGGTTGCATGTGGATCAAATTGGGCATGATGGTTGGATTACTCAATCAAATAAGGTAAAAAATTCCCTAGGGGTCACCCACATGTTCATGGCTCATAGGACTTATAATGGTTCCACCAAATATTAAATTATGCATATGTATTCCTAGTGAAATGAGGGTAACAAAAGCTCTAGAATATGTTTAAGGATAAAATTACTACTCTCATAAGGCATTCATTATGGGTTGATAACTTGGTGCGAGGTAGAAAGAAGAATGTTGAAATAAGATTATGAGTTGACTTTAGAAAATTAAACCAGATGTTTCTCAAAGATAATTATTTACTCCAAAATATGGATCACTTCTTGATAATACTCATCTAACTAGGTGTGGTGTCTACGTTCAAATGTTTTTGGGGTTATAAGCAGGTGCTTGTGAACAAATAATACCAATATATAACAACTTTCATAATGGCATGGGTCACTTTTGTGTACCTTAGGATGCCTCTTTTTTCGCTGAATGTTGAATCCACATTTCAGCGAGCTATAGACTACGTGTTCAAGGATATCATGGGTCTGGCCATTGTAATTAGTCGATATGGTTTGATAGTTTTCTATAAATAAAATGATGCATCTTTTACCATTTCATGGTTGTTTTTGAAATATTTTGAAGATATGGGATATCCTTTAATACTAAGAAATTAGTGTTTAGAGTGAATGAAGGTAAATTTCCTAGTCACATTGTGTCTAAATAAGGTGTTAAGTTTGATCCAACAAGAATGGAAGGGAGGAAATTATTTGATACCATTACCTACAAATAAGTTGGTAGTGCAATCCTTCTTTGGCTAAATCAATTTCATCAAGAGTTTCATACCCAATTTTTCCAATATCACTAAGCATATTTTAGAGATGTGAAAGGACCTAGATCCAAATGGAATGAAGAAGGTAAAATCTCATTCTATGAAATCAAAGAACCCATCATAGCAACATCTTTTTTGGTAACTCATTATTCCAAATAATTTTAGATATTTTCATTTATTTTAGTAGATGTAATTGTAAATGTACTTCTAAAAAATGAGTAGAATTTGGAGCAGCACAAATTTTAAGAGGAAAGGAGTCGAATTATTTGAACTAAACTATTATATCATGTAGAAGCATGCATATGCCTTAGTTCAAGGATTGAATAATTTTTGGTATTACGTTGGATACTTAAAAATAGTTTCATTCGTGCTTCAACCAATGGTAAAAAACATCTTGTCTTGATAGGAGTGTTAGGACATCGAAAGAGAGTGGATACCCAAGATCCAAAAATATTATCTAGAACTAAAACTGGCCAAATTGGTGAAAGGCTAAGGAGTAGCTAAAATGATAACAAAAGAAATTTAAAGAGCACTAAAACTTGAAAATAAATCAAACCCATATATAACCTTGGAAGTTACTGAAAACTTGCAATATAATGAGTGATATAGAGACATTAATTACCAAATATAATGTTATAAATATGAAAAATTATTCATAAATGTAAAACCAAATTTCTTAAAAATACTAAGTGGTACAAATCATCAAATAAAAAGATTTTCTTGCAATATTTACATAATATAACATAATCTTAGGTTATTTGTTGCATATATAGGGTCTTAAAGTTTTAAAACTATGGTTGAAATCAAGATTAAGGTGGGATGTGTTCCATCAAATTCCACTCGCAAAAATCCAAATATTAATTTTATATAAATAAATATAATTATATTTAATGGTTAGTTTAATCAATTAATTTAAAATTTTATTAACTAAGCCCATATAATTTGGTTTTTCATTTTATTATGTGATTATTTTCTTGATATTAATATGTATATTTCATTCACTATGCCCTAATAACTTCTCCCTGTGACAATACCAGAGCCACCGCATATGGTGAACCTGTAGGGAGAAAGAGGAAATTCTCCAAATGCATGCATGGGAAGGGTAACTTGAAAATGGGTCACCTAGCTTTCACCCACCCCAGATGTCATTAAATTGCACTTGTATTCATGAAATTTGGAATGCAACTATCCAAAATTTAGGATCAGAGTTCATGTTGACAAGATTTGGTAATCAAATGAGAGACAAACGGATTTCCCAAAACCATGGAGGAAAAATGAGGAATGTAGGATGTATCCAACCCGACACAAACTATAAATGAGTGTCATGTTCAAGAGCGACAAGCTGCCCAAAATGCACATAGGATGTTCACTTTCAATTTTCCCCTGTTATTACTAACGAGTACCTCTTTATTTTTATAGCCAGCGTGAAGAGGATAGCATATGTTGAGCGTGTAAGTTCATTCTCCGAATGAATCCATCCTAGTGATTTTAACGAACCCTAGGACGGAAGAACTCGGTGTCATCATGGTGGAAATTCTTTCATCGTTTAATCTTTAATGAGTGTTGTGAAACCAGTTTCAAAAAGAGAAGAAAAGAGATATCAATGCCTTAGAAATAAGCCACTTCGAGGGGGAAACCTCCAGTACATTACATCAATGAAAAATTCTTGGATGATTCAAATTACAAAACCTCCTTTCTATATATAGGAGTCCATGGGGCCACAATGCAATCCTAGTGGGGCCACAATGCAATCCTAGCCGACCTAAAAATAATAATTTAAGGGCACAATAATAACAATATGGGGGTTACAAGGGTACAATAATAACAATAAGGGGGTTACACTAACAACAATAAGGGATTATACTAGTAAGATAGGGACCTAACATGCCCCTCTCCTTCAAAAAAGTGTTGTCCTCAACGCTTGAGTAGCTTGGGGTGCTTCTGTATAAAATTCTCATCCTCCCATGTAGAATATTCAGTGGGTAAGTTCTTCCACTTGATGAGATACTCTGAAATTGATCGATTCCGTAGATTTCGAGTTCTTGTTTCCGTGACTGCTTCAGGTTCCAATATGATTTTTCCTTCCTCATCAAGTTTTGGAAATATTGTTTGAACTGGATGATTTTCACCTATAACCTTCTTTAAGCATGAAACATGGAAAATTGGATGCACTCGTGAAGAACCAGGAAGCTCCAATTGGTATGCCATAGTACCAATATTTTGCAACACCTTGTAAGGACCATAGTACTTTGGCGATAATGTATTATCCTTCTTAGCTTGCTTGAGGGACATTTGTTTGTATGCTTGTAGCCATAAAAATACTCAGTGTCCTACATCAAAACTTCTCTTGCTGCGATGTTGATCTGCCTGTTGTTTCATTTGATTTTGTGAAAAATTCAGGTTGTCCTTTAAGAGTTGGAGAACTTCTTGTTGATGCTCGATGTGATCTTCCACTGCTTGAAACTTTTAATTTTCTCTTAAAGATGATGTGATGGATGGTGGATGATATCCATAAAGTGCCATAAATGGGGCCATTTTTACTGCAGTATGGAAGGAAGTGTTATACCACCATTCAGCTAGAGGTAACCACTTAACCCATTATGTTTTTTTATCAAATACAAAACAGCGAATATATCCTTCGAAACATTTATTTACTATCTCAGTTTGACCATCGGATTGAGGATGATAAGATGAGCTGTGAGCTAATTGACTATCCAAACAAGAAAATAACTCTGTCCAAAAATTTCCAGTAAAAATGGGATCTCTGTCGCTCACAATAACCCTTGGGTTTCCATGTAGCTTTTGAATTGTGTCCATAAATGTAGTAGCAACTGTACTTTCTTTAAATGGATGAGATAATGCACAAAATTGTGCATACTTGGTAAGTCTATCAACTACCACCATGATGACATTCTTTCCTTCAGACTTAGGTAAACTAGTGATCAAATCCATTGAAATATCCTCCCAACATTGACTTGGAATGGATAAAGGTTGTAGAAGACACGGGGTCTTAATTGTCTCAACTTTATTCTGCTAGAAAACCAAAAATTCCGCCACAAACTTTTGAATATCAGATTTAAGGCCATCCCAAAAAAATTATTTCTTCACCTTGTGGTAAGTCTTTAAAAATCTTGAGTGTCCTCCTAAAGGAGAAGTGTGCAATTCCAAAATAATATTTTGTTTTAGTTGGGAATTCTTACAAAGATATAAGCGATATTTGTACCATAAGGAATCATTTTTCTAACTAAATTTATCAGATGTACTAGGATTTTGCTACAACTTTTGAATGAGTGTCCACACTTCTTTGTCCTTCTTCCATTCATCTCTAGCTTCGGTTATCCAATCTGTTTGGATAATAGAAATGGCAGAAAGAAATGCTTCCACCTCTTCATTCTTTCTTGAGAGTGCATCTGCAACAACATTTAGCTCCCCTTTTTTGTATATTATTTAAAAGTCATAACCCAACATCTTTGTGACCCATTTTTGCTGCTCTTCTGAAGATAGTCTTTGTTTCAAAAAAAATTTAAGACTATCATGATCAGTTTTTACCTTGAAGTGTCTTCCCATAAGGTAAGTTCTCCATTTCTTTAGTGCATGCAGTATTGCTAACATTTCCTTCTCATAAATAGGTTTTTGTAAATACTTTCCTTTGATTGGATGACTTTCAAAATCAATGGGTCTTCCTTCTTGCATTAAAACAACACCAATTCCATTTCCTAAGGCATCACATTCCACAATAAAGGTTTTTGTGAAGTCTAGTGTAGCTAAGACTAGTGCTAGGCACATTGCCTCTTTAAGATGTTCAAAGGCCTTAGTTGCTTCAGGAGTCCATGAAAATGCATCTTTCTTCAATAATGTTGTTAGAGGTGCTGCTATTCTCCCATAATTCTTAACAAACTTGTGATAATACCCTGTTAACCCGAGAAATCCTCGCAACCGCTTTATGGTTGTGGGGACTTTCCATTCCTTAATGGCTTTAATTTTGTTAGGGTCTACCTTAACACCCTCGTGAGATACAATATGACCCAAATATTCCACCTCTTGTACTCCAAAGAAACATTTGGATGATTTTGCATATAATTGTTTCTCCTGCAATAGTTTGAGCACCTTGTCAACATGTTGAACATGATCCTTCCAAGACCTGCTGTAGATTAGTATATCATCAAAAAATACTAGCACAATTTTTCTAAGGAAGGGTTTGAAAATGGAATTCATCAACCCTTGAAATGTAGAAGGTGCATTGGTAAGGCCAAAAGGCATGACCAAAAATTCATAATGACCCTCATGAGTTCGAAATGTTGTTTTTGGAATATCTTCAGTCTTCATTCTAATTTGATGATATCCCGAATGAAGATCCAACTTGGTAAAATAAATTGCTCCATGTAATTCATCCAATAATTCATCAATCACAGGAATGGGAAATTTATCTTTAATGGTGAGCTTATTGAGCTCCCTATAATCCGGACACATTCGCCATGATCCATCCTTCTTGTGTACCAATACTACAGGAGCAGAGAAAGAACTTTGACTAGGTTGAATTATACTTGCCTCTAACATTTCTGCAATCATACGTTCAATTTTGCTCTTTTGGACATAAGGATATCTATAAGGCCTGATGTTTGGAGGAACACTTCCTGGAATCAAATGAATAGCATGATCATGATCACAAATAGGTGGGAGTCCTTTTGGAGTTTCAAAAACCTTGGAATGATTTTCCAAGACTTTTTGGAGATCTACAGAAATAGATGATTTTGATGTTGGAACTTCTAGTGAGCATAATTGTGCAATTATTCCTCATTGTTCTTTATTTAGAAGCTTTTTCATGAAATTAGAGATTATTATCTTTCCCGGCTTCCTTGCAATACCCCGTAAGTCAACTTCCTTTCCTTTTGAAAAAAATTTCAAGAAAAGTTCTTGAAAATTAAAAGCTACTGTCCCCAAATATTGTAACCATTGTACTCCTAGTACAACATCAGCACCTCCCATAGGAATGGAAAGCATTGGACTATTCAATACATATTCCCCCATGGTTAGCTTGATATTATGGCATTTTCCAGAGAAATTTATATTTCCTCCATTTTCAACCATCACTTGACATTCTGGTGCTGGGTATAGGAAACAATTCAATTCCTTGGCTACCTTACAATGAATAAAATTATGGGTGCTACCTGAATCAATCAACACTATTATCTTTTTCTTCTTGATATGTCCTTCTATCTTGAGAGTTTGAGGAGTGGTAATTCCTGCCAGTGCATTACACGATATGGTCGGATTCATTTCTTCCTCTTCTAGGGGTGGTTCCCGGTGTATATCCTCTTCTTGTTCATTTTCTTCTTCTTCTTCACAATCTATGTAAAATAATTTCTTCTCAGCACACTTATGACCTTTAGTGTATTTGCTATCACAACTGTAGCAAAGCCCTTTTGCTCTTTTTTCTTCCAATTGTTGTGGTGTCAACCTTGTAGGTTGTTGAAATCTAGGAGTAGCAACACTTCCCTATTTATAGAAGTGAGTGGTAGGCTTCCTTGTCGCCATAATTTTACATTCAATTTTTCTTGCCAACCTGAATGCCTTCTCCAATGAATCAGGTTCCAAAACGAGAACTTCATGTTGGATGTTATCCTTTAAAGTACCTATGAAGAGATCAATCCTATGTTCCTCTGGAATATCAGTTACCCTTATATTCAATTTTTGGAAGTCATCAATGTGCTCCCCCATTAAACCCTTTTGTTTGAGATTTATCAATTGGATAAAGAAGGTGTTGCTCTTTGTATTCTCATAATGTGCTATCATTTCCTCCATAAAAAATGACCAAGTGATAATTTTTTTACAGGAGAAAAGCCATCGATACCATACAAGTCTATTTTGTTCTAAATGTAAAGTTCCAATGCATACCTTTTGTGTGTTTTTCACATTATGGAGATCAAAATATTGCTCCATCTATAGTATCCATGTTACAGGATCCTTTCCATAAAAATTCCTCATATTCATTTTTGGAATATGGTGGTTCTTCCCGCCAACATTAGATTTTATGAAATCATGATTAACATTTATTTTGTTCTCATCATGAGTTTCCTCTACTATATTTTAACCATTAGGAAACATTTCTTTTATCAACTTTGTCAAACCTTCCATCTCTACTTTTAGATCATTGTTCATGTTTTCCATTTTAGATTCCATGCCAGCTTCCATGCCATCTCTCTTAGATTCCATGCCATCTATCTTATATTCTATGACATTCTTCAAACCATCCATCTTAGATTCCATGCCTTTCTTCAAACCATCCATCTTATTTTCCATGCCTTTCTTCAAAACTTCCATGTCATTTTTTGTTGCTCTTTACGAGAGCGAAATTTGTTGCACTCGCTCTTGTAATTTTGATATGTCATGTTTCCATTCTTCGTCTTCATGAGTCATAATAGAGCTTTCTAAAGGCTTAATGGGTGTTGAATTCTTTTTAGGGGCCATTTTAGAATCCAATACTGATATCTATTCTACAATATTCTCTTGGGATCAATTCAACTTGATTCTTCAAACAAGACTTATGCAATTCGGAAAAAAAATACACACCTTTTACTTGCTTTTGAGGAGCTCGATACTGAACTTGAATTATATTTATAATTTCAGATCCTCAATATATGAAATTTAGCCCTGTAGTAGCGCTCTGAAGCTTCTTTCAAATGCCACAGGTCTGATCTAATTTGGATTCTTCAAGGCAAAGTTATGTCCAATCTCCCACAATGACCCAATTTTGGACTGGTTCAGTAGAGAAAACTTGTATGACTTGCCACGTGTCACTGTTTCCTCCTTTGGCTCTGAAATTGATAGAACAAAAACTACAGTCTGTGCATTTGTGGCCACTTTTTACAACATTCCAATCTGATGCTCAGAGAGAGAGCTATGAATATTTTCCCACGATCACCTCTTTGAGATGAAATTCAAAAGCCTCAAAAAGCCCTAACTTCCACAAATCATATCTCAGAAAATATTATGAACCAATATCTGAAATTTTTTGACGATGTTCCTCAGGATTGTGGCTTTGCACTCTAAAAATTTCATCTTCTAAACCTTCGTAGAAAAAATTATTATTACAAAAATACCACAATGACTTGTTTAGGTTAAATTCAGGAGCCTACAAAATGACCTAACTTGCACAGATCATATCTCCGAAAATATTGTGAACCAAGCTCTGAAATATTTTGACGATGTTCCTCAGGATTTTGGCTTCTCACTCTAAAAATTTCTGATTCTGAACCTTCGTAGAAAAATTTTATAGCGCAAATGCCACGCTGACCTGTTTGGAGCAACGAAACCCTAGAATCTCAAAGCTCTGATACCAAATGTTTTGAAACCAGCTTCAAAAAGAGAAGAAAAGAGATATCAATGCCTTAGAAATAAGCCACTTCGAGGGGGCAACCTCCAATACATTACATGAATGAACAATTCTTGGATGATTCAAATTACAAAACCTCCTTTTTATATATAGGAGTCCATGGGGCCACAATGTAATCCTAGCCGACCTAACAATAATAATTTAAGGGCACAATAATAACAATATGGGGGTTACAAGGGTACAATAATAACAATAAGGGGGTTACACTAACAACAATAAGGGATTTGGCTAGTAATATAGGGACCTAACAACGAGTCCAACGAAAGGATAAATCAGTGAATTTTACTGTTTAAAGAGTTTGAAAAGAAACAAAAAGTAAACTCCATCATGTCCCTTTTCATAAATCATATCTCAAATCCTAAAAGGTAGAAAACAATATTCAAGAGAACCTCTTGAACATGTTTGATCAAGGTATTCCTTTTTCAAAAATAGTAAACCTTAGCCTGAAAAAGGGGTAAACATATACTGAGATCACATCAATTCATTGACTTTAACGAGTTTGAAATGACAAGTACTCGGCAATCTTTTAATTTTTCGAGACTCAGAAAAGAGCTGAAAGTTTACTCGAGGGGTGTTCCTTTTTTGTAAATGTTTACTAAGCCCGAAAAAGTGATAAATACAACTCGTTTATATCAGATATAATCACCAACAATGTGAAATTCTTGTTACTGCACAAAAACAACAAACATCAATTATATCGAGGAAAAATAATAAAATAGTAGTGAAAATTTTTCAAAAATATATAAATAGACCAAAAGATAAATTCATTTTCACCTTTCTATTTTGAGAAGAGAATTTTACACATTTTCCTTCTGAACTTCAAGTCAGTGGTGTGGCCGATCCAGGACACCATTTATCGATCTGTCAACATCAAGTAAGATCCCTAAGCCTCCTCTTAATTTTAATTCCATTCGTTTATCATTTAGTTTTAGAAATATGGATATTGGGGGGAGGATTTCAAACCTCAAAATCACTCGTGACTAGCGTTGTTTCAAGCTTTCAGACCTATGTTGCTCACGTTTAGCCCGTTGGGGCAGCGTGCCGCTAGTTCCGAATCAATTTAAATAGTCGCTTTGGCCGTGAGAAGGAGTTTGAAACAAGAAATCCACCCAACTCTATGTATAATTTCCAAAATTACTCTAATCAAGGCTCCTAAAATGCTTTTTAAACATGTTTTGCAAGAGTTTTCCTCAGAGATGGTGACTGAATGGAAAGAATGAGGCCACGAGGTGCAAGACCACCAATCATTGCAAACCAAACTTACGTAAATGCATTGTGCAATTGTGGTTTGTTAAAATTATTCCAAACATCAAGGCTAAGAGCTCAGTTGGAGCTGCTCCAATATTTCATTGGTCTATGGGATGTGGACCGACAAATATTTGTCATCGGGGACCGGGAATTGGAACTAGATGTGATGGAAATCTATTTCATTACTAGATTTTCTAGGAGAGGGGAGAGAATCCAAATCTCTGGAGCTCGCACAAGTGGTGAGAGTACTAGTATGCTCATCTAGAGACGCTGTCCTGGGGCTCAAAAAACTGAGAGAGAGAAGATAGATATTTATTCCATTAGAGTGCTTCCCCTCCGCACAATTCTTCATTGCATAACTAGAGTGTCAGGAGCCCAAGCGTTGCATGAGGAAACAAAATCTCAGTTCCAATATGTGGTGGACTGTCTGGCCCCAATGATGTTTAACTGGTCTGAGGGGTTACTGGCCAATATGAAGAGCTAGTTGACCAAGTTTAATACAGGGTGAATGAAACAATTCAGGTTTAGGTCCATCCTGGTGACCTTCTTCCTAGAGAGAGTACCATTGTTTTAGTTTCAGTGGTTTTAGATCCATGATCTAGCCTCGAGGGACTCGTGGCTGATGAGGTGGTGTGAGATCATGCCCCGACAGGGTGGGGGCCAACAGATGCATTTCCCGATAGCCTTATTCAGTTGGCTACATCATCTACTTATCATGGTTGAGGACTTTGCATATGCTGGCATCAAATTCATAGGAGATCCGAATCTTCCCATTCCACCAAGCACACAATGGACTTATGTAGGTAAAAATTGTTTTTTTTTTCTTTTTTTGAATGTTTTTTTATGTATTCTGAAATGTAAATTTATGATTTTTTTACAGATATGGGTCCTCATAGACCACCTATCATGTCACCGATTGCGTGGAGGGTAGCCTTCCTGGTAGAGGATGCTCCTTATGAGGAGGGAGAAGATACACTAGCCGAGTTAGAGTGGAACCTGGTTGGCTTTATGAGAGGCATACCAGAGTATGATACCTTTGATGAGATTCCTCTGTGCCTCCAAAGGCATACGTTCAGGGTTCGGTTCAGACTACGTCAATTACTCTGGTGAGTGATTCGAGCAATCACCTACTATCATGAGCACCATGTGGGAAAATAACAGCCTATTTTTACATTTTTTGTACTGATCTAGGCTCGAAGAGCCATTTTTGTAGCAGAACACATATTTTTTTAGATTTTGGATGTAACACATTTGACAAATCTGATTGTTATAGCATCATTTTTCACCCTCATGTGAATAATGATTGTCTTTTTGGCCTTGGGCACCCTTTCCCCAGACTTGAACAACTTCATAAAAAACAGTGTCTGAAATCCCATACGCGATTATGCCTAGACTTTTCCACGTATATACGCCAGTCCGTTCATAATTTTCCACGTATGCCCTTTAAATCATTAAAAATATATATAAAATCCTTATTTTCGAGGTAGAGTGATGGTTATTCCCGTAATTCAACCACCCTAGCCCGTGCCCCAACTGTTTCCAACTACTAAAACTACTTGTAGAAATTTGAATAATTGTTAAATTATTCACCAAGATTATCCTGATCACACACTATTTGAGCTTCATGCATAATACATAACCTCTTCTACTATTGATCATTAATTGTGGAAATATAAACAATCGCATGCGCACATCAAAACCATAAACAATCACACATATAAACATAGTATTTATGGGAAAGCTTAAAGCTGAAAACCCCCAACTATCTGTATATTATAATGATAGAGATCATGTAGCAATCATTGTACAAACTCCTCACAAGCTCTCAGTACAATCTCCAATTGTTACACACTACACAAGCTCAAATCTAACAAAACACATGCTCCAATCTGCTCCACCTGTTAGCCTGCCTCTACTTCACAATCCAAGATGAATAATGGCCCAATCTAAGTTCGAATCCACCTGGTGTGTACTGCGCAATCCTCATTGGCATCTCCATCAATGTGTGGTGCAAACTCATGCACCAGTATAGTCACAACTGATAGTCACACTGCTCTTTCACCTACCTCTTCATTGGTCTCCACTGAAACTGTCCATGCACTGAAGTTAACTGATGTATTCTTTAGTTGATTAATGAGTTTATAATTAGTGAATTAATTAATAATTAATTCACACCACTCTCACTAGTGTATCAATCGGTTAGACTAGATACAACTAGCTCAACTATGTTTAACTGAGTTAAACTGAATACAACTCCACTAACTTCCTCAATCAACTCCACCAAACTCTGTCACATGAGTTCTAACTGAAGTATCCATGCAATAGCTCCACTTGACCCTCGGGAATAGCGTAATTCCTTCTGTCAGCTGCATGTGCCACTTATGTGCACTTAACTAAAGTGCTCCAAGAGAATAAGATAATGTTTAGAGTCCAAATATTATTAAGAGCTAATAATATTCGACATATCTATTTTTAGACTGGCAATCTAAAAATAGATTCCGCCCGGTATGTCTAAAAATAGAAGTCCATCTATTTTTTCCGACTTGACCAACCATCCACAAATAGCATCCTGCAACTCATAGAACATGATCCATATGTCTAAAAATAGACATAGTCTAAAAATAGACTTTGCGCCAAAAATAGCCTGCGGGCCCACTTAGTGAAGGCGACTTCTTTCCACTAAGCTCGTCATCTTGTTGCAATCTCAACACTCCCTCTCAACAAGATAAGGATTATCTGCCACCCCTATCCTGCCTCTGTGGTATTCGAATTTGCTCCTGGTGAGCGCCTTCGTCAAGATATCAGCATCCTGATCCTCCATAGGAATGTATGAAAGTAACATGACCTTCCGCTGCACACAATCTCTGATATGATGATACCGGATGTCAATGTGTTTAGATATATCATGAAATACTAGATTAACCGAGAGTTTGATGCAACTCTGATTATCACAATAAATCACAGTAGGCTCTAAGTGTGAACCGAACAACCCGACCAGGATCTTCCTCATCCATATAGCCTCGCATGTAGCCAAACTCGCTGCCATATACTTGGCCTCTGATGAAATGAGTGCCACAGATCTCTGCTTCCTGTTGTACCAAGAAACTATTGTCGACCCGATACTGAAAATCCCTCCAGATGTGCTCTTTCTATCTGTTGGGCTCCATACCCAATATGCATCCGTGAAGCCACGCAGCTTCACCTCATTCGACTGTCTGTACAACATTCCATATCCCAATGTGCCTCTGATATATCTCAATACATGCTTTCCTGCCTTCCAGTAGATCTTGGTTGGCTTAACCATAGCTTGCCAAAGCTGGTTAACAGCATAGCATATGTCGGGTCATGTATTGACTAGATACATAAGCGGCCCCACCAACTGTCAATAAACAGTGGCATCCACTACCTCCGTCGAAGTAGCATCCTCCTTCCTCCAACCACCAGGAAGAGGAGTATCAACAGGCTTACAGCCATGCATGTTGAACTTCTCCAGTATCTCCCAGGCATACTTACCCTAAGAAACAAACATTCCATCACTGCGCTGCCAAATTTCCAATCCCAGGAAATAATGAAGGAGGCCCAAGTCCTTCATCTCAAACTCTTTTGCAAGATCCTCCTTGCATGAGAGTATCAACAGCTCATCACCTGTCAAAATCAAATCATCTACATAAAGTACAATGATCGGCAACTTACCCTCCACCACAATCTGGTATAGGTTAGGATCCGCCTCACTCTTGGAGAATCCAAGTCCGGTGAAATAACTGTCTATCCGTGTGTACCAAGCACGAGGTGCTTGTTTCAACCCATATAGCGCTCTCTTGAGCCTGCACACATGCGACTCGCTGCTGAAGATCTCAAAACCTTCGGGCTGCTCTATGTACACCTCCTCCTCAATGACTCCGTTGAGGAACGCAGTCTTCACATCCATCTGATGAATGTGCCACCCCATCTGCGCTGAGAGAGCAAGAATCATCTGTATGGAAGAATACCTTGCGACAGGTGCAAAGGTTTCCTCATAATCGATCCCCTCAATCTGTGAGAAGCCTCGGGCAACAAATCTTGCCTTGTACTTCTCCACACTCCCGTCAGCTGCTTGCTTCACTTTGTAGATCCATCTAGAACCAACCACTGATTTCCCTTCCGGCCTTGGGACAATCTCCCATGCACTGTTTCTGACAATCGAATCATACTCTTCCACCATGGCATCTACCCATGCGGGATCCTCCACAGCTTCCTCGAAAGAGGATGGCTCTATCACGATACACTTTCTCATAAGAGCCATGTATCCAGTATACCGGTCAGGTGACTGTCTCTGTCTGCGCTGTGATGTAGGTGCTCCTACAACCTTCTCTGCATCTTGAGCCAGTCGCTCAGCTTCTGTAGTGCGCTTCCGCCCTCTGATGGTTGGTGTTGCATGAGTGGTCTCTTCCACTCCATGAACCTCATCTTGTGGCTGATCCACATCCTAAGACTCATCCTTAGGAACTAATAGCTCCTCATCTGCATGCAAGTGTGGCTCCCTCTCAAGCGAACACTTCATGGCTTTCTCCTCCTGAAATTTGATATCCCGTCGCACAACATTCTTGCGACTGTCTGGAAAATACACACGATAGTTGTGGGGCATATCAGTGTACCCCTAAAATATCCCAACCTCTGCAGTCGGCTCTAGCTTCTTCCTGGTATCCTTCGTCACATGAATGTAAACAGGTGAACCAAAAATCCTCAAATGGGAAATATCAGGCTTCTTACCAGAAAACGCCTCCTCGGGTGTACTTGTGCCAAGTATCCTGTGACGACAACGGTTTTGCACATATACTGCAGTATTGCATGCCTCCACCCACAAGTGAATGGGTAGGCCCTGATCATGCAACATCGCCCGTGCAGCACCCACGATCGTTCTATTCTTCCGCTCAGCAACCCCATTCTGCTGTGGGTTATGAGGTGCTATGAGCTCTCTTCGAATTCCTTCTGCGTTGCAAAAGTCCTTGAATTCGCCAGAGATGAATTCACCACCATTTTCTCTCCTAAGAGCCTTCACCTGCTTCCCCGATTCTTTCTCAACCAGTGCCTTGAACTCACAGAACTTTTATTATGTCTCGCTCTTCTTCTGCATGAAGAAGATCCAGCACTTCCGAGAAAAATCATCAACAAATATCACATAGTACCTATGCTTTGCTATCGAAGTTACTGAGAAAGGTCCACACACGTCTGTGTGAATTCTCTCAAGGATCGTCGTGGCGCGACTATCCTTCTCGTGAAAGGTGGCTTTCACAAATTTTCCCAAGGTACATCCCTTGCACTGATCTGACTGCGCAAGAGTACCCTTAGGAAGCCCAGCAGAAATCTGCTGCAGTATCTTCAAAGCTCCATGGTGAAGGTGGCCCAATCTTCGGTGCCACAACTCGCCATCATCCCGGCTCACCACTCCTTCTGCCTTGACTGCCATTGTTGTGTAGCCATCTACCTGTAATTGATAAAGGTTATTAACTTGAACCCCTATCCTCCGGGTCTCACCAGTTGCCTTACTGCACAAGAAATCCTTTCCCTCGCTAAAGACAACATCATATCCCTTGTCTTCTAACATCGCCACAGAGATAAGATTCTTCTTCAATCCTGGAACATGCATCACTTCCTTCAATACGAAGGTTTTACCAGACTCCCTCTCAAAGGAAATGGTACCGATACCGGTCGCAATGTATCTACCATCATCGCCCATCTCGATGTGCACTCCAAGATCTTTCTCATCCAGATCAGTAAACAAATATCGATCTCCTATCATGTGAAAAGACACACTATTGTCCAGAAACCACACTGAACCCATCACACTTGAGACCAAGCATGCGATCAGTGAAAAATCCGGCTCAAAGTATGAGGCTAAGGCCTCTCCAACTGCAGATCCAGCAGCCTACTTATTTTTCTTCTTCTGCGAACAATCTGTGGCATAATGTCCATGTTGGTGACAGTGAAAGCACTTCACCTTGGACATGTCCTGCTTCTTGCCTTTCGCACCGGAATGAGAATATTTCTTGCTCTTCCCCTTCTTTTCTTTGGCAGCCAAAGTGCAACTCTCTTCATCAGAGTTCTTTGATGAATATCTATCCCTGGTACTTCACCTTATCTCCTCTTGCATAAGATCCGACCAAAGTCGCTCCCATCCTGGCAATTTCTCCTGACCATTGACAGAGTCCTGATAGGAATGCCAACTTTTCGGAAGCCCAAGGACAGCCAAGCTCACCAAGTCCTCATCATCAACAGTCACCCCCACACTTCCCAGCTCATCCCTGCATTGGGTGAACTTCGTGAGGTACTTGGGCATACTATCGCCTTTCTCCATCTTTATGTTTCTGAGTTTATCCTTGAGCGTCAACTTCCTCTGGTCACTCTTGCTTTGGAATAAATATTTCAAGGCTTTCCACATCAAGAATGGAGAAGCCTTACCATGAAGGCTAGACACAATGTGATCCTTCACGCCCTCCAATAGAATCCTTCAACACTTTGTTGTCTTCTTTTGCCAAGCGTCAAGTACGGCAGCATCAATAGAGGTAGGCTTTGGGACTTCAGCATCTATGAACTCCTTCAACCCATTGTCATCTAGCACTGCCTCCATCCTATCTTTCCATGCAATATAATTCAAGCTGCCCTCAAGGGAATACTCCAATCGCAATCCATTGAAAGACATCTCAACTTCAACACCAAGAAAACACTGCTGCAAATTCGAATTCCACCAGCACAAAACTCAACCGCTTCAATGTCTTGCAATTTCTCCAATGATCAATATAGCTTTGATACCATGTAGAAATTTGAATAACTGTTAAATTATTCACCGAGATTATCCTGATCACACACTATTTGAGCTTCATGCATAATACATAACCTCTTCTACTATTGATAATTAATTGCGGAAATATAAACAATCGCATGCGCACATCAAAACCATAAACAATCACACATATAAACATAATATTTATGGGAAAGCTTAAAGCTGAAAACCCCCAACTATCTATATATTATAATGATAGAGATCATGTAACAATAATTGTACAAACTCCTCACAAGCTCTCAGTACAATCTCCAATTGTTACACACTACACAAGCTCGGATCTAACAAAACACATGCTCCAATCTGCTCCACCTGTTAGCCTGCCTCTACTGCACAATCCAAGATGAATAATGGCCCAATCGAGTTCAAACCCACCGAATTATTGTATTGCGCAATCCTCATTGGCATCTCCATCAATGTGTGGTGCAAACTCATGCACCGGTATAGTCACTGCTTGCTCTTTCACCTACCTCCTTCCTTTGGTCTCCAGCGTCCATGCAGAAGTTAGCGCTAGTATTCTTTCGTGATTTATGCGTTAATAATTAGTGAATTAATTAATAATTAATTCACACCACTCTCACTAGTGTATCAATCGGTTAGACTAGATACAACTAGCTCAAATATGTTTAACTCAATTAAACTTAAAACAACTCCATAAACTAATTCAATAACTCCACCAAACTCTGTCACATGAGTTATGCTTGAAGTCTCCATGAAATGGCTCCATTTGACCCTGAGACACAGCATATTCATACATCAATTTGCATATTATACATCTGTGCACTTAACTGAAGTGCTCCAAGAGGATAAGATAATGTTTAGAGTCCAAATATTATTAAGAGCTAATAATATTCAACATATCTATTTTTAGACTGGCAATCTAAAAATAGATTTCACCCAGTATGTCTAAAAATAGAAGTCCATCTATTTTTCCTGTCTTGACCAACCATACACAAATAGAATCTTGCAACTCATAAAACATGATCCATATGTCTAAAAATAGACATAGTCTAAAAATAGACTTTGCGCCAAAAATAGCCTGCGAGCCCACTTAGTGAAGGCGACTCCTTCCACTAAGCTCATCATCTTGTTGCAATCTCAACACTACTTTGAGGGAGTATAAAAGCCCCTCATGTGTATGGCCTAAGGGAGAGAGAAAATTATATAAATTATACTATGTTGGAGCCTTATTTCAAGTCTGATATTCTCGTGCCTCCTGCACTTCCCAGGTATATTCAGGAAACCCTCGTTTCCTTGAGATGATCATCATCCTATATGACATCTTGTGTGCACACATCTTAGAAGAATCCTAGTGAGGTAAGGGCTGGACAGATCCAGAGGACGGTCTGTTCAAAGGCTGTGGAAGGATTCAAGTGATCTCTCCACGTTCTATTATTGTACATGCCATTTATAATGAGAAGAACCATCTTGTTCCTGAAATTCACATGTTTATATCTCTTTATATATGTGTAAAGATCATTAATTGAACATCCAATATTGTTTATATGATATTATACATGAGTTACACTGACATCCAGGAACAATATAAGTTGTACAACTAGTGTTTCGTGTTCTTTCTTTCTTGATTTCCAGTTTACGAAGCATGAGGAGTTGCTGGGGGTTTGAACCTTGCAGGATCTACATCAAACATAGGAATTTCGGGTAAGTTCCACAACTAATTAAATCTAGTTTTCAGCATAAAAGATAGGTTAAGTGAGTCCTTCTTGAATGGTATGCCCCTGATCTGTGAAGGTTTCTGACTCAAAAACCTTTAGGGAGTTATTTCCTGAAACACCGATATATATATATATATATATATATATATATATATATATATATATATATATATATATATATATATATATATATATATATATATATTTCTATGACTACTTGTGTATCATAATGATGTCTTGGTTTTCTACATATTGTGCAAGTGTCTATATAATACATGATTTTCTATTGTATATGTTAATGTGTTTAAGTGTCTTGGAATATGTTGATATGTGATAAAATCAAAATTCCTTTCCAATAATCAAACGCGCAAATACATATGCAAAATTTGAGGATTTCTCATAGAATAATGGCCATTTAATTGTAACACAATGAGTTGTGAGTCTAACGTAAAAACCAAATCTCTAATCATGAGATCAATGGCATCCGATAATATCTCGATTATTGCACTATATTTGGAAATATTATTAGTTGTTCGACCCAAAAAAATTCCTTGTAAATTAATAAACTCACTATCAGGGGCAAAGACTGTCCATGCTGCAGAAGACAGGTTTTGTGTGTTGCGGCAAGCACCATCAGCAAAAACGATGTAATGATTCGAATACACCTGCAAAATAAGTGGAACACAAGGTGAGCATAGGAAACATGTCTGCAAAGTAAACAATCACACAAAAAATCCAATCAAAGCACAATAATGAGTAAAACATTAATGTACAAAGTATCAGACTTATGATTAAGCGTAATATTTTTTCAGATAGAGCCCATTTTGGGGCTCAACCAATGGATTGCCTTTGTAATCTACTAGCTCATGGGCTCCTCGTTCCAATACTCATTTAATGATATAGGTCCCATGCCACATTGGCTTGAGTTTCCGCACTCCAAATTTATCATGGGCTTGGTAATAAAGTAGGACCAAGTCACCTTCGGATAAAGCGCGAGGGTTAATGGATTTTTCACATTGAACTTTAGCTCGTCTTTTATGTGCTTCAATAACTAAAGCAGCAAGTATACGGGTCTCATCAAGACACTCGAGGTACAATAGATGTTCCTCTTCTGTGGAAGTACCAGGAAGTAGTTCGATAACTAGCTTCAGAGAAAGAATCTCACACTCGATCAGGAGTGTGGCCTCTAGACCATACACCAATTGGAATGGTGTAAATGGAAGTCTTAGCATAGGTTCGATATGCCCACAAAGTTGAGAAGAGCATAAGATGCCAATATTGTTTGTGCTTCCCAATGGTGCATTGAAGCATAGTCACCAAGACTTTGTTAATGGCCTTAACCTGGACATTGGCCTGTGGATAATAGGGGGTGTAGCTATCATCACGTAACCCCAACTAAGCAGCGAGCTCTGTCATCATATGATTGCGAAAATGAGAGCCATGATCAGTGACAATCGCTTTTGGGACACCAAAATGAGATATAACATAATTGAACAGAAATTTTGTCGCAGTTATACCTACATTATCATATGTAGGCATCGCTTCGGCCCATTTAGTTAAATAATCGACGGCAGCGATGATATAACCATGCCCCCCAGCTGAGCGATGGTTACAGGTCATGAAATATATGCCACATTTCGCAAAAGGCCCGATAGTCACAACTGGGTGCAAGGGTGAGGGTGGGGCGTGCTCTTTTCGACAGTAGATTTGGTAGCCATGGAAATTTCGTACTGCAAAAATGAATTCTTTAAAAATAAATAGCTAAAAACACCCTGTGCGAAGGATATTATAGGCGATAGCGTAACTGAACATGTTACCACCACAAGCCCCAGAGTGGCAATCATTGAGAGCTTTCTCAACTTCCTTGAGAGTTAAACATAGACGAAGGATAGAGTTAATACCAGTGCGATATAGGGTGTCTCCAATGGTATGGTAAGGTTGGGACTAGTAGAGAATCTGTTGTCACTCAGAGTGCGATAGCTTTGGCTGAAAATTTTTGGTCTGGAGATAAAAAATGATGTCTCCATACCATGGGTTAAGAGTACTAATGAGAAAGAGAGTCTCATCAAGAATGGACTGATCAAGAGGAGCGGGATCATTCGTAGTGGGTAGATCAAAAATCAACTCAGCAAAGACCAGATATTTCTTAGACTTAGCAGCAGTGAATTCTAAGTCAAACTATTGAAGGATGAAAATCCATTTCAAGTAATTTCCCCCAAGAAACTAATGTGCGAGAATGTAAGTCATGGCATTGCAATAAAAAATCACCAAAGTTTTGTGCAGGAGAATATAGTGACGAAAACTTTGAACAACATGGAGAACAACCAACGCAAGTTTATCTACATGAGTGTAACAGGTCTCGACATCAAATATATTGCGGATCAAGTAGTACACTACATTCTCTTGACCATCTTCATCGTCCTCAACCAACACGATACCAATAGTGTTGTCAACGGTGGACAAATATGTAGAAATTATATGCAATAAGCATTCATATGTCCAAGATCCACCTGATCTCACACTATTTAACTTTATGCAAGATACTGAATCTATTCCACTTGTTAATCTTTTGCGGAAAAATTAATTGCACACACATGTGAAGCATAAAAAAAAATATTCAATCGCACATAACACAGTTTTTAACCGAGAAAGCCTGAAGCTGGAAACCCCAACTATATATTATGTAACATGGAGATCATATGACAATCTCATACAATCATACAAAGCTTATCACAAGCCCTCAGTACAGTACAATCGTCATACACTAATCAAGCCTAATCTTGCAAATCCATGCACCGATCTTTGCCACCTGCTAGCCTGCCTCCACTGCGCAATCTCTGCTAAATAATAGCTCTAAATTAATTTGAATTAATCCATCCTTGACTACGCAATCATCATTGGCATCTTTATTGCGTGTGTGATGCAATCAATGCATCACTATAGTCACAACAGATAGTCTATCTTGCCCTTTCACCTATCTCTCCACTGGTCTCCACTGAAACTACCATGCACTGTATTTAACTGATGTATTGTTCAGTTGATTAATGAGTTATTATTTGTGAATTAATTAACTAATTAATTCACTCCACTCTCACTAGTGTATCAATCAGTGAGACTAGATACAACTAGCTCAGCGGAGTCTAACGCGATTTAAGCTTGAATAAACTCCATAACTACTTCTTCCAACTATGTCATAACTCTACCACTTGAGTTCTAACTAAGTCCTTCATGCATTAACTCGACCAAACCTTGAATAGCGTAATTCCTTCTGTCAGCTGCTGTGCCACATCTGTGCACTTAACTGAAGTGCTCCAAGAGAATAAGATAATGTTTAGAGTCCAAATATTATTAAGAGCTAATAATATTCGACATATCTATTTTTAGATTGGCAATCTAAAAATAGATTCTGCCCAATATGTCTAAAAATAGAAGTCCATATATTTTTCCAGCTTGACCAACCATCCACAAAAGATATCCTACAACCACAGAAATGAGCATCATGTCTAAAAATAGACTTTGGGCCAAAAATAGCTTGTGGGCCCACTTAGTGAAGGCGACTCTTTTCACTAAGCTCATCATATTGTTGAATCTCAAAACTCCCTCTCAACAAGATAGGGATTATCTACCACACCGATCCTGTCTCTATGGTATTCAAATTCGCTCCTCGTGAGCGCCTTCGTCAGAATATCTGCATCCTGATCTTCCATAGGAATGTAAGAAAGCAACATGATCCTCCGTTGCACACAATCTCTGATATGATGGTACTGGATGTAAATATGTTTAGATCTATCATGAAACACTAGATTAACCAAGAGTTTAATGCAACTCTGATTATCACAATATATCACAGTAGGATCTAAATGAGAACCAAACAAACCAACCAGGATCTTCCTCATCCAGATAGCCTCACATGTAGCTAAACTTGCTGCCATGTATTCTGCTTCCAGGCCCCGGTGGATCTTTGTTTCATTGTACCAAGAAAGCATTGTAGACCGTCTTGAAAATCCCTCTGATGTGCTCTTTAAATGCATTCTTAAATGCATTTGTGCTTCTTGCTCAATCTTCTTGTCAGATGAAGCCATGCAACTTCACCTCATCTGTCTTTCTGTACCATAAACCATACTCAGATGTGCCCCTGAGATATCTCAGGACATGCTTGCCCGCCTTCCAAAAGAGCTTGGTAGGCTTAACCATCACTTGTGAAAGCTGGTTCACCGCATAGCATATGTTCGGTCTTGTATTGACTAAATACATGAGCAAACCCACCAACTGTTGATAAACAGTGGCATACACTACCTTTGTCGACGTAGCATCCTCTTTCTTAAAATTTTCTGGAAGAGGAGTGTCGATAGGCTTGTAGCCTTGCATGTGAAACTTCTCCGGTATCTCTCGGGCATACTTGCCTTGAGACACAAACATTTCACCTTCCCGCTGCCATATTTCTAATCCAAGGAAATAATGAAGGAGGCCCAAATCCTTCATCTCAAACTCCTTTGCAAGATCTGCCTTGCATGAGTGTATCAACTGCTCATCACCTGTTAGTATTAAATCATCAACATAAAGTACAATGATTAAAATCTTACCCTCAACCACAATATCGTACAGGTTTGCATCTGCCTCACTCTTGGTGAAGCCAAGTCCAGTGAAATAGTTGTCAATCCGAGTGTACCAAGCACGGGGTGCTTGTTTCAGCCCATACAACGCTCTTTTGAGCCTGCACACATGCGACTCGCTGCTCAAGATCTCAAATCCTCCAGGCTGCTCAACGTACACCTCTTCCTCAATGATCCCATTAAGGAACACATTCTTCACATCCATCTAATGAATGTGCCAACCCATCTGTGCTGAGAGAGCAAGGATGGTCTGTATGGAATAATACTGTGTGACAACTACAAAGGTTTCTTCATAGTCAATCCCCTCAATCTGTGAGAAGCCCCGGGCAACAAATCTTGCCTTATACTTCTCAACGCTCCCATCAGCAACTTGCTTTACCTTGTAGATCCATGTTGATCCTACAACTAATTTTCCCACCAGCCTTGGAACAATATCCCAAGCACAGTTTCTGACAATGGAGTCATACTCCTCCACCATGGCATCTACCCATGTGGGCTCCTGCATTGCTTATTCAAAATAAGATGGCTTTGTCACATACACTTGCTCATAAGAGCCATATATCCAGTATATCAGTCAGGTGACTGTCTCTGTCTGCGTTGTGATATAGGGACTCCTACATTCTACGCCACGTCAAGCTTCAGTCTCTCAGCTTCTGTGGTACACTTTATGCCTTGTCTGATGTTTGGTTCTGCATAAGTGGACTCCTCCACTACATGAATCTCCTCCTGTGGCTGATCCAGATCTAGAGGCTCATCTTTGGGAACAAGAATTTCCTCTTCCACATGCAAGTGTAGCTCCCTCTCAAGCGACAACTTCATGGCTTTCACCTCATTGAATTTTATATCCCGTTGCACAACAATCATCCGACTATTTGGAAAATACACACGATAGTTATGGGGTGTTTCTGTGTACCCCATAAATATCCCAACTTATACAGTCAGCTCCAGCTTCTTCCTGGTTTCCTTTATCACATGAATGTAAATAGGTGAGCCAAAAATCTTCAAATGAGAAATATCAGGCTTCTTACCAGAAAATGCTTCTTCAGGTGTACTCATGCCAAGTACTCTATGAGGACAACGGTTTTTCACATAAACTGCAGTGTTGCATGCTTCCACCCACAAGTGCATCGGTAGGCCTTGTTCATGCAGCACTGCTCATGTAGCACCCACGATCGTTATGAGGCATTATGAGTTCTCTTCGAATTCCTTCTTTGCTACAGAAGTCTTTGAATTCGCTAGAGATTTATTCACCACCATTATCGCTCCTTAGAGCTTTCACCTGCTTCCCTGACTCCTTCTCCACCAATGCCTTGAACTCACAGAACTTTGAGAATGTTTCACTATTCTTCTGCATGAAGAAGATCCATCATCTGCGAGAAAATTCATCAAAAAATATCACATAATACCTGTGTTTCATTGTTGAAGAAACTGAGAATGGTCCACACACGTCTGTGTGAATTCTCTCCAGGATCACCGAAGCACAGTTCTCCTTCTCATGAAAGGTGGTCTTCACAAACTTACCCATGGTACATCCCTTGCACTGATCTGACTGTGCAAGAGTACCCATGGGAATTCTATTAGAAATTTGCTGCAAAATATTCAAAGCGCCATGGTGAATATGGCCCAATCTCCTGTGCCATAACTCGCCCTCATCCAGGCTCACCACTCCTTCTGCTTTGCCCACCATTGCAGCACAGCCATCTACCTCTAGCTTTTAGATATTCTTAATTCAAACCCCTATATTCTTGGTTTGACCTGTTGTTTTATGTCAAAGGAAGGCTTTTCCCTCACTGAAAACAACATCATAGCCCTTGTCTTCTAGCATTGCGACTGAGACCAAATTCTTCTTCAGACCTGGAACATGCATGACATTCTTCAACAAGAACGGAGTGCCAGACTCCATCTCTATATGCATCTGGAGGTCCTTCTCCTCCAAGTCACTAAACAACTATTTGTCTCCTGTCATATGGAAAGACACACCACTGTCAAGATACCACACCGATCCCATGCAGCTTGAAACCAAGCATGCAATCAAGGAAAAATCCAGCTCAAATTGCGAGGCTAAGGCCTCTCTAGCTGCAGATCTAGCAGCCTGCTTATTCTTCTTCTTCTATGGACAGTTAGTTGTGAAATGTCCATGCTCGTGACAGTGAAAACACTTCACTTTGGACAAATCCTGCTTCTTGCCTTTAGCACCGGATTTTGAAGGATTTTTCTTCCCCTTCCCTTTCCTTGCTTTGGCAGCCAAAGCGCAATTCTCTTCATCTTCATTCTTCAATGAAGATCCATCCCTGGTACCTCGCCTTATCTCCTCCTGCACAACATCCGACCAAAGTCGCTCCCATCCCGGCAGTTTCTCCTGTCCATTGACAGAGTCTTCGTAGCTATGCCAACTCTTCGGAAGCCCAAGGAGAGCCAAGCTCACCAAGTATTCTTCATCAACAGTAACGCCCACACTTCCTAATTCATCCTTGCAGTGAACAAACTTCGTGAGGTATTTTGGAATACTGTCGCCTTTCTCCATTTTTATTTTTCTGAGCTTATCTTTAAGTGCCAACTTCCTCTGGTCACTTCTGCTTTGGAAAAATTCTATCAAAGCCTTCCACATTAAGAATGGAGTGGCTTTCATGTGAATTCTAGAAACAATATGGTCCTTCACACCTTCCAACATAATCCTCCTCATCTTTTCAGTCTTCTTTTTCCATGCATCAAGTAATGCAGAATCGCTAGATCTTGGCTTAGGAACATCGCTATCGATGAACTCCTTCAGCCCATTATCCTCCAGTACCACCTCCATCCTATCCTTCCAGGCTATTTAATTCGAGCTCCCATCAAGGGCATACTCAAATCTCAACCTGTTGAAAGACATTTCAATGTATACTCCATTTCTGCACCAAGAATCTTCTATAGCAAATTCGAATTGTCCACCAGCACAAACTCACTTCACAATTGCAATCTTCAATAAAAAATGCTCTGATACCATGTAGAAATTATATGCCCTAAGCATGCATATTTCCAAGATACACCTGATCTCACACTATTTAACTTTATTCAAGATACCGAATCTATTCCACTTGTTAATATTTTGCGGAAAAATTAATTGCACGCACATGTGAATCATAAACAAAAATATTCAATATCACATAACACAGTTTTTAACCGGGAAAGCCTAAATTTGAAAACCCCAACTATATATTATGTAACATGGAGATCATATGAAAATCTCATACAATCATACAAATCTAATCATAAGCCCTCAATAAAGTACAATCATCATACACTTATCAGGCCTAATCTTGCAAATCCATGCAATGATCTTTGCCACTTGCTAGCCTGCCTCCACTGTGAAATATCTACTGAAGAATAGCTCTAAATGAATTCAAATCACTCCATCCTTGACTATGAAATCCTCATTGGCATCTCCACTGTGTGTGTGCTACAATCAATGCATCACTATAGTCACAACAGATAGTTTATCTTTCCTTTTCACCTATCTCTCCACTAGTCTCCACTGAAACTGCCATGCACTATAGTTAACTGATGTATTGTTCAGTTGATTAATGAGTTATTATTTGTGAATTAATTAACTAATTAATTCACTCCACTCTCACTAGTGTATCAATAAGTTAGACTAGATATAACTAGCTCAACTGAGTCTAACTGAGTTAAACTGAATACAACTCCATAACTACTTCTTCCAACAATGTCATAACTCTGCCACTTGAGTTCTAACTGAGTCCTTCATGCATTAGCTCCAATAAACCCTTAGGAATAGTGTAATTCCTTCTATCAGCTAATGTGCCACATCTGTGCACTGAACTAAAGTGCTCCAAGAGAATAATTTGTTGTTTAGAGTCTGATTATTATTAAGAGCTAATAATAATCGACATGCATCTATTTTTAGATTGACGATCTATAAATAGACTTCGCCCAATATTCTAAAAATGGAATTTCATCTATTTTTCCAACTTGACAAACCATCCACAAATAGCATCCTGCAACTTCTAAAATATGATCATCATGTCTAAAAATAGACATTGTCTAAAAATAGACTTGCGCCAAAAATAGCCTGCGAGCCCACTTAGTGAAGGCGACTCTTTTCACTAAGCTCATCATCTTGTTGAATCCAAACAAAATACAAGCAGTAATTTTGGTGATAATATGGAGGATACTGTAGCAGAGCACTGATGAGAGCTCGTTTCAATGCATTAAAAGAGTTTTGAACAATTTCATACCATAAGTGCGAGATTCCCTTTTTCAATAAGCGAGTAAAGCCTTTGGAAAGCTCAACATAATTCAGTACGAAGTGACGAGGGGAATTGGCATTCCCATAAAAACTTTGTAGTTGATGAACATAAGAGGGAGGAGGAAAATTGATGATTGCCTCGACTTTAAGAGGATTGATGCAAATTCCTTCCTTAGACACCATGAAACCCAAGAAGCAAATCAGATTCCAGACAGGTGGAGATGTCACCTGGGATTAGGAGAAACGAGTAACGATGATGTCCATCATCCCACAGAGTTTCTTCGAGAGACATTACCTCCATGATACTTTCGTCAGTGGGGAAAGTATCATTCAAGGGATCATCAAATTTCCAAGAACCAAACCACAGAGAAAGCGCATAAGTGTTCAAAGAGGAAATCAAATGAACATTGGTTCTGAATGGAGCCTCAGAAGCCATGAGAATACTTTGATACATTTTTTCATTCAGGATTATAGGCATGACGTCACCAAAAATATCGATTTGGTTGGGATTAGGAACAATCCATGGATCATGACCAGAAAAAATCATATTGACGGAGGCAACATTTGGAGGTGAGAGTGGAAAAATTCCCATAAGGAACAAGTCTTTGAATAGACCCGACCCGATGTTCTCATAGGGGGTAGCGGTCTTCCCAACATATGAAATGTTGCATGTTGAAGAATCAGAGGATAAGAAAGCCAACTGATTGGAAGTCACAATCTTTCCCTGCTAAGGAAAATGGAGGAAATGAAAAATGGTGGAGAGCATGCAAAGCATAGCCTTCATCCAACTATGTCCAAGAAGGAGATTCTACTTCAGGTTGGCATCTACGACTTCAAGTTCCAAGGCTACCTTTTTTACCTCTGACAGGATGGGCAACGCCTTGAGAATACTATATGGTTGAGAACCTCTATCGTCGAAATATTCCAAGGTATTTAGGGACTGACTCAACGGGGGAAAGCTAATGGCTTTCCAGCATGCGACATACATGATGCAAGTCAAAGCACCTTTATCAACGATATTCCGATGAATATTCTTTCCCATGATGGTAACTTGAATTAGAATACTACCTGAGATGGGAGGTGAGGAACGAAATTATCAATATCAAAAGTAATAAGATTAGAATCTACAGGATTGTTGTCAAGATAAATCCTCTCTTCGGATAGAGGCAATCTCTCTAGCCTTAGAGTGGGTCTAGCAACACGAGATTGTTTCTAATGCAAATCTATCTTAACTAACATTTACAATGTGATGAGAAAAGAGACATAAATACCTTATCCCAACGCTACGATTGAATCCATTGATGGTGACCTTGATCCACGAACCTTGTAGGCCCCCTCCTTGCTATAGATGGCACGCAAATACCTACGCATGATCAAGAGACAATAGAAAATTTAATGCAATACATAATGAATGTAAACATTAATTATATAGTAGATCAAGGAGTACCCAAATATTTGCATAAAAATTTAGACAAATATAGAAATCAAACATTAGATATTATTATTGATAAATACAAAAGGATAGCTTACAACACAGGCCTTGATGTTGGAGGCGTCCTTTGGTAAAAATTTGATTCCTTAACCGAAGCTCAAAAGCATTCATTCTTCTAAACACTTAGGCTTTATCACAATGCTATGATGTAAGAAGATGAGAGCTCAGACAAGTCTGACAATGACCAATCAAGCTCTAAAATTGGGGGAATGAGGGATGTGAATTTATAAGAAGGGAGAAGAGGTTAGGAGCCCATGAAAGGAGGAGGAAAGCCCACTTTCTAAGGGATGAACCCCCATGGATGAGATAAAATATCTAAAAGCATAGAGCGTGACCTTATCACCATATTTTAACAACCAACTCGCCTCCCTTGAGCTTCTAGAGGTCAAAGCTTCTCCTCCATTTGAGGAAACACTATAAAAAAGGGGATCAACCTAGTTTTCCAGGAAATTAAGGCACTGATAGCACTAAGCTAGAACTGTGAAAATGACATCAGCACATTCATAGCACCAGGAAGGGAGCTGACCCGAGAAACTAGATATTTGACCAATTTTCTTCAATAATATTCCAAGGCAGTCTTCTTTGGATCTTCAGGGGATATGTTAACATATTTCTTGATGGTGGAAACATTGAACAGGATTTTTCATAGGGAATTTCAGGTTCAAGGATGGGAAAATGAGCATGGTGACAAATTATTGTGTAACAGATGCCCTGTAAATCATGAAGGCAAAATAGGGAGTGATGATTGAAATGCTTGATGAACCAAACCAAAGAACGTAGACCACCTCCGGAAAAAACTACCAAACCAAACATTTTACAATATATGACTTCTTTGGTATGAATACGCCTAACCACATAATGTTGCACTAGGCATAAAATAACACATTAACCCATGACATGGTCACAACCATCCATCTAAAGAGATCATATAAATGGATCTGAGGTATGGACACAACCACCTGTATAGATAGGATCATGTATACAATCATTAATACTCAATAACTCCCCGCAGCCTAGACCAAAAATTAGATGTGATCCAGGGTCTTCACCATGATCTCAATCAACCCAATGTATGAATATAGCCATGCAAATAAATGTGTTGGTGTCAAACATGGTAGAAACCTTGTGATTACCGGTCAATGTCGAGAACTGTCAATAGGAACAAGACAGACCACCAATAATGACAATGTATCTCAAGGTACTACATCACAATCTACAAGTTTGAATGAATGTGTAGAATTCAAACACTTGTAGAATCATTCTATCGAAGGCCAATGATGTGAACCCATCATCGAACATGAAGAAATTTCGATTGAGGTATGCAGGCTCCAAGGTACTAAAAAAAATTTTCTAAATCATTTTCCCAGATAATGAGCTGAAGTCGACAGGAAGTGGTGACCTAATAATTTTAGAGGGAAAAAATACATTTAAATTTGGAAAATTAAAATTAAAATTCGGAATAAAAAATGAGTGGTTTATTTTTGAGTATTTTTGGAGTTTTTTATAAATTTTTGGTTGGAATTAGAAAAAATTGTGGTGAAACTTTGATTTGTGTTGTTTAAAATGATTTTTTTGATTGTATATATAGATTCACCACCTTAATATTTCTATTGTGAAACCTTTACTCATCAAATTTATGATTTCAATAAATCCCTACAAAATTTTAGACAAATTAAATCCCAACTCTGAAAACCTATTAGATAAAACAAATTCCTTGCTGCTTATATTTTTTTCAGTTATTCGATTGAGTCAATAAGTGCTCATGAACGATTGAAGTCTTACCTAATATGTAAAAATTAATTATTAGATTAAGGAAAAGATGAGAAAAAATCGAGGGTCTTTCCTCGTTCATAAAGTGAAAGTATAGCGAGCAGAGATAGTCAAGGCTTAAAAGTCACCGATCACTCGCACCCTTCCCTAAGATAGGTCAATCTCGTGGTCAAATATTAAGCGTCTCTTGAGTCCATGGCAAAATAAGTCATGCAATTATATAATACCATGTGCCGACAACCCAAATACGGGATACGAATGTGGCCAATGTTATTTTGTGGGTAGGGCTATCGATAAACACTATTAATCCGACGCGTAGTCTAAAGAGGCCGCGTTTTCACCCAGAATCCGACAGAGATTTTGATAAAATGCGGCAAATATTTCATCAAAATCTTGTTTACAGTTGTTAAACTTTAGTATTTTGAGTGCCCTAAGGGTTTTTGATAGTGCTGAATCCATTTCCACTATCAAAAATGGATTCCAAATACTCCAACTACCTGATTTTTTGAATTTTAGTTGCTCGGATTCCGACAAAAAACTGTCGTTCGGGATATTTCATGGCCTCAGTAGACAACTTCTTAATCTAGTGGTCTTTCAGGCAATACTCCTGGGGTTTGACAGGGATGGTCAGGCCGTTGGTTCCATAGGGAGATGAATTTTTCAGCGTTTAATTAATGGCTAAAATATGATCTTAGGAGTATGAGTATTTATAGTAAGTTTGTTCAAACTAGGTTATTTCCTCGCCTAATTCGAACCTAAAATATATCCAGAAATAACTTCATATATCATGAGATTATCCACATTAATGCTCCCATTTATGTGAACGTCTAAAATGGTAAAGGAAGAAAATCCATTCCTAGACCTGCTTCACTTAATCTCGTGTGGCTTTTAACTAATTTACAAGAGTATTAGCATTTTGATGAGTCTTCAGATTTAGATGATTTTTCACATTAATTCTCTTGTTTATGTGAACATATGGTAAATGGTAAAGGAAGAAAATGCATTCCTAAACATGTTTTACTTAATCTCGCATGGGTTTTAACTTGCTTTATTTATGGGTTTTAATTAGCTTTATTTAATCTTGCATAGGTTAACTAATTTATAATAGCTATAGCATTTAGATTATAGATATTTTATCATCATGGAAAGCTTGTTATTTAAAAAATATTAAATTTATTAGAGATCTGGATTTGTATATATTTTAGCTTATATTAAATCTAAATTTAAATTTATTATAGATAAATTTGATAAAAACTCGAAAGAAAAGAAATGAATTAAATAACCATCACCTCACAGGTGAGCAAGCTACACTTGGAAACTGCTCAATGGAGCGTAGACTCTACATTCAATTAATAAAAGATACATCAATAAATACATCTCAAAAGAATAGGGAGTTGGGAACAAACTCCTACAACCAAGGAACTAATCCTAACTTAAGGAGTTAAGTTACAACCATGTAACCATTTCTCCATTAATACAATATAACATTAATTATTTTCAACTCTCCCCCTTAATGGAGAAAGGATTATCCCGTAGTCCTAACATCCCTCTAAACAAATAAAACTTCACTTTCCCAAGAGGCTTTGTAAAACTATCAACCACATTGTCACATGTTTTACAATATTCAATAAAAATTTCTTTTGAGTGGACTTTTTCTCTAAAAAAGTGAAACTGAGTATCGATGTGTTTCATGTTCTTAGGAAACATTGGGTTGTTTGCTAGCTTAACAGAACTCTATTTGTTAAATTTGATGATAGCTGCCTCTTTCTGATCTTCTCCAGCATCATGGAGAATTCTCCTCAACCAGATAGCTTCACATGTTGTTGCACATAATTCTTGGTACTCAGCTTCAACTGAAGATAAATAAATCGTGCTCTAATTTCTACTGCTCCATGTTATGACCCCAGATCCAACATTAATTTCATAACCTGTGATATATCGTTGAACATCCAAGTTACCTGCCCAATTAGAGTCTGAAATACTTGTTAAAGTAACATAAGATGTATCCGTGTATAAGATACCATAATTACTAGTATCGTGAAGATACCTCAACACACTTTTTGCTGCCACCCAAGGAATTTCAAGAGGTTTAGACATGAACTGGCTCAACACACTGAAAGATTATGCTAATTCTGGTCTAGTTGTAGTTAGATATATCATAATACCAACAAGCTGCCTATACAAAGTAGCATCCACCTCCTTAGAGCCATCGTCACTGCATAATTTCAGGTTCTACTGCAAAGGTGTTGATTCTGTCTTACACCGTTCCATTTTGAACTTTTTAAGCAGCCCTTTGACATACTTCCCTTGAGTAAGGAAATTTTTTCTAGAGTCTCTCCAAACTTCCAGACCTAGACAATAATGTAAACTTCTGATGCCTTTCATTTCAAAAACTTGTGACATTTGCAATTTGATTTCTTTGATTAATACATATGCATTCCCTATTATAATCATGTCATCCACATACAAGGAAATAAAAATTGTCTACATCTCTTCATCATACATTGGTATATATATTTGGATCATTCTTACTCATATGAAAACCATGCTGTAAGAAAAATGAATTAAAATTCTCGTACCAAGACCCAAGTACTTGTTTTAAACCATAAAGTGCCTTTTTCAATCTACACACTAAGTGTTCATGCCCTTGCTTACCAAAATATTTAGGCTGCACTAAATAAATCTCTTCCTTTAAATCACCATTTCGGAATGGAGACCTAACATCTAATGTAATGTTCCTAAATTACTCCGAAAAAAAATTTCGTATTTATAAGCTCAGCTATCATTCTCCTTGTATATAATAATTTAATTTTCTCATTTAACTTCTTGGTATTTTTTTGGAAATACCTCTTTCCATTTTTCTATATTAATTTTTCTAATGTAATTGGTTATATAGATTCATTTTCCACTCCTATACTCCCATATAAAACCCTTCTACTTTTTCCATATTCTTCTTGTTTACCATACACATTAAATTACACAATACCATAGATCCAACTATGATTATATATAAATGTATTATATATCAAACTGTGACTATATATACATCATAGGACCTAGTTTACTCTCTTCCGAACATACTTACATCTATTTTCGATGGTCCTTATATAAATTCCAAGTAATACAATTCTTAACTATATATTGTGTTTATGGATTTTAAATATCTACATAATTACATTTTAATATCCTCATAAAACTTGGGATTCCACCCGTCGCATATGTACAAATCAATCCATTCAAATCAATGGTGTTCAACATTTATGAATTTAATTCCTCATGCCTCAATTTTTTCCATAAGGCTCGATTCCCTTGAGAGATATTTCATTGATACTTTCTGTGGATTCAAAAAATGATAAGCGTACCCATGATTTAGACGTGTAATGATCTAAGGAAATTTTTTTTTCCTGCATTAAACATTTTCGTACTTGTTATGAAATTTATTTATGAAGCCATTTTTCGTTTATCCCCGTACTGCCTCCGTTTGTTGTGTTATTGATCCTTCTCGAGATTTGACTCGTACTGATCTGGACTTTAGCACTTACGACATAGCTGGCGAATTATTTTTTTTGTCTATGGATTTGGGAAAACTTTGTTCAACCCACTAGACTTAATGTTTCTTGTACGCATTGCTCAGATGAGGCCACATGTAAGGTTACGATTTCTCCTAGGGTTTCGATTTATCTATGGTATATCATGTCTATGTTTTCTGGCCATTTGAATTCATTTTCTCATTCGCCCATTACATTTGAAGACCTCCTCTCAGAGCCGAGCGATGAGATATCTTGCGGTGACTCTCTGTCGTTTACAAGCGTGTTTTTATAAGTGCCTCGGCCCTCTCCAAACTCAGGTAACCCAAATTTTTTTCAATCCCAGTTCTATTTGTTATTTTTCCAACGACTGTGTATATAGAGTATATAGACATTCGATTTGAAACTATTTAATTCTCCCCATTTTTACTTATTTCACTTCTATAGCTTATGTTATTTAATAATACCAAATCGTTTTCTCCAACTCAGAATTTTATCACTGGTATACGTATGGTTTCGGCCGCTAGGCATGGAGTAATCTTCACCCTCTCATATGGTAATGGCTTACTCCCACACAAATCGTTTTTATGACTGCTTGACTTAGTTTGTTTTCGGTTTAATTTGTACTATGAAACTCATGAATTCAAGGCTAATCTCTGCACAGAGGTATGAAGGTTTTGGACGCTTTCATTTTCCTCAGGTAATGTCCATTTTGACGAATTTTCATCTTAGTTTAGAGTTCGATTTCGGTATACTAGCTTCTAATCATTCCTCCTCTGTATCATGCAGGACATGTATGAGCTAAAATAATTTTGTTCCTGCTTTTTTATTGGATCTACACGTAAAAAAATTTCCATCTTCTTCTTATCGTAAATTCCGGCCATTGTAACCAGGTTGGCCTCCACAAATCGAGGAGCATATCTGCCTTTCTGGTTAAACATTTTCCCCGGTTCTTTAAGTTATATTTAGTGAAGCTAATATCTGAGGATAATATTACTCTTCCGCATGTCAATGCGACCTTCTGTTTAGCTCATTCGTAGTATTAAACTACTGTGGTGCAACCATTGTTGTTCACCTAACTTATTATGTAATAATTTCACTTATTCTCAGGATGGACTGTAAAACTTCTTCTATTTTTGACGTACTGGTACCTTGATATTATAGCATCACTTTTTTGTTGTTTTATTTAACAATTGTTTTCTGAGGCCTTTATATATGTATATATATTTATATATATATACTTTTACTGAGATGGTTTGAAATAATTTTTATTTACCTTGCAGATATTTATAATTTTCTGTTAGTTCCCTCTTTTTATTTTCATGCTGCTGGATAAGGTTCCCATTATCAAAGTTTTACCATAAAGTATCTCCTCTTTTATGGAAATAATTCTTTTCAGAAATATATATATATTCTTATTCAAAAATAAAGATATATTTTGTGCTTTGAATATATATATATATATATATATATATATCTATATATCTATAAATATATATATATATATATATATACATATATATATATGTGTGTGTGTGTGTGTGTGTGTGTGTGTGTGTGTGTGTGTCTAGGATATTAAAATTTAAGTTAATTAAATTTATAACCCTGCAGAGATTAGTTAAAAATATGTGCTTAAATTTGCAATTGGAGAAAGGTTATCTCATCTTTTCAATATATCACTTAGATTCTGTAACATCTCATTAACATTTGCTACAGATTTCATGATAACAGTACATTTGATAAGAAATTTGTTTCAACCATTATGATCTGGATTTATTTGCACTCTTTCCTCATTAGCTGTACATTGTGCTTGACACATTTTCTTGTTAGTAATAGTACAATCCAGATTGTTATTAATTATTTTCAATAATTTACCTCTGAATTAACCCTCTGTATTACCCTAGAATGTAGAGGTTTACTATTATCAGAAAATATCCCTAGAATGTTTAGTATATAATTTATGGAATAGATTTCTTCCCTAACATTTTTCAACTGCTATAATTTTATTTCAAATATGATTTGATTCAGATACTAGTATACAATAATAATATATACTATTGGAATATTAGTATTTTAATTTTACGATTTCATTTAATTCTATTCCTCATAGCCTTTGTATTTTCCCTGCAGTTAAATCATATGGTAGATTTTATTTTTTCTGTACTACTATATTAGTTCAACAGAATAGAAATATTTACTGAATGTATTTTATAGTTCTTAAAAATAACTTTCGTCTGCATGTGTATATAAAGTTACAGATATCATCACAGTTCGCTACTAGCTTGTGAAAGTCTATATCTTTTCTGTTCATATAACTATTCATTTTAGAAATAGTTTAAAGTTATACTTTAATTATTCTAGGGAATTATTTTAATATCTCCATATTTAAACCAGAATATGGTTTAGAGATTCTGGCTGATAGTATTCCCTAGAATCTATTCCTACTACAATAAAGAATTTTAGAAGATTTGTTTCTTCTACTTAATTTTGTTAAAGGAAAGGAATAACACATCTCAAACATTTAAATCAAGATAAAAGCTACAACATACTTCATAATTTTTACCCAACAACTCTATTGTAACTATTCATAAAAATTTATAAGCATACCACTTCTGTAGATGACCAGTCCTCCCAACCTTAGAGTTCCTCTGTCTCCAGAACTCACCCTCGAGCTGAGATCCTCTCCTAGAACAGACCAACCCCAATCTATTCTAGAATAGCTTATTTAAGCTTATGCTCTCCCCAAAGCCTGTTTCTAATTCTGCGTCCAGAATTACAGGGTGTTTTTATTCTTGTTTTCCTAGGCTTTCCTTATTTAGGGACTTTTAAAGCTGCTTTCTGCTTTCCAGCTTTTTACCTCTTCCCAACTACTCTTCACATCATTGGGGAAATCCAGATTTTTCCTCAAAAATCTAAATTAGACATAAATTATTTCAAGGCTTTTTGAAAGATTTTTGGGGAAATTCTTAGCCTCTTCCCATACCTCATGGATTAGGCAAGTGACCTCAAAAATCTCATTTGGTCAATATGCACAGAAGTATTTTTTTTTTCACAATTAAATAATTCATTAATTACATCCACACAATAATTATCTATTGGGGGTCCACTCCCCTTTGGACTGAAGTTCAAATTTCTAACTTGGAAAAACATAAACCTAGGGGTGTTACATATTCCCCCTCTGAAAACAAACATCATCCTCGGTGTTAACAACTAACTACTAGAGTTCATTTTGAAAATAGATATGGATATTTTCCCATCATCTCAGCTTCTCTTTCCCACATAGCTTATTCAGTAGTAAAGTGCTTCCACTGCACTTTTACTCTTGCTACTGTTCGGTTTCTCAATTCAATTTCTTCCCGCTCCAATATTTGAAGCGGCTCTGGAAGGAACTCCCCTTCTGGTTCCACTGGTATCACATTCCAATCAACAATGTGAGAAGCATCATGTACATATCTTTTTAATAATGAAACATGAAACACATCATGAAATTTAACATGGGGCGATAAGGCCAACTTATAAGCCACTGGTCCCACCCTTTCTAACACCTCAAAAGGCCCACAATATCTAGGAGCCAATTTTGCACAACTTCCAGCATAAAGTGTGCTCTTTTTGGGTTTAATATGAAGATACACATGATCACCCACTTTGAACTCTTGATGCACTCTCTTCTTATCAGCATAGCTTTTCTATCAATCTTGTGCTGTCTTTATGTTTCTCTATATTTGTTTGACAATCCTTTCCATTTGTTGTAGAGTATCCGGCCCCAAGACTAGCTTATCTTCAGGTTGGTTCCAACTTAAAGGAGTACGCCACTTTCTTCTGTAGAGTGCCTCAAATGGACTCATTTTGATGGAGGATTGATAGATGTTGTTATAAGCAAATTCGGCTAAGTGCAAGTAGTCTTCCCATTTTGATGGCCTATCCATCACATACACTCTCAGCATGTCCTCCAAAATCGGATTTGTTCTCTCTGTTTTCCCATCCATTTGAGGATGATAAGCGATACTAAAATTCAATTTAGTGCCCATGCCCCCAAAGATACCTTTCCAGGAGGTTGTTGTGAACTTAGCGTCTCTATCTGAATAATCATCTTTTGGACCCCGTGTAGTCTTACTATCTCTTTTAGGAACACATTGGCTACTTGGGCTGTCTCAAAAGTAGATTTTACAAGTATGAAATTTGCAGCCTTTGTTAAAGTATATACCACTACCATCACTGAGTCATGCTGATATTTTGTTTTGGGTAACCCAATTATAAAATCTATAGAAACCGTGTCCCCTTTCCATTCTACAATTGGCAAAGGATTTAAAAGACCAGTTGGGTGCTGATGTTCAACTTTGACCAGTTGACATTCCATGCATCTAGCTAAATAGTTTGCTACATCCTTTTTCATTCCTGGCCAAAACAATTTCTTTTTCAAGGCTGTAAGAATTTTCTAATATCTAGGATGTCCTGAATATGGTTGTTTATGATATTCATCTAGAATTTCTTTTTTCAAAGACTCCACATTGGGGATGTACAATCTATTTCTATAGCAGATCAACCATTTTTGGTTTTGGATGTATTCAGCCATTTCTTTTTTTAGCATTTTCAGTTGTAGATTCTCATAGTTTGGATCTTGATCTACTACCTTTTTAACTAGTTCTTCTAAATCAAAACTAGCACTACTCCCAATGCTGCTTATGTTTTGGCAAGAATTTATGCTTAGCACATCAGAAATTTTGTTTTCTTTCCCTTTGATATGTTTTATGTCCATATCAAATTCACTCAGAAAATATAGCCATCTGGTCTGTCGAGCATTCAAATCGGTTTGAGAAAAGAAGTACTTGAGACTAATATGATTTGTCATCAATGTAATTTTTTTCCCAAGAAGATAGCGTCGCCACATCTTTAAGGCATGAATTACAGCAGCCAATTCCAGATCATATACACTGTAATTCTGTTCATGTTTCTTAATTTTTCTAGACCCATATGCAATAACAGAATTTTCTTACAACATAACTCCTCCCAATCCCTCTCTACATGCATCAGTACACACAACAAACTCTTTGTCAGGATCTACAATTTTCAGTATAGGGGTTGTAGTAAGTTTTAATTTTAGTTGTTCAAAGTTGTGTTGGCATTTTTCAGTTCACTCAAATTTGGTGCCTTTTCTCTGTAGTGAAGTTATGGGATATTCTATTGTAGAAAATCATTCCAAAAACCTTCGATAATAGCCTGCAATCCCCATAAATGATCTTACTGCTGAAACATCAGTCGGCACCAGCCATTCTCTAATAGCCTTTATTTTCTCAGGGTCAATAGCCAATCCTTGTTCAGAAATGATATGCCCCAAATATGGAATCTTGTCTTTATAAAATTCACATTTACTGAATTTGGCATATAACTGGTTTTCTTTCAAAGTCTGTAAAACTATGCTTAAGTGTTGTTTGTGCTCTTCCTCATTTTTTGAATAAACTAGAATATCTTCTATGAACACTAGTACGAATTTATCTAAGTACTTGTTCAAAACTCTATTCATTAAGCACATAAAAGTGGCAGGGGCATTTTTCAAACCAAAAGGTAGGACTACGAATTCGTAGTGACCATACCTGGTTCGAAAAGCTGTCTTACTAATATCTTCCTCCTTAATTCTGAGTTGGTGATAACCAGTCCTCAGATAAATCTTAGAAAATACTGAAGCCCCTCTCACCTGATCAAAAAGGTCATCTATTATGGGCAAGGGGTACCTATTTTTGATTTTCAACTTATTTAGTTGACGGTAGTCAATGCACATTCTGAAGGTTCCATCCTTATTTTTCACGAACAACACCGGTGCTCCCCAAGGAGATACACTCGGTCTGATGTACCCTTTATCCAACAATTCTTGTAATTGAATTTTTAACTCCATGAGTTCAGGGGGACTCATCCGGTAAGGGGCTCTAGAAACGGGTGTTGCTCCTAGCACCAAATATATTGAAAAATCAATCTCTCTTTTGGGGGGGAGATGAGGAATCTAATATGGAAAAGCTTCTTTAAACTCTCTTACCACTGGTAAAGTATCTAGCAGGTCTTCTTCAGGTTGTTGTCCTAATTCTTCAACATGTACAACATATACTTGATATCCTTTTATAGCTATCCTTTTTAATTGCAGAGCTGATATTTGTCTTACTGACATTGGTTTTGGTTTTCCTTTGAGTATAAAGGGTATCCCTTCCTCATCTATGCAATGCAGAGTTTTATCCCAACAATTCATCATAGCCTTTCTTTTTTCTAACCAATCCATTCCTATCAGCAAATCATATGAGCCTAAGGGAAGAATATTTAAATTTACTTATGTCTGAAAATCATTTAATTTAATTGTTGTTTGAGGCAACTTATGAGTTACTTTTTGTTTGGTGCCAGTGGCTAACTGGACCAACCAAGACTGTTGAAATTTTTCAGTTTTGAGATTTCATTTCTCTACAACTTGCGGACTAATGTAACTCAAAAAAGCACCCAGATCAATTAAAACTGTAACAGATTGATCAGCAATCTTACCTTCCATATAGACTATAGTAGCCTAGTGTTCTGTTTGTTGGTTCTCCAAGGCTACACTGATAGTGGGTATGTTCCTGGCTATATCATTCACTATGGTAGCTTCTCTATCTTTCAGAATCATCTGAATATTTCTGTGTGGACAATCTCTCAACAGATGAGGTTCTCCGTAACCCCAAAATTTCAAAGGCTCTTGTATTATAACTGTTCCTTCCTTCTTATTATCTCCATCTATTTGTTTTGAACCAACTTGGGACTGAGCAGTTTGACTTTCCTTTGGTTTGTTAATTTTCTTCCGCTAATGATCCCTACCAAAGTTCTTCAAGTAAGTTAGTTTCTGTTTCTTTCCTTTGAATTCACCCTTGTTTATCCAGCTTTTCCCATGTTCACTCTTTCCTTTAAACTGTTGGTAGCATAATCTAGCTTTCCTCAACGCTTCTTCCATAGTTTTTGGATTATCGAACTCTATTTTCTCCTTATACACTACAGGCAAACAGTTCAAAAACCTTTGTACCCTTTCCTTCTCTTCACGAATATAAGGAACATACCTTAACAGATTTGTGAACTTGGTGACAAACTCATCTATGTTGATTTGTCCCAATATGAGTTCGTGGAACTCCTTTTCTTTATCATCATAATAGCGTTCGTTCAAATAGCGGTTTTTAAACTTGACTTGGAAATCTTCCCAAGTCATTGTTTTTTCATCAATGGCATGAACCATTTTTTTCTCCTCCCACCACAAGGTAGCCTTTCCCTGCAACTAGTAGATAGCTAATCTGGCCTTCAGATTACTTTCATATTCATAGACCTAAAAATACTTAATCAAATTCAACAGCCATGCTTCCGCATCTTCCTCCTTCTCCCCATCATAGGAGGGAGGTTTAATTTTTCGGAATTCACCCTGTAATTCCTTCTTCTGTTTAGATTAATGTCTAGTAGTGTCATCTTCCTTAGAATCCTCTAAGAACTTTCCTTTCTTCCTATTTCCAGAACCGTCACCTTCTTGGTTGTTCCGTGAGGTCAATTCTCTTATCAGTTCTTCCTGCTCCTCACTGGCTAATGACAACCTGTCATTCTGGCTTCTTAGCTCAGCCATATCCAGTTGCAACTTGTGCAACATAGCCATCAAAGAAGCGTTGGGATCTGGCGTGTTATCTCCATCACCTATATCAACATAAACTTCATCTCCTTCAGCCATTGTCTTTTCATTTCTAGTACCACTATGCACTAAACAAAACAACATCAGTAACAAATTTTTTTTCAAAAAAATAATTTATACAGTGAGCACAACAACAACCAAGTGTTTCTAACTTGAGCTCTGATACCATTTGTAATGTTCCTCAATTACCCAAAAAAAAAAATTGTATTTATAAGCACAGCTATTGTTCTCCTTGTATATAATAATTTAATTTGATCATTTAACTTCTTGGTATTTTTTTGGAAATACCTCTTTCCATTTTTCTATATTAATTTTTCTAATGTAATTGGTCATATAGATTCATTTTCCACTCCTATACTCCTGTATAAAACCCTTCTACTTTTTCCATATTCTT
>CM076574.1:1077785441-1078005607 GCA_034641835.2 Pinus albicaulis
TAATCCCTGCTTGGAGATTAATGTTGGAATTATGACATACCCTTCTCATCCTATGATACTAAGAAGTTGCACAAGGCCTAAACCAAAACTCCTAATACTAGGTAGGATCAATAGAAGTTGGGAACCAAAGTACATGGAGGATGAATATGTCCAATGATAGCATACCATCTGGATGAAAAAAGTTGACTAAAATCCAAGTGTTAGCATGGATAAATCTCAACCATATCCTGGCTGAAAAGTCACATCAAAAGTAGAAACATTATCAGTTTCTAACCATTCTAGAAATGACAATTTAAATATTTTAGGAAATGGGGCAATGAAATATTAAATTATTTTTTAGAGATACTCTTAAAAATAACAACTTCAAAAAACAATTCATAATTATGGGATGCATACTGATAAATCCTAATACGAATTTTCAAATTTGTTTTCTTAGTGAAAGTGCTTTTAGAAACATGCCCCAAGGGGTTGGATTGCATGATGCAGAATTTCATTGGATTTTACATGCCAAGATTGATGGACATCTCTATTATGCAAAATTTTCCTGGAACTCGTACCCAACTTTATCCTTTTCTTAGTAATGTGCCATTTTAATTTTCAATGTTTTTGGGTGACCTAACACTTGATAACCTTAACAATGGACCATGGTGTTGTTGGAAAATTTTATGCTTTAGAATTTTTTTGCTTTTTGTTGTTGTTGTTTCAGGGTTTATTTATCCAAGACCAGTCAATATCCCAATTCCTTAGAGTTCCCACATTTATTTATTTATTTTACCCTGGGAAACATGTTGTTTCAAGCATTTTTGGATAGGAAACATGTCATGGATTTCTAGTCCCTATTTCTAGTGTGGAAACATTTCCCTAACAATAAACATGGGATGAGTAGTTCCCTTTTTCTTAATTTATATTCATATTACAATGTTCTAACTACAAGATTCATGATGAATTAAATAAAGATTAGGGGAGGTACTACAAGTAACATATGGTTAAATAGTTTGGCTAATTATAGATACTAGAATTTTGTAAGGAATATGCATAAAATAATTAGTTGTAAACTGGTTATAGAAAAGGAAATAAATTAGATAAGAAGGAAGAGCAGCAAGCATAGGAAAAAGGGGAAAACTATGGAGCATTGAAGTGATGTTAAGACATATTACAATTGTAATTAACTTTGTTTCAATAATATAGATGGCCTTGGTTTGAGCGAGATCGTTCCATATTTGGTTAGCTATGAGTATTTGATTTGCATGTTTTAAGAGTATTCCTTTTACTGCAAGTTCCAGAGCTTCCCCAGGTGTGGCAAGGGCCCACCATCACCTGGGAGCAAGCTTCCTTGTTCATATTAGATTGATTGTTGTAGTTTGATTCCTTTTTATTCAATCAGATTTGTGATTGTGTAGTTTAATTTATATTCATTTAATTAAATTCTTGATTGTTGTATGTTCATGTCTTGATATTAAATAGTGTGATATTGTGATCTAAAGCCAACACATGTTTCACAAACTATGATTTCAATTTGAATATATGGAATAAGATAAATCGTATTTGATGACCAGAGTATTTAATCGATGCAGTAGATTTCGAACAATATATGTTTGGAATGAATTAATATTTTTTGTGCATTCAGATTCAGGAGGATTACTGAGAAATTAATCTAGATCTCGTTTGATCACTAAGTGATTCTAATTCTTTACAATTTTGATTTGATTGCCGAGTGTTTTAATCTTTGCCAATTGCAATTTTATTATAGGGTGTTGTAACTATTGTGAATTTCAATTTGATCATTGAGCTTTACAATTCTCGTAGATTTCGAATAAATCAATCTCAAAGATTATGAATCGATCACTGTATTGTATACACTTTGTCCCACTAGATTGGCACCATGAATGTTTGTTGATTAAACCTTTATACTTAGAGCATTGATACTTAGGTCTCTTATGTTGTAACACATACACATTGATTAACCTTTGAACATAACAAGGACCTCATGTATGTGTTCGAATGGGTGAATTGAACCAAGTGCATTTTAATATAAGTGATCCTCTATATACATTGGTCAACATAAGTTAGAAACATAGCCTAATCTATAGATGCAGTGTCTTTGAGATTGCATCATGAGAATGCTTCTGTATGTTTGCAGCACTAGCTATGAAACAAAGTCGTGTTAGATAAAAAATAGTATTTTGAATTGTATATATTTACAGCGTGAGGATTGAATGGTAATTTTGTTTTGCACAGTGTGATTGTGGTTTATCAATTCTTCTTGTGAGCAGCGATACATTCCGTGTTTAAATAGAAATAGTGTGTGTTTCCTTATGAATTATGTGTGGGTTGCTAAGAGTCTATTGTGTGACTATTTTCATTGTATATATTCATAGGATATAATAGTGTGATTAGAATCCTACATTTCCAATTTGGTTGAATTGAGTGATGCAATTTAGTGTCAACAATGTAGTTTCATTTTAAGACTCAGTGTGATTTTAATTTAAATGTGTGATTTACTTCCAGCATTGAGATTTAGTTCAGGCATTTCTAGTTTTTTCTAGTTCAAAGCAGTGTGAGTTAATTCAAAGCATTATCAGTGTGATTTAATTTGAATCATTAAGATATCCCAGAGAAATCTAGGTTTTATTCCTGAACAAATAGAATAGGTCCAATTTCCATTCCAATTATAGTAGCATTTATTTCATAGCAGTGTGATAGCAATTGAATTTTGTTTACAAATGCCATATAATTTCATTAAAGATTTTTTTCTCCTTTAAGCATTTATAGATCAATTTAAATTGTTTCCAAAACTAGTCTTGTAGTAGCTTGAGGTAAAAGTGTGGTTTTTAATGCATTTCATTTCTGAGCAAGAATAGATTAGTTAGATTGAATGGGTCATTTAAGGATTAATTTTGGTTTTCATTCCAAGTTGTGGTATTACATTTTGATTTCTCAGAAATTATGTTTTGATGATTGCTTTCCTCTGCCTTCAGAATAATTAGAGTTTGAGCTTCTTGCTTTGAACATGGTTTTATTTCAAGAATTGTACTTAGATTGAATTTCATCAAGCCTTTGATTTTAGTTGGTTTTTCTTTTGGTTGTAGAAATTTGGAATATGAAATAGAGTGTATTGAGTTAAATTGATTTCTTATGTTAGAGTGAAGAATTATTTTATGAGAGTGAGTTGAGTGCTAGTATTGTTTCTTTTCCATCATTATGTACTTAATGGTCAAAGGAAAATTATATACTCAGACCCTAAGATGAGCCAAAAACGCAGTACAAATCATGTTTACGACTCCCGAATTGACAAATTAAATATTAAGAGATTTAATTCGTCTATTAAAACTCTCAACGATTCAACTACCCATTCCCTTAGGGATAGTAAGTTGTAGAGTGAGTGAGCTGAATACCACAATATTCAAAGAAATGTAGCTTTAAAAGTAGCTGCATTATCTTCTACTAACCTTATGGACATCCAAATCTGGTTATGATTCCCTCTAGAAAATTAATGATGACTTTATGAGTAGCATTACTCGTAGGTATTGCTTCAATCCATTTGGTCAAGTAATCAGTTGCAACAAGAATACAATGATGTTGTACACTTTAAGGTGGATGAATTTATCCATTGAAATATAAGCCCCATTGCTAAAAAGGTGCAGAAACAACTATACGCTTTAGAGACAAAGACTTCAAATGTTTCTTATCGGTGAACTTTTGACATTTTTCACATGCTCTCACCTCAGCACATACATCAGAATATAAGCTAGGCCCAAAAGAGCCAACTCTTAGTATTTTGTATGGAGTAGTTCTCCAATAATGATGACCTCCACACACACTACTATGCATATTAAACATAAAATTCTTGGAATCATCTTGGTCAATGCACCTCAACAAAAATCATGTATGATATTTCCAATATAAACAGTTATCTTTGATGCAGAATTTAAAAGTTTTCAGCTTCAAAGATCTTACTCTACTTTTATCAAAATTCAGAGGAAGTTTAAAATGATGCAGAAAATAGATGATATCCTTATATCAGCTGCACTCAGAAAGCCTTACATCCACTAATATTTTGTCTATAGGTTCATAAATTTGGCCTTCTAGATTGTCATCGATGAAATTCAATCCCAAAACTCTACAATTTTCTTCAGCTAGTAGTTTGGCTAATCCTTGACCTTTGATTAGTTTAGTAGGCTTTATCTCTAAATAAAACTCAAGAACTTTAGTCACCCACTTGCTTCTTTTTCCATCAATATCAGGCTCAACTAATATCTCTCTAACAACATATGAAGGTACATAGGCAATAACTTGAGCATGCAAAATATAAATTCTAAAATCTTTCAGAGCTTTCACTAATGCATAGGCATGCTTTTCCAACATTTCATACTTCAATTCTGCATCTCTAAGAGCTCTGTTGAAAAATTATATGGGACTTTCCTTATTTTCTATTTTTTTTTGTAATAAAACAACAACAATAGTACCTTGGGAAGCACATGAGAAGATCAAGAAAGGATTTGAGTATTCAGGGCTTACCAACTAAGGTTCTTCAATGATAGCTTTTTAATAAGCTCAAATGAATTTCTGGCTTCAAATGTCCACTTGACTTCTTTGTCTTTTTTCAGCATGCAAGTAATATGTTTCACCACTTCAGCAAAATTGGGGATGAACCTTCTTAAGAAATTGATCTTACCAAGGAAATATTGGACCTCTTTCTTAGATCTTGGAAATGTTAGATCCCGAATTGCAATCACTCTTTTAGGATCAATTTTCACTCCATATTTAGAAACTATGCAACCCAACATCTTACCTTCCTTGAGAGAAAAATGAGACTTCTTTGGATTCAATGATATACCATATTTTCTATATTTAACAAATACTTGTCTCAAGTTCTGAAGGTGTTCTTGATCAAAAGCTGAAAAAACAATAATATCATCCAAATAGATGACCGAGAATTTATATTTTTCTCCAATGAATGAAAAGTCCATAGCACACTGAAAAGTAGCTCCGACATTCATAATCCAAAATGGAATCTTTTCATACATGAATGTTCCCCAGGGAGTAGTGAATGTTGTCTTCTCTCAGTCTTCTAGCGAAACATAAACTTGATTGTACCTGAAGAACCCATCTAACATGGAAATTTTGTCTAACACGGTTACCTTTTGAAGAATATTATCCATCTTTAGCAATGGATAATTATCTTTCTTGGAGAATTTGTTAAGATTCCCGAAATCTACACATAGTATGAATTCACCAATATTATTTCTTACTCAAACTAGATTAGAAACCCAAACTGAGTATCTCAATGGAATGATGACTTTAACATCCAAAAGTTTCTTCACTTCCTTCTGTATCATTGGTAACAATAGTGGATTGATTTGGTTTAATTTAAGTCAGAAAGGCTTAGTAACATCCTTCAATGGTATTCTATGCTCAATGATGGTTGTATCATATGTCTTAAGATCCTCATATTTCCAGGAAAAAACAACAACAAATTCACAAAACATCTTGTGGTATTCAATCTTTCTTTCTTCTAATAAAGCTTTTGACAACTTAACATACTTGTTACAGGTCAATTTGGCATTCACTCCCAAAACCTAGATCAGTATCAATTAGGGTCTATCATACTATAATTAATTGCTACATGTGTTAAACAAGTCATCCCATTAACATATTCCCTTCATGAAAGTTTTGCTTCTTAGATGCCAGTTGAAGTGTTCCATTGAGCCATCAACGCACCCATAAACTGTAGCAAGTGCTTAGCGAAGCATCTACTCCCATGCAAAGCTGCATTGCAGAGCATCTACGCCCACTTTAGAGTGCATTGGTCGACTAGGAGCGAATGTTTCATTGGATTTCGGGAATCTTCCCACCCTCTAGTGGCTTCTAGAAGTTGTTCCAACTATCACATCATCTGACAACTTCGAATATGGACACCATGCAGCCATTGAACCTCTTATCCTCCTATTACCATGGAAAATAAAACCTATTCATCCATTTTTGGAAAATTCATTCAATCATTCATTAATTTCAAACTACCTTTATCTGCTTATAAATTGGGCACTGATCATAGTGCACAAAAGAACAATAATTTGAATTAGTAGAGTTATGCTGGTGAGATCACAACTCTTGGAGGTACCGTATGGATGTAATGTTATGCTATTAGAGTGATGTTGCTAGTGTGATGAGGATGGGACCAAATTTGGATCAAGTTAGCATCGAATCGATCCAATTGGTTATAAATTATCCTTCTAGTTCATAATAAAGAAATTTTTTTCTTTCCTAATACATGTGTCCATGATGTTATACGTGTATTTTCAAATGCAATCGATTCAATTTGTTTAACATGAATAAATAATATGCCTTTATGTCATTTTCTGTCTTTTGTTTTCCATTGCAGGTACCAATCAAGCAATTTTAGTTTGATTGAGAGCGACGGAAGTGACGAAAGGGAGGTGAGGAATAACGAACAACTTACAAGTAGGTGTTCTTCCCTTATCTATTCATTTTAAGGAAAATGTCAAATATCTTTCTTTCTTTTGTTCTATGTGCGACCAACACACTTAGGGAGAATATATATATTTGTAGGTTTGATTTATGTAAAAAAAATTGGCAACTCCGTTGGGAATGACGGATCATCCCTAATGGTTTTATCCTTGTTTTTCAGCCTCTAATAGATTTTACTTGCTTTATTTAATTCATTTCAATGTGTTTTAGCAAAACTAGTGTGCTTGATTTGATTTTTTTATTTTTCCTCTGGCATCAACGTATTGTTCGTCTTGAAAAAGTGCCCAGCATATCACTGGTAGCTTAGGGATAGTTCTCTGCAATGCTTTGTATCCCACTCAGGGGTGCGTTGCTCCTGTGACCAATCAAAATCTTTCATATTTTGTCTTTTGAAATTCATTTTAGTATCTTGTTTTTTGAGTTTTCAAGTGTCTGATTGCCTCTAGAGACTAGATGTTCTCTACTATTCTTGCCTCACTTTGGATATTTGTTTGATCAATGTTACATTTTGTTTTCTTTATGATTTCCAGATATTTCCAAATTTTCAAATTTCAAATTTGATTAGTTCCTCATTTTCGAAAGAGGAATTGTCATTTTTGTCTTCGTTTCTCTGGAAAGTATTGAGTGATTGTTTGTGAAGTACAATTTCTTTTTCATTCATCTAAACTTAAAATAAATTGAAAATAAAAGCATGAATTTGCATATAGGGATTATGAGTGATGCATAGGAATAGTTAGAGAATTTGCATTTAGATATGCCAATTGTTGATTGGTTACAATATGATTTCTCTATCCCTTGTAGTTAGTTTTTCATTGTTGAAAATCAAATCGAAATGAATGATTATCATTTTAATTGCATTATAGGAATGTAAAATACATCTTGCGGTGAACCTGAAAGAAAAACTTATAAGCAAGATCAACTTAAAATTTATCTGAATTAATTTAAGGGAGCATTGTCACTTAACGATAACATTTAGAGGTCTAGGCTAGAGATGTGTTTTGGCATCATTAAACATAGAAGATGTCATTAATTGTATGTGATACATTCTGAGTGTGATACCTCATTCCATGTACGTAATTATATCGAAGCTCATCCACGTACCTTTGGGTATATTGGGCGGTGTTCTAGTATAAAATGTATAAGGGGATGCTCTCACTATGCGGTTTCGCATTAGACAATGCTAATATGGATTGGGAATCCATGCACCATCGAGTATATTTGGGAGGACAAAATTAGGTTGCTTACCATCCATAGGTAACCAAGCCGGTTGCCTTGTACACTGTGATACACCGAACAAAACATTTGGGGAGATTGCCTGCACATACATAAGTCATTGGTTTACTAGGGCGGTATATTGTAGTTCATAGTTTCTTGTAAACCTTTTGCTAGTATTACCCTCTTTTTTTTTTAATTTTTTTTTGTATTAAAATTAATCAGAAATCATGGAAGAAGATCAACCCTTTCCCCGTCGTTTGCATAGGACTGCGAATAACCCACTTTTATTGCTAGAAGCTACACCTAGTAGATGAAGGCGAGCTCATCCTACCGAGTTTGGTACCTCTGGAACCTTTGGTGCTACATATTCATCTAATTTACTAAAATCATATGATCCTTTGAGTACTGAGTCTCAAGTAGTTTCGACTGATCCCTGTTTATCTACTACTATCGAGGTGGAACCCTGACAATTACCTGAGGACAATGAAATTCAATCCAGTGAAATGGTAAATCCAGAACCCAAGCCTGTTAAAATGGAAGTCGATACAGAACCTATTGTTATATTACCAGAACATTTTGATCCCAAAGTTGAACAACACGAAGTTGTTACCATGCAACCATCTCATCCTTAGTCATCTGTAATTATTGAGTCTTCCTCTTTATCGCCTGAAATTTATCTCGAGCTTGACGGTGAAGTACTCCACCTGGTTTGATTTCAATAGAGGAAGAAATTCAGGAAGAAACAACCCCTTCAACTCCCACTCATTTTGGGTCGGGGCTTCATTTTTATCTGTCTTCTCCTCATTCGACCTACTTTGGTCCTGTTGATCTGGTTCACTCTCAAGTTCCCGTGGATTTGTTAGAGTATTTGTTGGGTTATTTAACCATGGCTGAGATATCATCCCAGACTTTACCATCTATTATAGCTGCGACAACATCTATTGTTGCTTCATCTTCAATTTTTTCTATGACACACGAGTCTCATCTTTATGGTGGTCCGTCCATCCCACTGGGTTACCAAGATTTAAATGGAACCTACTCTGGTTTCTCCTCTAGTCCATGGACTTCACCCATGTCATCATCTTGAATTCTATCCGGTTCCTCTCTTACGAGTACTGAACGACTTGATTCTTTATTGACATCACGAGCTCAATATCAGGCTGGTCCATCCAATTACTGTCCATCTAACCCAGTATCTATTGGAATCCCATCATATGAAAGTCAGTATGTGCAATATCCTTATACGCCATATGATGGGTTGAGGCCATATGGTAGTAATCCTTCGTTTTTAGGTCAATATTATGTTGGAATACTCATTTTTTGATGGAAGCCTGCTTTTCCTGTTTAGCTGCAAATTATCGTGTATCAACATAAACTAGTTCAACCTGTTTCATCTGTACCTACTACGTATGTTATTACTTCTTTGGTTATTGCTCAGTCTACCCAAGTGGGTCCTTCAATCCCTAACCCTCAAGTTTCAGGTATACAATCTCCATATTCCCAAGTTGGTGTTCAACAACCATTTTTATCGGGAATTTCACAACCACAAGTTATTTTACCTTTGTCACAGGCTTCTACTGGTCTCGTCTATTCAAAGCCTGGTCCAAATTATCCTGGAAGGAAATAGTTTTATTAAATCCCATGGCATCCACATCAACTATTCTAATAGTATCAAGCTTATCCAAGTCCTGGTCAATAAGCCTATCAAGGGTTTGGTAAAAAAAATTACCCCTATTTGGGTTACCAGCAGCAGAATCCTTATGTTGGTGCACAATGACCTATTTCCCAGGAAATTCTATCTTATCCTAGTTATGCTCAACTTGACCTAAATCGATAGTTGTCGTTTGTTGCAAAATTAGAGTTACCTGACTTAAACTGGCTCACTAATGATCCCATTCATTATTTACCTTGGTGGTCAGCGATTCCTCATAAGTTACCCTCTAACATTCTGAAATTCAATGGAAATTTTGGAGAAGACCCGTCTATGCATGTTATGACTTATCATTTATGGTGTTCCTCAAATTCCTTGAATGATGATTTTGTTAGACTGTGTATTTTCCAGTGAACACTTACTCGTCCAACTAGGAAGTGGTATATTGAATTAACATGAGCTTCTATCGATAAATTTACAACTTTAGCCACTAATGTTTTAACCTACTTCCAGTTACCCATCAGAATGAAACTGGAACAAAAATTTTGAACAACTTTAAATAGACCAATGCTACTCCTATATTAGATCATATACATGAGTGGCATCTTCGTCGTCATTGAATGGTTAAAAAAAATTTTCATGATCAACTCTTAACTGAGTGGTTTATAAAGTCCTTGTTGCCATCTATCACCGAGGATGTGGCCAAAGGTGGTGTTTTCACTTAAGAGCAAGTAATTTCTCGTGCCCAGTATCTAGATTTGATTTATACTCAGTTTGGCACGCTCTATGAAAATATTTTGAATGCATCATGACCAAATTTTATTGTTCCTCTTTCTCCATATGATAATGACATTCATTCCGGTGATGGTGTGATTGGTTCTGCTAGCACCCTGCTGGCAAGTCGACAATCTGGTTCTACACTTGCTGTTTCAAATCAAAACCCTATTGCTTATGATCTTATGTCTTCTTCTGAAATACATGCCATGTCATCTGACAAAGGAAAAAGTGATAAGAAACCTAGAAGTAAGAAGAAGGGGAAAGTAAAGAAGAAACGAAATTCACCCCCAGAGGAAAAATCATCTAATTCATCAAGCTCTTCTCGAAAATCTCATTACCCTTTCTTGATATGTAATGAGGATAATTTTACGTGAGATTTTCCTCACCGCTCAAAATTCTCAAAGCTTCTTAAGACTTCTACCGCATCTGTAGGGTTGGAAAATCCTTTTCCGAACCCATAAATACATATGGTTGCTTCGGATCTCGCTTCTAGTTCACAAGTGATTATGCTATCTGTCACTAAGCCTAAAACTAATGTTTGGTTTTCTACTCGAAGTAAAGATTATAGTAATCCTCTTTCGTCATTGAATGGTCAGGCTATAGATCAACCTACTATTTCAACTTTGACTTAATCTATTTCAAATCCACTGCCTATTATTCCTGAGTTAAAAAAAAAGTCGCCAAAGGGAGTCATTCATAAATCGAATATCAACCCTCGAGTTTGTGCAACTCAAAATTATAACGTAGTTGAAGATCTAGCTCACTTACCTTCTGCTATGCCAACACTTGAGGTTCTTCAGAATTATCCATCCCAAAAGTAGGAATTGTTGTCGGTGATTGGTGGAATCGATCTGACGGATTATAATCTTGTAGTATTTAATCACGCGGGCTATGTGCCACAATTACCAGCACAATTAACATTCTTGATTCAAGTTCATGTCCTGAATCGCTTCATTCATCAGAATATCATTGATGAAGGCGCATCTACTTGCATCATGTCAATGAGTTGCTCGAACTCACTTGGATCACTGACTTTATCGAAATCACCTACGACATTGAAAGCTTTGATGGTCGTACATATAAGCCTTGTGGAATTCTCAATAACTCGCAAGTCAAACTAGGGGGAAAATTAGTTACTATTGAACTTGAGGTCGTTGAAAGACCCCTTGAATAAAATATATTACTTGGAAGATCATGGGTTTACGCTATGGTTGTGAGAGTATTTACTTATTTTCGTATGGTCGTCTTCCCCCATAAGGGAAGCAACACAGTCATTCATCAACTCTCTTTCTTCACCTCTGGTTCCCAAGCAACTGGAAGCATTATGTTTGTTCACAGACCCCAATCATCTCTTTAGAACATTGGTGTAGGACTCTTTAAATATTATTCCCTAATGGGAACCTTTTCGTTACTGTCACCTATGACATCGGTGGAAATAAAAAATATAGAGACTTACAATATGATATCTTCCACTTCATCTGACTGAAGGAGGTTTCCCAATGATTTTGAAATAGATAGGCTGGGCAAAATCATGCTGCTAAGTCCAATTGAGCTAGCATAAAAATCAATCTTTTTGGCTTATGTGGCCAATCCAAATCCCTTGTTTCCGACTATTTGGGTCAATTGTTCTTTGGATTGTGGTACTTATTATGATCCTTTTTCACGTGTATTCTCAACCAATGAAAGCATTATGGAATCCATGATGCCGGAAGAAGAAGCATGGGAATATTCTCATCAACAATCACATCTTCTAGATTACAATGAAGATAGTCCAATTGAACTATATCACCCTATAGTCATTTTTTTCTTGACAAATTCTATTCCTATCCACTCCGTCAATTCTGAGAGAAACCCATCAAATATTTAAGAAAATATTTCTATCGATATTTTGACCAAACCTAGAATTGTAGAAAACATTCATGCTTGTGTGTCTACTCCATATGAACTTGACACTTACTGCACTCTTTTTCATGAATTTCGAGATGTATTCGCTTGGTCATACAAGGAAATTCCAGGCATTTATTCCAGCATTTTTGAACATGAGATTAAAATGTATCTTGATGTCAAGCGGTATGACAGTGCCTTCATCCTATTCACCATAATAAATTTGTTGCAATTAAAGCATAGTTTGAAATACTTTTGTGTGCTAGATTGATTTACCCTGTTCCACTTATTGATTGGGTTTCCAAAATTGTTCGTGTCATGAAAAAACAAGGGACAATTAGAGTGTGTGTCGATTATCGAGATGTTAATCACGCTTGTCCAAAATACAACTGTCCCACTCCCTTTATTGACCAAATTATTGATGAATGTTTTGGATGTGAAATATTTTCTTTCATGGATGAATTTTCTGGTTACAATCAAATCATTATTCTCCTAGAGGACCAATATAAACCACTTTTATCTATCCCTGGGGCACATTTTCTTATAGGAATCTCCCTTTTGGTTTAAAGAACACTGGGGAAACATTCCAGAGGGAAATGAATTATTCTTTCCATGACTTCAAGCATATAGTTCAACCATATCTGGATGACTTACCTACACATTCATGGAAATAGGCTGACCACATATTGAATTTGAGAGCAATCTTTTTACGATTCCGTCATTACAAAATATGCCTCATTCCACACAAATGTGTGTTTGGTATTGGTTTTGGTCACTCTCTTTGATTCGTGATGTCGAAAGACAGTATTCAGCTTGATCCATTGAAGGTCTAGGGAATTCTTGATTTTACTGCTCCTTCCAATCTACTTTAGTTACAGAGACTCCAAGGGAAGGCTAACATTCTAAGGAGGTTCATTCCCAAATATGCTGAAATGGCTAAAGGATTTACTCAAATCTTGAAAAAGGGGATTCCCTTCCATTGGGATGAGGTTTCCAAAGCTTCCCTTTTAAATATACCCCGATCCAAGCATCATTAATCTATCCCCAAAATTATCAAAGTGATTATTTCATGTATCTTGCCATTGTAGATACAACCATCGCTATCGTTTTAGTCCAAGAAGAAGATGGGACTGAACATTCGATCTATTATTTGATTGTAATCTCAATCATATAGAAGTTAACTACACATATACTGAGAAGCTTGCTTTGGAAACCATTCAATTTTTGCAAATATTTCGCCATTATATCCTCCTCCGGAAGACCATTTTCATTTTGGATTGCAACCCTATGACATACATTCTGTCACGTCAATTTCTGGGGGGAAAATATTCAAAATGGACAGTCATTTTGCAAGAATTTGATTTGGAAGTCATCAAATCCAAGTCAAAGAAGTCTTTGGTGTTTACTGAGCTTATTTGTGACCTTGCCTTGAGTAGCACCGAGTCTGAGTCTTTGTTTCTAATTGAGTCATCTAACTTGTGGTATGGAGATTTCATCATCTATCTCCAGAGCCAAAATTTTCGGCCAATACGTCTTGCTCCTAACAAAGACGTATTCGATACCAAGCCAAAGTTTATATAATCATTGGCGATACACTTTATCTTCGTGGTGTCGATACGATTTTACGTAGGTTCCTCACTCATGAGGAGGCCAATAAATATTTAAATGATTTCCATGCTAGTGCCTATGGTGGAAATTTGTCTAGTTTTTCTACTGCGCAGAATATTCTCTACACTGGTTATGTCTGGCCTACCATATTTCGCGACTGCATTATCACAGTTAGAATTTGTCATGCTTGCCATATATTTGATCGTAAAAACCACTTGCGGCCAGCACCAATGCATCTTGTCATCTTTGTTGGACCATTTTCCGAATGGGGAAATGACTTCGTGACATGCAAGCCCCGCTCGGCTGGGGGGCATGGGTATATTATTTTCATCGTCGACTATTTTACTAAGTGGGTTGAGGTGATGCCTACATTTAACAACACAGGAAATACAACTTCATTGTTCTTTTTTAACCATGTGGTTACACAATTTGGTGTGCCACAAGCCATAGTCATAGATCATGGAAAACATTTTCGCAATGACATGATGGATGAGTTGATCGCCAAGTTAGGAATGTCGCATGATAGTTCTACCCCTTATTATCTGCAAGCTAATGGACAAGTTGAAGCTATCAAAAATTTTCTTAAGTGTATGCTTCAACGCATGATTGGGGTTCATAAAAGAAATTGGAATTTGATCCTATATTCGGCTTTGTCAGCATATCGAACCTTGGTGAGAAACACAATCGGATTTACTCCCTTTCAGCTGGATTACTATTTGGAAGCTATATTACTGATCCAATGTGAAATTCCATCGTTGAAACTCACGATTGACCTACTACCCGACTCTTCTGAAGAAGAGGTACGTCTTTTAGGTCTCATCCATATAGATGAAACATGTCGTGAAGCCGCATTGGCCAATGAAGCACATAAGAGACAAATCAAGGCACAATATGAGCATAATGTCAAGCCTCACACCTCCTCAGAAGGATACCTTGTCTTGATTTATGATCAGGAAGCTGATAAGATAGGAATAGTGAAATTTGATCCATTATGCCATGGCCCCTACGTTTTCAAGTGCATTCTAGCTAAGGGTGCCTACGAGTTCATAGATTATGATGGGATTCCATTGGCGCAGCCTCAAAATGGGTTGTATCTTAAACATTACTATGCTTGATTTTGTGTAGTAAACACTGTATTATATGCTTTGATTGCGTGTGTGTTAAGTGTGTCTTTCAGATTTTTTCATGTCGTTAGTAATCCTCTTTGTATTTTTTGCAGATGTCAGAATCTTCAGAACCATTAGTTGGATATGCCGATGGTGTTAGTCATAGTATGAAGAATGTATCCTCTGCAGCATGGGCCATATTCACTCCAAGTGGTGAGTTAGTGATTTTCCAAGGGATTTTTTTTGGTCGATCAACCAAAAATATCGCTGAGTATAATGGGTTGATCGAACTCCTCTCTGATGCCATTTCACTTAGAATTCGCTGCATCATCATCAGGCTAGACTCACAACTTGTCATACTACAACTTACTAGTGTTTATACTATTTGAAATCTAGAAATTCATCACGTGTTCCTTATATTTCATCTTTTGGAAAGAAATTTTGATTACATCCAATATCAATACATTTCTAGAAACTTTAACACTTTAACTGATTCTTTGGAGAATTATTTGTTAAATATACATTTGCAACATATGTAAAGATATATTTTCAATTTAAATCATACAATTGAATAAGGATTGCACATAATCATAGGTAAAAACTGAAATTAAAATAGATTTATATAGAGTTTTTTACAAAAAATATGTCCAAGACACATTGGTCATCTGACCTCAAAATGTATACATACATAACATAATCTAAGTAGACCTAGTGATGTTCATGATAGTAGGTCATTGCTTGGGCTATCATACACAATAACCTCATCCAACAGCTAGGCACACCAATGGTATGGAGTTGTAGCCTCATAGGTAACTCCTAGATCTAGGCATCCGGTATCCCAAGAGTCAATCCCTCCACATGCTTCTGCAACTCAGCAAGAGTCTCGGCTAAATCCAAATTCTGAAGGATTTCTCTCCTAGCAATCCTCTTTGCTGGTTCTCTCGCCTACTGTGCATAACCCACTAGTAAAAAAATACCCACATATGCATACATAAAACATCTTTAGTTTAGTCGTGGAAACATTAAAAAAAAACAAAAATATGTAAGAAACCCAAAAAATAAAAAAATAATGGTCAAACATTTTACCTATGGCACAAAATTGACTGCTGATTGGTAAAATAAAATCTGGATCTCCGCATAAATCCATCCCTACATATGGATGCTCCTCTATGAAGATATTCTGTCTTCAGAGACAACTGAAGAATGAAGTGGAAAATGAGATTGATGACTGACTAGCATGTCTAGTCATTAGCTTGACCCACCGCTGCATCCATGGATCTCTAGGACTAGCTAATCCTAGTGTCACATGTTGTGGTTGCATCAATGGAACTCACTCCAAAACGAAAGTGACCAAGATTGAACCATAACTGAAATTCTTCATCTTTCCAATTTTTACTTTGGTTAGCTATTCTTTCATCTGAAGGAGTATTGCTTCAACCCAGTTGAGCATGGTTGGATCGAGACACTGAAGTGAATAATGCATGTATGATCTGTTCACAACATGAAGTGTCACGTTACCAGCTAGCTTTGCAATAGTAAATAGGAAAGTTCACAAAAGAATATCAAGTACATTTTTGATATTTATCTTTCCATCATTTCTAGGCTCAGTACCTTGTCGACAAAATTGTTGAATGTAGTCCTTCACCGTCTCATCTCCACAAACAGAGCTCGCAAGGGAAATGGGGGCACCACGTCTCGACAAACCTATCAGAAAGTAAATGTAATCAACTAATATTTGGAGCACTTTGTCCCCAATGTGAAATTCTTGTAGTGTCGGGTCCCATGAAGGAATCAAGAACTGTAATGTGTTGCCTCATCCCTGAAAATCTAAAGTACTTGATAAACCCACAGTCCCTTAGGGCTCTCATAGTTCCAGGATCATTTAGGGCAACCATATCCTATTATTCATGTTCTCTTTCTCGTCATGTAATCAACATTCTGATCCGATCAAAGTCTAAAATCAAACCATAGGCTTAGTTAGGATCCATTCCATGCAAAAAAAATGCACAAATTTTGGGCAGAAAACATGATGCAAGTTTCTGAATTGTGCTCAACACACACCTAAGTGGAAGACAGAGCATTGTAGAGGAACTTGTTTTCATTTCAGCCTCTATGCAACACACTTTTCGACATGCAAGGGTGCGTTGGTCCTAGGGCATTGTATATTTACCCTAGTATCCCAAAAACCATAAAAAAATTGCATGAAACTGAACAAAAATGCAACCAATAGAAAGAGGAAGGTAAGATATCCTACCTAGTCTAGATGGCACGAGAAATGGTCCATAGAATTGTTGCAATCAGCTACTGAAGTTAGAGAGTAAAACTAGCTCAGAGCACTAAAACTGAATGGTAAATGTGAAATGGTAAAAATGACTTGGTAATTTCTTATTTAATATTCTTTTTGATTAATTTATGAATATTTAATGAATTGAATATGGTTCTTACACATTTTTACTATTTTAAACATGTATTTTTAATCCATTTGGTGGTTCTTTGAGCAGGTTTGTAGCTAAACACAGTGAAGTTGGTTGTGCATGATCGTGAAATGAATTTTGACCATAGAGCACACTTTTATCTATTTTTAGAGCTCTGTTAAACAAAAAAAAGGAACCCCCTCGACTTCTCTTTCAACTCTTTTCAGACTCCCAAAATATGAAAATATTGTCGATCACTTGTCCTTTGAAGCTCGTAAAAGAAATTGAAACGACATCTAATCCGTTTGGTGGTTCTTTAAGTAGATTTATAGCTGAATACTGTGAATTTAGTTGTGCATGACCGTGAAATGAATTTTGACCATAGAGCACACTTTTATCTCCTTTTAGAGCTCTGTTAAACACAAAAAGGAACCCCCCTGGACTTCTCTTTCAGCTCTTTTCAGACTCCCAAAATATGAAAATATTGCCAAGCACTTGTCCTTTCAAGCTCGTAAAAGGAATTGAAATGAAATCTACTCAATATAAGTTTAACCCTTTTCCAAACTGAGGTAGATTATGTTTAAGAAAAAGGAAAACCCTAGTCGAACATGGCTAGGAGGTTCTCTCAGGCATTATTTTACGCTTTTTAGGATCTGAGGGAAAATTTTATGAAAAATAACTTGTGGAGTTTTCTTTTTGTCCCTTTTAAAAACTATCTAAACATGAAAAAGGATCGAGTTTTCATGGTCATTAGACTCGTTAAAGAATCAAATAGTGACAGACTTATCCATCATGAAAATATAGAGTTTTACCTTTGCTAGACTCGTTAAAGCATCACGTAGTGATGGATTCACCTGAAGGGTGGAATTATACATCAAGGATATGTTATCCTCCTCAAGCTTGTTAAAAAATAAAGACATATTGGTCAGCAATGATTTGGGAAAATTGGAAATAGATAAAACACTTTATGGTAGCAAGTCCCTCTTGAAAATGACACTCATTCACTTCATCTCCATAAATTTTGGGTTGCGTAATCTTCTTAATGGTCTATCACACCATCCATCACTTTGGTTTTGGGTCAATGCTACCAAATCATTCAGTGTCGCCGATATGTTCAAGAGAATTCACTTAGTTATTCCTCATCCTTGCAATACTCAGAAACCTTCATTTCATGACTGCCATCCCTGAACATTGCTTCATCAATTACATTCTGTCTCTAAAATAATTACTCCTGTTTCATGTCGTTGATGGGGGAAACATCAAGGCCCTCCCATTATGATTTGTTTCCTGTCGACATCATCTCATCATCTAGGAAGTTGACTTAGAAACAACCTTTCAGTACCTTGGAGCTTTCTTACATCAATGAAAAGTTTCTCGCTTCTAGAGACAAGTTGAAATCACAAGCCTTCGACCGAAAGACTTTGTATGGTGTTCGATGTCAAATCATATATTCAAACCATGCAGAATGTACTGCAATACCTTGAGAGACATTATCATCAATGGTGGTTTCTCTCACGTCTGTTAACAACTTACATCATTGGTTGGTAGTCAGACGGTGTCTTCCTATGTTCGACTTCAGATCACATTTTCGCATGGTTAGACTCGTACTTACGCGATCGAGTGAACGAGATAGAAGACCCCGGATCTAGTTTCATCCATTCGGGTTGTTATTTCGGGAGTAGTACCAAATCATTCGTACGATGGTCTTTAAAAAAATGGTCATCCTATCATGGGGCTATAGCAGTAGACAACTTTCTGATGTTATGATAGTTTATGTGTTGAGTATGGGTATGCCTCCCTCAGCAATTAAATGTCGAAGATGAAACAATATCATGATGTAATGTATTGTAATTGATACAAGTCACCATCCGCTTTAGATCTTACTCATCACATCATAAAGTATATCAATCAACATTATCATTTTTGACTTCATGCTTTAGGGGCCAGCTGTTACAGGTCAATTTGGGCATCATCCCAAAACCCAGATCAATATCAATTAGGGTCTATCATACCCTAAATTGGTTGATACATGCCCATAAAAAGTCATCCTATTGATGTTTTTCCTTCATGAAAGTTTCACTGCATAGATACTAGTTGAAGTGTTCCATTGAGCCATAAACGCACCCCTAGACTGCAGTAAGTGCTTTACAGAGCATCTACTTCCATGCAAGGTTGTGTTGCAAAGTATCTAGGCCCATTTTATGGTATGTTGGTCGTCTGAGAGAGAATTTTTCATTGGATTCCGAGAATCTTCCCACTAATTTCAGGAGTAGTACCAAATCATCAGTATGATGGTCTTTAAACAAATGGTCATCCTATCATGGGTTTATATTTGTAGACAAATTTCTGATGTTATCATATTTTATGTGTTGATTATGGGTATGCCTCCCAAGATGAGAAGATATCATGATGTAATGTATTTTAAATGATGCAGGTCATCATCCGCTTCAGATCCTACTCATCACATCGTAAAGCATATCAATCAAAATTATCATTTTTGAATTCATGCTTTAGGGGGCAGTTGTTTCATGTAAATTTTGGCATCATCCCAAAGCCCAGATCATTATCAATTAGGGTCTATCATACTCTAAATTAATTGCTACATGCCCTAAACAAGTCATCTTATTGATGTTTTTCCTTTATGAAAGTTTCACTGCTTAGATGCCAGTTGAAGTGTTCGAATGAGTCATCAATGCACCCCTAGACTACATTAAGTGATTTAAAAAGCATCTAATCCCATGCAAGGTTGCGTTGCAAAGGATATAGACCCAATTTATGGTGCGTCGGTCGACTGGGAGTGAATTATTCATTGGATTCTAGGAATCTTCCCACCCTCTAGTGGCTTCTAGAAGTTGTTCCAACTTTCACCTCATTTGATAGCTTCGAATATGGACACCATGGTGACATTAAACCTCTTATCCTCCTATTCCCATGAACAAGGAAACCTCTTCATCCATTTTTTGGAAAATCCATTCAATGATTCATTAATTTCAAACTTCCTTCATCTACTTATAAATTGAGCACTGATCATAGTGCACAAGAGAACAAGAATTTGTATTAGTAGAGTTATGCTGGTGAGATCACAAATCTTGGAGGTGTCGTCTACATGTAATGTTATGTTGTTGGAGTGATGATAATGGTGTGATGAGGATAGAACTAATCTGGAGTGAGTTGACATCAAATCGATCTAACTAGTTGTAACTTCTTCTCCTTCTACTCCATAATAAAGACATTTTTTCCTTTCCTAATACATGTGTCAATGATGTTATATGTGTATTTACAAATGCAATTGATTCAATTTTTTTAACATGAATATATCATAGGCCTTTATGTTGTTTTCTGTCTTTTTTTTCCATTGCATGTATCAATCAATTGAGTTCATTTCGATTTAGAGCGATGGAAGCAATGAAGGGAGGTGAGGAAAAGCGAACAAATTACAAGTAGGTTTTCTTCCTTTATCTATTCATTTTAAGGAAAAGGTCAAATATATTTATTCTTGTTGTTATAAGTGAGACCACCACACTTAGGGAAATCATACTTATCCATAGGTTTGATTTCCGTAAAGTAGGCTTGTTGACCTACTTTAGTGGTCTTTTGTTGGACATTAATAAAATTATCTTACTTAAATTTATCTTGTTTCTCTCTAAAAATCAGTACCTGATAAAAAAGAATAAAATATGTATTTTCCTTAAGATGGAAATGGAAGCCAAAAGAAACTTTACCATGAAAATAGTATTATGGTTAAAAATTCATTCTGAGTTCCCATTTTATTTGGACCAAGAGTTAAGAGTTTTGTGTTTTGGGCACACCCCCATAAAAGTTGCTACTAGGATTTTTTTTATGAACAACAATAATTTCTTATTTGGACCATTTAGATGATTGGTAAGGCTTCTGGATCCCATATGTTGAAGAATGAAGCTAGGTTCACTCTTCATTATTAATACATTTGTAAAATAAAAATAAAAATTACTAAATGACTTATTAAAGCATGGGTTTCATGTTTGGCTCATATTATTTAGATTAAGGTCCCCATTGTGGACTTGTAGGATTAGTCATTACATATTTAGATTGACCCATTTTTGGATTTTGAATCATGTATATAGGTTGTTTTCAAACTCATTAGACTCCTCCATCAAGTCATACTCTTCAGTAAAAATCCTCTTCAACAATGTCTTGAAGTCGGTTTCAAATTAGTCTCCTACAAGTTAGCTTCCATCAAAGAATGTATTTAGGCCTTATAAGGACACATCTCTTCATATGATCATGTCGGCCTATTTTAAGTTGAAAAAAATATAAATATAAGTGTAGACCTCGTAGAAATTACATTCAATAAATTTCTGGATTATCTCTTAAATTTGAAAAATCACAGGAGTACTCTTGGTGAAATCACAAAAGATAACTTTGGATCAATATTGAGGTTTAGTGCTATCACATAATTCATTGCTAATATGCTACTAAAAATTTGGTACAATTTGGGTGATAAATACCACAGTGATATCACAATAATACCACATCTCAACCACAACAATAAGAATTAAGTGCCACATCAGTAAGAATATTTCAGTGTCATCAAAGAGGAAGGATATTAGGGCTACCACAGAAGGAAGATATAAGAAAGAATGTCTTGGTGTTATTGCAGTGATGAGGATGAAGTTTTGGTGTAGTGAGAAATATGTAAGAAAAGGAGATCTCGGTGGCATGAAAGTAAGGATATCTTGGTGCTAAGAAAGTGAAGGGATGAATTGATGGCTCGATGATATTATAGTGGAAATATTTTGGTGATGGAGCTTTACCATAGTTAAGGTTTCAGTTTTTTCTAAAGGAGAAATTATAGGTGGTATATTTTTATCACTATCTCACAATCTCGGTGCTCTCCCTCAATCTCAATGATATCTCACAGTTAAGGTTTCGGTGCTTTCTCAGAAGAATGATTCCATTATAGTAACATCAGTTCGATATCACAAGTAATCTTATGATATCTATCATAATCTTAGTGCACATCACATTGATGGTACCTATCAGAGTCTAATTTGGGATTAAGAATATGCTAAAGAAGATAAAGTCAAAGCAATAGTACTCCAAGTCCAGTTGAAGGAAAGGAACTCAATAGTATTCCCTGTGCCCAAGGAAAAGGCCATCTCCACATAAGAATTTGAATTTTTGAAGAAATTTAAGTAAGTATTATCAAGATGTAAAAACAAGTCCAATAATTTATCAAATCATAGGAATGTAACTGCAAGGTACGTATGTTCATGAATTTATAGATTTTCAATATATCTAATAATTCTAGCTTATAGCTAGTCTAGGATAAATATTGTAATACCTGTAATACATAATTCTAGCTTATACCATTGTTATGAAGGAGATGTAACTTGAGAAATTAAATCATGTTCATGGTATCAAATGTTTTGCTTGAAATTATGTATTACAGGTATATAAAACCATGGCTTACACTTCAAGCAATTCCTACAACTTTTGTCAAGAAACATCTCCAGGTATGCCTTGAACCATACATGCTATAAAATTATCTTCATCTTATTTTGAAACTTATGTTACTAACATTTTTATGTCTAGCTCTCTTGAATCTAAAATATTCTTGTTTAGTGTGATTCCTTATTTTATTGATCTACCCACCTTATATCTCTGATTTTGTATATAAAAGAACCCTAGACAGGTTCTTTGGAAAAACCCTAACCTAAGGGTATGCTATAATGTGGGAAACCCTAAACCTATTTATGGTTATTAATGAAGAAATTTATATTCTAGTTGATATGTTGATGACGTCATGTTTGGGGTTCTTATATGATCATGGAAGCTCTAACTTATTAGGGTGGAGATGGTGTTGTTCTAAATCCTGAACCTTTGAAGTTTTGATATAATAAGGGTTTTCTTAATTATGAACTGAAACCCTAGGTTTTGTACTTAAGGTCCTAGGAATGAAACCCTAGGTATGTGTTCATTTGGTTGTCTAGGTCGATATATGTCTAATTTATTCATATTTTGTAACATATGATATGCTTATGCATGACGGTAATCTCCTAGATATGTGTTTTGACCAAATTACTAATGGTCATAAGTCCTAGGGTTTGGAAACAAGCCCTATTCAAATTTTGAAGTTCTATGATAATGTTATGAAAATCTAAGGTTTTTCGTAGATAAATCCTAGTGATAGTTAAACTTCTCTAATATAAAAAATATATAATTTTTGTAGATGGAAAATATAGGGTTTACCTCAAACCCTAGTAAAATATATTCATGTTAATTATGTTGGGATTGTCTTGATTGTATGAAATCTAGGGCTCACATGAAACCCTAGTGGAAAGTTTATCAAATTACTTCTGAAAGTTATTAGATACTTTTATTTTCCTTTGACTTATTTTCTAGGGATTATGAGGATGTGGAATTTTAGTACTCGCTCTGCAGTGAGACACTAAAAGGTGGGCTTGTCATCGTAGTTGATGTAGGAGCATTAGGCTGAGGAAATTCTTTATATTTTAAAAGATATAGGGGTCTTGTGTTTTTAAGGAAGTTGCATTCATTAATGTAATTATTAATGTTTTGAGTAATTTTAAATAGGAATGAATTAAATATTGAGAGGAATTTTGTAAATGTTCTCGAATGTTGGGAACATGAGAGAATTAGGATAGTTGAGATTCCATAGGGAATGAGAGATTTGAGAATTAATTGTAAATCTTAAATTAGAATTGGTTTCATGATTTTATGGGATTAGAGAGGATCCTTAGGGATAAAGAAGAGATTTTAGGACTTGGAGGATTTTGAGGAATTTGTTGAGAAGATAGAAGATCTGAAACCAGAACTGGTTTCAGAACCAATTGTATAAATTGTAACTCTCAAAAGATAGAGACAATTAGGTTTTTAGAGAGATAGGGGTTTGTTGTTGCCTACGGGAAAATTAGACAGAAAGGAAACTGATTAGAATATTAGGCTAGAGAGAAGGAATCTTTGTAATTGTTTGGTTATTTATTTATAGAAAATTCGATTCTAAAGTGAGTGATTACGCGTTGATTGATTCAGTTATAACTCATTTGAAAATCAGAGTTTGGCACAATATATATGTGTGCAGGTGAATCGGACAAAATCAAAAGAATTTCGTCATTATGAGACTGTGTGTTTAAGAAGTTGAACATTCAATTTGTAATTAAATTGTGGATGGATAACATATGTCAAGATTGAGCATTGATCACATAATGGATCGATGCCTTTAAAAAGAAACTTGGTCTTTGAAATTGTTGTCCAAATCACACTGTGTAGATAAGAATGCCAGAGGATTCGTAAAATCATTTTTGCATAGATGAATGTTCTCGGCCAGTTTTCAGGCCAGATGGTTTTAGCTTGTGCTTAAAACCTCTGTCTCAATACCTTGGCTTTTTAGACGTGCTGTATTTACATTTTCTGGATATTATGAGAATGTGGAATAAGATCGAAACAAGTATAAATCATAGACACAATGAGGTAGCAATCGATGGATTTCTTGAATGTTTTAACAAATGTGTGGAGAAGTCTGTGTTGAAAATTTGAACGTGAAAATTTAAATTAATTCTAGTGTGTATTGCAAAGCATGAGCGAGAGAAACCTTGGGTCAACGGAGTGACGGAACCATGAAATGGGTTTGTAAACCAACGATGATAATTAACACATTTCGAATTTGGATTTGCCTCCAAAATTATGAGTAGATTGAATGCATAATCAAGAGTCAGAAACCTAGGAAACAGTGAAGACGGTTTCAGAAAACAAGTGAGGGGTTTTCGCGTGGAATGAAAGGGGTAAGAGGTAATTGTTTGAGGAATGCGATTGTGTTTGGGAGATGACACGTTGCAATTCAAAAATTCTTATTTTTCATGAATAGAAAACCTTAACCATCACACATATTAAGATGCGATATTTGTTGGATGTACGCATAGATCGTTGTGAAGTTCGGTAGCCGTGGATTGACGGGCTTGGTTACTAGTTACGAGAAAGGTGAGTTGACAAAAAAACTGTGGGCCCGATTATGTTATATGTTAACATTTATGTTAACACTTTGGTTTTTCTTCTACCAAAGTCGAATTCATAAATGTGAATGTAATAAATGGATAGATTTATATATGTTGACACTATGAGTATTAACCAAGGTCAGGAGTCATATATGCAGATCAAATAAAGTGGATATTTGATTGTGGTTTAGAAACATAGTTGTAATAAAAGATTTTAGATCCGCGATAAGGGATTCTTATGTTTGGGTTTTATAACCATGATTTAAAAAGTGAGGAAATCTCCAATTCAAGGTTAAGGAGAACAAATTTTGTGCTAGATTATTGGATTGATGTGCATGTGGATATGCATAATTGAATTTATAAGAAGCATTTGTGGGTTTTGAAAATTTGGCTGTCAAAGTGGTATCAGAGAAGAAATGGATTCTGCACGAAGTATGATTAATTAATGATTTATTTTGTGTGGAGTAGAATTAAAATTCATTAGAAAGCTATAACAAAAAATGGAAAAGAAGTTACAGGATCATATTCTAAATCTGATTTGCAACAGTTGCAGATTGGAAAAGGTATGCAGTGGAAGAATGGTAGTCTAAGACTATGAGAAATTAAGATTTGTAGAATTTGAGTTAAAAAGAAAATATGTTTTGGAGATTAACATAATTATATTTTGAAAGGTGTGTATACAGGTACAATGGTGATTACAGAAAGGAGATCAGATTTGAATCTGATAGATTACATCACATAGAGATACAATGCAGATGAATTGTGAAACAAGATCACATAGATATCTTGAAGGTGAAATGGTAAGTGTTATTTTAACTCTGGTTTGAAGATTATGTTTGCAGAATTCAGGTTGCAGACAGTTAAAAGAAATCTCAGCAAAAGAAGATCACAATCTTAAGAGCAGTGATAAAGGAAACTGGTAAGAGTTTCTGAGTAAAGTGTGGCAGAACCTTGAAGAATTCCAAAAGAGGTTGGATAAAAAGAATAATTTTGTTCTTAAAAGGTGCAGATGAGTTGAAGCCTAGAAGGAGTAGAGAGGAATGCTCAAAAGGTTCCAGAGAATAAAGAACCAGTGCTTGCTAAAAGAGCAAGTCCAGAGAGGGGATTGGTGAGGTAAGTGGCAGCAGGGGGGACTTGTTGTTGCAGAGGCTTTAATACAACTCATAGTAAGAGAAGATGACTATGGAAATTCATGTGCAAGGTTCAGAGGAAAGCTACAAGATGAAGATGAAGAATGCTAAAACAATCCACAAGAACTGGATGAGTCAAGAGAAGCTTGAAAAGGAGTTGGTTGAAATAAGAAAAGAATTTGATGTGTTGACAAAGCTGATAGAATAAAACCAGAGAAATGGTTGGACCATGAAGAAGAAAGCAAAGTGGCAGAGGTTGCGACAGAAGAGAGAATAACAAGTGAATATATAGTTAGCAGAAGAGATGAGAAAGCTTGAACATGTGATGAATGTGCAATTGAGATGTGAAGAACTCAAAGAAGCTGAGTTTAAAATGGAAGTTTCCATTTGTGAAGCAGAACAGAGTGAAGTTATGGGTAAAGATGAAGAATGGAGATCTGTGAAAGATCTTATGAATTATTGTGAAGATTTAAGACAACAAGAAGTTTACCTTGTTAAAGAGGGAATTATTGATGATTTCCTGAGTTGTTGGGCAAGTTCAGATCAACGAAAGGATGTAAAGCCTTTTATTTTCATAACTAATAATTTTGATGTGATTACAGGTTTTGTAGAGGATGAGCAATATTTTGAAGCTGTCAAAAATATGGAAGATTATCTTTCAGTAGGTAAATATTCTGAATTAAATAATTATGGAGAATGTCTCTTAAATGAGAAAAGCTATGATTTATTACAACAGAAATAACATAGTAATGCATTGATATTTGAGGTTCTTCCAACACAAAAAAAAACTCTTATGGACGAAGAAAACAAGATTTAGTTTGAAGAGATGATATGTGAAGAAACAGTTAAGACTATTGAATATTGTAATTTTTAAACTGACAATGTGTGTAAAAATGCAGGGATTGTAAGTGATGATGAAGTACTTAAGAAATGCCAAAGATAAATTTCATTGCTGAAATATTTGCTGGAAAACTCAAAGTATGACAGGGAGATTGCAGAAGACAGAGTTCACTACAATGAACAAGAACAGAAAGACATCATTGAAATAGATGGTGTGGAAGAGAGACTTGCTGACAGTCTTGAGAGTCCTTAAGGGAATTATTTAAGGAGAATGAATCAGCATACTGATGTGCTGATAAAGGAGGAAATTTTAGAGCAACATATTGAAATGTTGCCAGAGGAAAAAGAGGCATTGAGGCCTTATGGTTTTTATTTTAATAATTGTTTTGTGAATGCAGGTTTTGTTGCAAATTATGAAGAAAATTTGGCATATATGAGAAGCCAAGTAAAGAAAGAGAAAGAAATTTCTTTGGATGTATTTAATCCATGGAACAAAGAGATTAGATTGCTAGAAATAATGCTGGAGAATCAGGATTCAATATAGGAAGAGAAATCTCAATTTCAATATTGGTAACTGTAGAATGTGAAAATGCAAGAATTAGAAGACAATAGCAACAAACTAGAGCAAAGAGAATAAGATGGCAGTAAATGGCAGACTATGTATCAATCCAATGAATTTTTGAAGAAAGAAGACAAAAAAATTGTCGTAAGTGACAATCAGGAAGAAGTTATTAGTTGCAGAAAATAAGAGGGTAAGGATGACAGGGCGGCAGTAACAATAAAAGTTCAGCAATCAAAAGGTAAAATCAGTAGTCATAAGATCTATTGAACAGATAAATTGAACCGATAAGAAGGATAATGATGAAAGTATCTCAGAGGAAGAAAGCAGCAAGAAAGAAAAGAAGCAGCAACAAGAGAAAAACAACAACAGACTGTGAAAGTATAGCCAGTGGAGAAAAATAGTATAAAGTGTGGAGACCTAGAGAAAAGCAATAAAAAACAACAGAAATAGATGAAAAATTACAAAACAAGGTATGGGATCCAGGAAGAAAAAGATTAAAAGAAGATGATCAGGAGATCATGATTATTTTTAACCTTGGGAGTCTGATGCAGGAGCATTAGGCTCAGGAAATTATTTGTATTTTAAAAGACATAGGGGTCTTGTGTTTTTAAGGAAGTTGGGTTCATTAATGTAATTATTAATGTTTTGAGTAATTTTAATTAGGAATTAATTAAATATTGAGAGGAATTTTGTAAATGTTCTTGAATGTTGGGAACATGAGAGAATTAGGATAGTTGAGATTCCATAGGGAATGAGAGATTTGAGAATTAATTGTAAATATTAAATTAGAATTGGTTTCATGATTTTATGGGATTAGAGAGGATCCTTAGTGATAAAGAAGAGATTTTAGGACCTAGAGGATTTTGAGGAATTTGTTGAGAAGATAGAGGATCTGAAACCAGAACTGGTTTCAGAACCAATTGTATAAATTGTAAGTCTCAAAAGATAGAGACAAGTAGGTTTTTAGACAGACATGGGTTTGTTGTTGCTTACAGGAAAATTAGATAGAAAGGCCACTAATTAGAATATTAGGCCAGAGAGAAGGAATATTTGTAATTTTTTGGTTATATATTTATAGAAAAATCGATTCTAAAGTGAGTGATTATGCGTTGATAGATTCAATTATAACTTGTGTGAAAATCAGAGTTTGGCACAATATATATGTGTGCAGGTGAATCAGAAAAAATCAAAGGAATTCTGTTATTATGAGACTGTGTGTTTAAGAAGTTGAACATTCAATTTGTAATTGAACTCTGGATGGATAGCATATGTCAAGATTGAGCATCGATCACAGAATGGATTGATGCCTTTAAAAAGAAACTTGGTATTTCAAATCATTGTCCAAATCACACTGTGTAGAGTAAGAAGGTCAGAGGACTCATAAAAGAATTTCTGCATAGATGAATGTTCTTGGCTAGTTTTTAGGACAGACGGTTTTAGCTTGCGCTTAAAACCTCCATCTCAATACCTTGGGTTTTTATACATGCTGCATTTGCACGTTCTGGATATTATGAGAATGTTGAATAAGATTGAAACAAGTATAAATCATAGACACAAGGAGGTAGAAATCGATGGATTGCTTGAACATTTTACCAAATGTGCATAGAAGCCCACATTGAAAACTTGAACGAGAAAATTGAAATTAATTCCAGTGTGTATTGCAAAACATGAGCGAGAGAAACCTTGGGTCAACGGAGTGACGGAACCATGAAATGGGTTTGTAAACCAATGATGATAATAAACGCAGTTGTAATTTGGAGTTGCCTCTGAAATTATGAGTAGATTGAATGCACAATCAAGAGTCAAAAGCCTACAGAATAGTGAAGACGGTTTCATAAAACAAGTGAGGGGTTTTCACATGGAATGAAAGAGGTAAGCAGTAATTGTTTGAGGAATGCGATTGTGTTAGGGAGATGACACATCGTAAGTTAAAACTGCTTATTTCACGTGAATAGAAAACCTTAACCATCACACATATTAAGATGCGATATCCATTGGATGTACACATATATCGTTTGTGAAGTCAGGTAGCCGTGGATTGACGGGCTTGGTTAATAGTTACTAAGAAGGTGAGTTGACAAAAAAACTGTGGACCCGATTATGTTATATGTTAACCTTTATGTTAACACTTTGGTTTTTCTTCTACCAAAGTCGAATTCATAAATGTGAATGTAATAAATGGATAGATTTATATATGTTGACACTATGAGTGTTAACCAAGGTCAGGAGTCATATATATGGATCAAATAAAGTGGATATTTGATTATGGTTTAGAAACATAGTTGTAATAAAGGAGTTTAGATCCACAATAAGGGATTATTTTGTTTGGTTTTTACAACCATGATTCAAAAAGTGAGGAAATATCTGATTGAAGGTTAAGGATAATAAATTCCACGCCAGATTATTGGTTTGATGTGCATGTGGATATGCATAATCGAATTTATAAGAAGCATTTGCAGGTTTCGCAACTTTGGTTGCGTCAGTAGTCATGAAGCACTGTAAAAGGGCCAATGCATTGGTGGATGATATCCTCTAGTGAATAATATCTTGCTACAAAACTTGATTCTTTGGTAAACCTAGTGACTCAGTCTGGTGGGAAGGGGGATCTAATCCATTTATGGGTGGTATGATGGATGGCTTGTGATTTGGAATGAGAAATCCCTATAGGTATTAAAAATTTTAGCTGGCCCCTTTTGGGAGGAGGTAAAGAGGAGACATTGAGAGGATATTACCACAAATTTGTTAAGAAATATGGTAAAAAGTGACATCTCTAACAAAATTATTGAAGAAGGAACCTTTTTCTTGGACTAAAGAAGCAACCAAAGCTTTTTAATAACTTAAAGAGGCTATGTGTATAACTCCTGTATGCCAACAAAATAAAGGAGAGACTATCAAGACTCGAGGGCTCCTTCAGCCATTAGCCATACCAAGTCAGTGTTGGGAAGAAGCTTCAATGGATTGTATTATAGGTTTACCCAAATATGAAGGAAAGAGTGTCATTTTGGTATTGGTAGATTGAATGAAAAAGTATTCCCACTTTTTCTCTCTTTCTCATATTCTTAAAACAACTGCTATGAAAAAATCATTTGTAAGTTACGTAACTCGTAAGTATCTTCCATGTAAGCAAATTATTCAAACCTAGAAATGGACCCCATGCTGCAAAAATAGATCATTTGCCAACTAGCTCTAACACACCAGATCCCAAGAAAATAACACTGGAGTTTTAGGGTTTATTTTTGTAAATTTTCTTAATAATATTAACCACCTATTTGAAAGTCGAAGTAGAAAATATTCTATTTACAATTTTAGTTAGATTACCAATTATTCATTTGTAGATCGTATACCTCTATAAGTAAGTTATTTCATTTATTTTTTAAAGGATAATTTCCACCTGCTTGAAATCCTAAGTAGCAAATATTTTATTTATACTTTTAGTTAGATTACCTATTATTAAATTGTAGACTTTTACCTTTATAATTTGTTAATTACCTATAACCTGTCAGTTGTATATAACATGATAATTCTAGCAAGAAAGGTTTGAGACACTAATTTTTTAATTTTCAATTTTTGATAATGATAGAGGAAATGCTCAGAGAAATATTTGAGACAATATATAGATATAGTATGTATATTTTGATGCTTAGTTTTTAGATTTATTTGTGTACAAAATATGTATGTGTCATTGAAAGTTTCATTAGATCAATCCCATCAAATTGCGGCATTGAATTCCCTTAGAGAAGTATGGTACTTAGACTATAACATGTTCTCAAGCAGTTTATGGTATTCATTTACCATCGTAACTAGCCGTGAATTTTTAGTTTAAGGAAAATTTCAAGTTATATGAAAGGTTGATCATGATGTAGAGTTGAAATATTTAGATGATGAGGATGTAGAGCCATTTCTCAATGCGTAATTAGGCCTACTCTACGTCATCATATCAATAGAGTAATTATTGATGAAAATCAATTTTGATAAAGCATGATGGATCATGTTTTCAGTCTTTAGATTTGTAATTTATCAAATTATTTTAGTTTTAATGTTGTGATTCAATGGTCTTGATTTTTTACTTCAAATTATATATATATATATTATTGTATTTTTTGTGTATTTCCACGCATCATCTGAAGCTTGGCTTTTCAAAACTCTAGTGGATCTGTATCGAGATCAAAATATGTATCTATATCCCTATCCATTTCATGGTAACGTATCCTAGAACCGTTTGTGCTATTTTCCTAATCCTCATTATGCCATTTGGTTTTAGCATCTTCATTTCTTTTATTCAACTGATATATTCAAATTCCTTGATTAATAATCTATTTATTTCATAGGTGCATATATAACAATAAAGATTTGTCACCTATCACAATTTTCACATTTATATTTCTATTACATGCTTTATGTTACATCTCCTTGTTCTAAGTGTTATCTGGATTGCATCACACATTTTCCATTACATAAAAAGGACCACACAAACTATTAATATTCACAGTATGTGCTATGTTGATTCCTACATCATTAGTTAATTTTTTTTCCTTATTACTAAATACCCATAATCCATAATTCCATTGGCCAAACATGCAGTGCACAAGGTGTTGTAGCATTGAAGTATCTTTTTGGACTTGACTTTGGGTCATCAGACCATCAAATTGAAGAAAAGTTGAAATATGTGTTTTCCATGATGAACCTTCTTAATAAGACAATAAATGGGAATAACCCAAATGTTTCTTTGCACACAAGGACTACCTTATATCTGGTAACATCCCTTGAAGTTAATGTGTTTCTTTAAGCATGTTTCATTTTAATCTAGTTCTTTCTTGTCTTTATTTCTTTCTTCTGACTAATAGTTTATGGTGGTAGACTAGGACAGTTGTGAGAACAATTCTTCATTTGTTAAATAAACCTACAGGAATAATTCAACTATCAGAGATAGTGCCAAAAAAGTATCTTCCATCTTCTGCAGCTAAGATTATAGTTTCATCTTGGGAGTTTCAACCTCATCGATCTATTAATCCAGAATTTCTAATCCATAAGATCAATATATTTGAGCAAAAAAATCTCACTGGTAGTCTCTTACCATCATCTTTTCCAAATCTAGGAAATCCTTTATTTTTTTTGGATTTGAGAATTAACAAATTTACTATGGGAAATCTATCTCCGCTAATGTGTTTTGTTTTTCATAATAATAGTCTTCAAGGAATGCTAGTCTTCACTAGTGAAAAATGCAATTTCTTTGATGATGATGTACATTCTTAATGAATTTTCAAGTTTAATAGTTCTAGTTCATGAAAAGAAAATGCTTTACTTACAAAATTATAAAAATACGGTTTTGATGTATATGATTTTGGTTCTAATTGTACTTGTCACTTTGGTTTTCCGGGACTCGAAGCAGTAATACCACTGTGAAAAATTTGGAATTTGCAAGTATGATTTTCTATTTATGCATTTGATGTCTCTTTCTCTCTAATAAATTAATATTTCATGCTATTGTGAAATGTATTTAGATGTATTTATTGCATTTGAATTTAGCTAGTTGTGTTGGTTTTCAGAACTAGCAACATAGATAATTTCTTCCACTATTATAAATGTGGTATGTTCTTTATTACTTCTCAAATTATCACTGCTTCTTCTCAAATGATCATCGCTTCTTCCCTTTTTTTCATTGTAGTGCGATAATGATTTATTTGCTCATGTACCTTTTTCTAGGATTCTTATACTCTATCCTCTTAAAATATTTCCACCCTTGTGTCGAAAAATAAATTCACCACAACCTCCCTATGTGTTTTGAGGTAGGTCACACTTATCTGCATAGTGTAGTAATTGTAGTTTTTATTTTTAAAGCATAATTTAGACTGAATTTATTTGGATATATGAACCCCTGTTTGTTGACTCCTTTGCAGTATTTATTCGATCTACAAATATTATCAGCATATTTATGCTTTGACCTTTCTCACAGTTTCTTGATGTCATTGTACCCAAATCATTCACAAAGCTTAAACAAGTCCCCAATGAATGATTACCATGAAAACAAACAAAAATATTCTCAAATACCAAGATGCCAAAAAGTAATGCAGGTAGCCACCACCAATCACAACTTGGAAGGAAATTTAGAACACCCAGACGTCTCCCACAATCCAAATAATGGAAACTATATCAAGTGTCAAGAAGGGGGAAATAATTATTCCCAAAGAGATACAAACCCTTGATAGACCGATCCATATTATACGGTCAATGCATTGGTCTAGAATTTTTGTAGAATAAAATAAGGACCAAGGCCTTGATTACTTACTAAGTCTTTAAATTATTAGGCATCTACTTAATTATACATCATAAACCAATAGTTTCTCAAACAAATCATGCACAATTGACTCGAAGCACCTAAGTCAAAATTCAAAAATGAAAAAAATGCTTAAGGACACATCCGAGGAAAAGTTTGAACTAAAAACAAATACTTCCTAAATAAATATTCTACATGCTAGGAGAAGACTCAATGAATAAAGCCTCTATCAATTACCTCAATTTCTATAATTTATCAATATCTACAAACTAGGAATAAAATTTCACTTAACTAAACACACTTTTATATTAATTTACTTTTACTACCATATATTTACCCGATCGAAGGAGAGATAAACAATAACTAGAATTTTTTTCCAAGACAACACTCAAATAAATAAGTCACGTAAATCCATACTATAGTCAATAACTAATCTGAAAATGGGTTGGATAACTTGTTATGCTTTTCAAGAACCTCCCACTCATTTAAACAAATAGAAGGTCTAGCTTATACTTGACTTTTGCAGAATTTTATACTTGAAATAGGTGTAATTTTGTTTTACTGTTTAAGTGCTTTAAATCCATTTGTTTTTGTTGATATTAAACATGAAAAACAGCCATATAATGCAGCAAATAAACATAAATGCATAACAGAAAATTTAATATAGGAGTTCACCCGAATATTGTGGAATACGTCTCCTTGAGCTCTTGTCAATTTGACTTGGCTCTTTGGGATTATGGAAAATTTATTTTACAAGTTACAAAATCAACTCCAATTTTTAACTGAACTGAACCAATGGGTTTATAATACCATTTATATCCCTGGTATGGCTGAAATATTTTTGAAGATGAACCTTGGCTCCCTTAGACTTGTTTCCTTGAGTCGGTGCTCTTGAGCTACCATGAGCTTCTCCATGGCAATAACTCCCTCAGAAATAATTTTGTCCCTGAAACCTTTTCTAAAGTCTCTAGCATACATCATAAATCAAAAATAGGTTTTTCACTTACTCCAAATGAGCATTGGCTCCCCAATATAGGCCTCCATCCATTAAAGGCCCTGGGCTGCCCAAAACTTCCTTGTGGCTCTTCGACCTTTAGAAGTCTTCAAATGACTCTGAAAACACCTTAAATGGATTCAAAATGTCAAATATATTTATAATATACTATTGGTTTTCTGAAATTGGCTTCTTGTTGCTCCAGTTTCACCTCCAACACTTGGTGGCACCCCCTAGTTCTAGGGTTACTAAAAACTTCTCTAAATCATATCAGCTTTCAGAAGTCCTCAAAAGCTTCTAAAAAATACATCAATGGATTTATAAGTATCAAAACAGTCAGAAATGACTATTGTTTTGCTGAGAATGGATACTGGCTGTTCTAGATAGTCCTCATTCTCCTGTTGGCACTGGATGGCCCTGGTGTCCCCTCGAACTTATTTGAAGAATATTGGCCTTTATAAGTCTTCTACAGGCTCTTAAAACCATTCCATTAGTTCCATAATGTATGAAACATCCAAAAATGACTATTAGATTGTTGAAAAAGGCCTCTAGTTGCCTTGGCTAGGCCTCAAACTGCTACTGGTCCATGGTGGCCCTGATGGCCCATAGAACTTCTCTGAAGAAAACACCTGCTCAAAAGTCCTCTAATAGCTCTAAAAACCTCACCAATGAGTCAGGAATGTATGAGATAGTCAAAATTGACTATTCTCACTCTTAGAATGGACGAATCTAGCTCAAGATAGATCCTAAACTGATTTTGCCTAGTGTCCCCTAAAAACACTCCACTAATAATGGAGCACTGCACTTATCTGCAGTTGATCTGGCCAAACTCTAAAATTTTTGGAGTGTGCTAAAATTTTCACCAAGAAAACCGTTGGTGATAAATGTAACCGTCGGTGGATGGGCACATGCACCCGAAAACTTTGTAGTTTTCCATAGCTGTCAGGGTTTAACAAACTATCGGTAGATAAAAATTAACCTTGTGGCATGTGACAGGTGTAATAAACAACATCAAATGGTTAAATTCATAGTCGAGATTTTCATTCGCTCTAGGTCCTGGCACGAAGGCCACATGAGAAGGGGTTGGCGCCTCCGAACCCCTAAATGTAATTTCATTATTCGTTAAATACAACTTTGATGCTTATATGGTTAATAACTACCATAGCCCGGGTGATTAAGGCGTGGAAACTCTATGCATGAGGTCTCAGGGTCAACTCCGGTCGGCTCCCCAAAAAATTTAATACGCCAAAACCTGGGCCACGTGGCGGCCTCCAGGCCTGCCATGTGGCAGCCTCTAATTGGCTCCCAAAACCACATACACCCAAACTGCAAATGATATGATGACAATTGTCACACTATGACTAGTTGAGAAGAAATACTTCAGGGAATATTTCGAGGAATATTTGAGGAATATTCCCTTGAATATTCTCTTTTTTTAATTTCCAAAAACCTATTCAAACTTGGTAAAGGCAAAAAATAGTTTACTAGGCTTTTCAAATCGCGATAACTTCTTCATACGGTGTCGATTTTTCGAACCATTCACGTTGCCAGAATTAGGACGACGAGATCTATCCAATCGCTCAGTTTTGGCACACTTCTGAACACTTTGAATTTTAAACTATCACTTAGGTCCATGATCCAAATCTGATCACACCTCCCCATTGGGAATCTTTTGGACCCAAAAAGATTGATTACCTAATCTGTACAATAGATGAGAGTACAACGCCGTCACTTTTTTAGCCTCCATACAATTTCATTGCATGGCTTAGTGCCATTGAACCACAACTTAAAGGTAGTCAGCACTTCCCTTCAATGAATTCTCTTGTCCTCCTATCAAGAATTTTCTTCCTCGAACTCACTCAGAAATTTCTACCGAGAAATTTATAGAAGGTGGTTGAACGTCGCTTCCTTGATCATCAATCCAAGGTGGCTCAAACAAATGTGATATTTCAACAAAAAACAAGCATACATAACTGAAATTTTCATATGTAAAAATGAATGTATGTCCTACTATGTCAAGAATTCAAACCACTTTTAAAGCCACTTCCACAGTGACTTTTGCTGTTGAAAATCTTCTTCATGTGAAACATCTATTCTCACATCAATGATGGAATCCTTGGTTCCAATTTTGCTAGTATTTCTATCCTCTTGCTTCAAATGCTTGGGATGATTCGTTGGATGCAATTTCCAACAATGGGCCACAACATGTCCCCTCTTATGGAAATGTGTGCAAGTCTTATGCACCTTCTTTGCAAGTTGCCTTCACTTCACTTGTTTCCTGTATGCCTTCATCCTCTTACAGCATTTTGAAACATCATGGTTACACATACCACAATATGCACAACAAATATTTATTCCATTCAAGCATGCATATTTGTCATGCTTATCATAAACATAATCAACTTGAATATGGGAAGAATTATACCTAAAATTGTGCTTTGCATATCCATCCTTTTTACCTTCATGATGAGATGAGCTTGTAGAGGTTCAAGCTTTCCTTTGAAGACTAACATTAGTGCTCATGTTTTGATAGCTATCTGAACTCTCATGCTCGCCATAAGCTGTATGTCTACACACATATTGCTGCAACATAGGCTTTAAACAATGGAAATCAACTTGAAAACAAACTTGACATGTTTGTGTATTAGAACCTGGAATAAAAGTTCTTCTTGAAGTTGTCTCATATGCCTTCATGGCTTTGGAGTTTTCGCCATTTGATTGAACATAACCAAGACCAAACTTCCTAGGTCTTTCTCAACCAAAATGGGATCAATCATGCCTTGTACATGTTTTCCTAAACCCTTGCCTTCATAGCCTATTTTAAACATTAACTTGGAAACTATACTTCTAGTGTGCTTTTCAAATGAACCTACACATCTATCTGAAGAGGAAATTAAAGACAAATTTGAGTGAATTAACTCTTCTTCACACATGTTATTGGTCAAAGCCTCTTGGGCTTGATGGAGCTACATATCCATCTCATGCATTCTTTGGAGAAGTCCTTCTTTCTCTTGCTCCATAGCAACCAATTGCTCATGAAGTCTTGTGCTTTCCCTTCTATCTTCAAACAGAATTTGCACCATATCCTTCATCCTGAATAAGTATCGCTTCATGTATTCATCAAAGAATATTGTGAAGGAGGAGGATTTTGAAACCTCACTTGAAGAAGTTGTCATTTATGAAATTGAAAAAAATAACTTCGATCAACAATTCACAAAGTTTTCAAAAACAATTGACAAAACTTATGAAAAAAATGGTTGTAGAGTCAATATCTTCTTCAAGTAGCCTTTTGCAAACAAAACCTCTTGTGATTCAAGGGTTACCTTGAGGTCCTTTGGGTAAGGAATATGCCTTCAACCTTTCTTCCTTCTTGTCCTCTTCTGGACTTAGCTATCGGTAGCTTTCCCTTCACCTCTAGCAAAATCAAAATTGTAAGCAACAATCAGTTTGCAAATATTCAAGTTCTTTAATAGTAAAAACACCTTTCAAGTCAATAAGCAACCTATTTCTCTAATACCAACCTGATCTGAAAATGGGTTGGATAACTTGTTATGATTTTCAAGAACCTCCCACTCAGTTAAAAAAAATATCTAGCTCATACTTGACTTTTGCGGAATTTTATACTTGAAATCAGTGTAATTTTTTTTTACTGTTTAAATGCTTTAAATCCATTTTTTTCTGATATTAAACATGTGCAACAGCCATATAATGCAATAAATAAACATCAACACATAACAACAAATTTAATATAATATTTCACCCGAATATCGTGGGCTACGTCTCCTTGAGCTCTTGTCAATTTGACTTGGCTCTTTGGGATTATGGAAAATTTCTTTTACAAGTTACAAAATCAACTACAATGATTAACTAAATTGAACCAATGGGTTTAGAATACCATTTATATCCCTAGTATGGCTGAAATATTTATGAAGATGAACCTCAGCTCCCTTAGACTTGTTTCCTTGAGTTGGTGCTCTTGAGCTACCCTGAGATTATATATGGCACTAACTCCCTCATAAATCCATTTCTGTCCCTGAAAAATTTTCTACAGTCTCCAACATACATCAGACATAGAAAATAGGTTGTTCATTTTCTCCAAATGAGCACTAGCTCCCCAATCTAGGCCTCCATCCACTGAAGGCCCTAGGCTACCTAAAACTTCCCTAAGGCTATTTGACCTTCAAAAGTCTTCAAATGACTTTGAAAATCCCTTAAACGTATTCATAATGTCAAAAATAGTCAGAATAGACAAGTGGTTTGTTGAAATTGGCCTCCGGCTGCACCGGCTTTGCCTCCAACATCTGGTGGCACCCCTTGGCTCTAAGGTCACTGGAAACTTCTATGAATAATCTAGGCTTTTAGAAGCCCTAAAAATATTCTAAAAACTCCATCAATGGATTCATAAGTATCAAAACCATCAGAAATGACTATTGGTTTGCTGAGAATGGATACTAGATGCTCTGGATATGCCTCATTCTCCTGCTGGCATTGGTTGGCCCTGGTGGCCCCTGGATATTCTCTAAATAATATCAGCCTTCAAAATTCCTCTACAGGATATGAAAACCACACCATTAGTTCTATAATATCTAAAACATCCAAAAATGACTATTGGATTGTTGAAAAAGGCCTCTAGCTGCCCTGGCTAGGCCTCAAACTATTGTTGGCCCATGGTGGCCCTAGTGGCCCCTAGAACTTATCTGAAGAAAAAAAACTACTCAAAAGTCCTCTGATGGCTCTGAAACCCTCACCAATGAGTCTTGAATGTCTGAGATAGTCAAAATTCACTATTCACACTCAGAATGGATGAATCTAGCTCAAGATAGAGCCTAAATTGATTTTGCCCAGTGTCCCCTAAAAATACTCCACTAATAATGGAGCAACGCAGTTATTTGTAGTTAAACTGGCCAAAATATGAAATTTTTGGAGCGCGCTAAAAGTTCCACCAAGAGAAATATTGGTGATAAATGTAACTGTCGGTGGATGGGCACATGGACCCGAAAACTCCGTTGTTTTCCGTAACCGTTGGGGTTTAACAAATTTTCGATGGATAAAAATTAACCCCGTGGCATGTGACAGGTGTAATAAACAACTGTGGATGGTTAAATTGATGGTTGGGGTTTTCGTTGGCTCCGGGTCCTGGTGATAAGGCCACATGGGGAGGGGCTGGACCTCGAGGCTAGCCCCTCCGAACCCCCAAATGCAATTGTATTATTTGTTAAATACAATCGTGATGCTTATATGGTTAAGAACTACCATAGCCTGGGAAGTTAAGGCGTGGGCGCTCTGTATAGGAGGTCTTGGGGGCGAATCTGATTAGCTCCCCAAAAATTTTAATATGCCAAACCTGGGCCACATGGCAGCCTCCAGGCCTATCACATGGCAGCCTCTAGGCCTGCCACATGGCGACCTTTAATTGGCTCCCAAAACCATGTACACCCTAACTACGAATGATATGCTGACACTTTTCATGCTATGACTGTTCGAGAAGTAATATTCTACAGAATATTTTGAGGAATATTCCAAGAATATTCCCTTTTTGAATTTCCAAAAACCCGGTCAAACTTGGGCAAAGGCCAAAAGTTGCAGTTTACTAGACTTTTCAAATCACGATAACTTCTTCATACGGTGTCAGTTTTTCGAACTGTTTGTGGCACTAAAATCTAGAAGATGAGATCTATCTGGTCGCTCATGTTCGAAACATTTCTGAACACTTTGAATTTTGAGCTATCACTTAGGTCCATGATCCAAACCTGATCAATAACACAAAAAAGAGTCTATTAGTTGAGCTGGTAAAACAAGGAAAAATACATGTTTGAAAAACAAATATGAATGGTAAAAACACACAAGGTGGAACTGAACAAACATGAAACAGAACCAAGTATGTCAAGTAGGATAAGTGGCTAAAAGTTTGGTACATGTGAAGGAGTTTTTTGAGACAATACATGTGCAATTGGAAAAACCCAAGATTTTACTTATTTTTTAGAAGATGAGACAAGTATGAGAAAATTTTGAGACTACTACTACCAGATAGATATTTAGGACTATAATAATTGGAAATAAATAAATGTTGACAACTCATTGCACGAGTACCAGTGCATTTAACAAAGAGAATATGATAGCCTGCAGCTAGTGGTTCAAAGACACTCCAACACAAGGTGCAAGAAGTAGCACCTAGTATGGATAGCTAAATAGAGAAAAATTGCATCACAATTGAAAAAAATTCATGTAGGGAAACTGCCATAAGAAATAACTAACACCAATGACCATTGAATTGAAACATTGCATGCTACCATTAAGACGTAGGGGAAAATCATGTGATTAATATTTGGAATTACGAGAACTAAAATATCCATTTCCATCAGGGGAATTTTGAGGTCTAAAATGGGCCTCCTAAGGAAATTATAAAATAGTAGTGGAAATAATAAAATAATATTTGATTACATCATCAAATTTTAGAGGGAAAAAAGAAAAAACTAAATTTTCAACTCGTATTTTCAACTTATCTCCCAAATTTATTACTCAAATTTTGAGTGGGAGTACTCATTTGATGGAAATTTTAATTCTTCATCCAAGTATTACCCATGTTGCATACTTTAAATGGATCATACTATACAAAAAATGAGAAATACACATGAAAAAGAGAAATACATGAAAAACGTGATTGTAATCATGTTTTTCATGTATTTCTCATTGTTTTTGTAGTAGGATCCATCGAAAGTATGCACATGGGTACTCCTTTTATGAGGAATTAAAATTTTCATCCAACGAGTACTCTCGCTCGAAATTTGAGTAAAAACTTTGGGAGATAAGTTGAAAATATGAGTTGAAAAAGTAGTTTTATTATTTTATTAATTTTTAATCTTTCTATCCTTTTACTTAAAAAATGGTAAATCATCCCCCATGGTTGACATAATCATATTGAATCCTATTGGTTCTTATAAAGTCCATTCTAGTTGCATATTTTTTTTAGGAGGCCCATTTTAGACCTCAAAAATTCCCTTAAGGAGATTTTGAGTGAAAAATCTGTAATGGGTATTTCAGGTCAACTATACCCACACGTTCAGGAGGGGTTGTGAGTCATGACTTCATAAAAAGAAATGCCACTCTATAAGTAGGGAGTGTGAGTCAGGACTTCATCAAGAACAATGTTATACCATCGAGAGGGGATTGTCACTCCAGTGACATTCCAAGCCATCAGTGATTTTCGGACTATTCCAAGAGCACTAGAGTGGATAGCTACATAAATAAGATAATATAATTTTTTTAATTTCTAACATGTGACGCCAAAATTAGGTCTATTAGAATGGATAAGAGTACAATCATCATAAGTAAAATGTGGGAGTGCAAGCACAAATCCTAGAAGATGTTGAAAAAACATCAAAAAAAAAAGAAATGGTTTGTAGTGTTGTCGTTACATGCCTATAAAAGGTCATGGCACAAAAAAAATAATCAATAGCCCGCAGGGAAACTGACAAGAGAAAAAACTAGCACCAATGACCAACAACCACCGCCAATGAATTGAAATTTGAAACATTGCATCCTATCATTAAGTAGGAGACAAGTCAAGTGACTGATCTTTGAAATTACCAGAACTAAAATATCCATTTCAGAATTTGAGAGCACAATATGAGATGGACATTCCATATCAAAAACATGCACACCTTAAGGAGGGGTCATGATTCATGACTTCATCCAAATAAATTCCATGGCATCAAGAGGCAGTGTCACTTCTGTGACATTTAGGCCAGTCGGTGACTTCTACACTATTCCAAGAGCATCTCTTTTCACTACTGCTTCAACACTTCCAAGTTCCATCAACACAATAATTCCATAAACATTCCAAACAACAATGTAAATAGATGCTAACCTGTTCCTTCCAAAATATTAAGTCAAAAGTTTCAAGCATGGGTGGGAATCAAATTTCAGCCGCTCTCAACAAAAAAAATCCCTTTGAAGGGACCCCTTAAAATTTGTATGTTCAAAAACATGCATCAAATCTAACATCTATAATCATATTAATTATTAATAACTCGTACATACATACACACCTAAATAATCCCCTTCTACCTCTATCTGTGTATTGATGTAATTTATCAAGAGAAAAATTCTCAGAGAAAAGTGGAGTCAATGCGTTCCCGCCATGCTTAACATTACATAAATGTGCCCATCGAAACCAAGGGAATTTTCAAGTGCATGCAGACCCCAAAAAAATACCATGAAATTTGAAATCTCAACTTCAAAAAAATCAATTCAAGAGGGTGGAAAAATTATTTGTCAAAGCATCACATACCCATCACACTTGTAGCTATTTCCCCATTCAACCATTCAAGTGCGGTAAATTTCTCTAGTGCATCCTCCAAATATTTCACATCTCCTTGAATTTCATCATTAAGATCCATCATATTCTCATATCGATTTGAAACCCGGTAACATTTTGTACATTTCACCCATGAAAGAAAAAGAATGAAATGTTCCTTATCTATAAAGGAACAATTTCCCAAGTTGGGAAAGAGACACAATGAAGAGAAACAACCATAAGTCATTCATATACCTTAAAAATTACATGGGACTGAATATGTCCCCCCAAAAAATAATATATAAGTGTTATCTCACGAGTATTAGGATCTACTTCCTTCTCTCCTCAAACTTCACCATGACAAATAGATTACATTGAATCAATTGAAACCTTACAAGGATTTCAAACAATCATTTAAACTTAAATGACACTCATACATAACACCCTCTGAAAGAGCTAAGGGAGAATGGTTTCAAGAATAAACCATCATCCTTTTAAGCCAGAAAAAAAGGAATTGAAAATTTTTCACATAAATTACCTGATGAACTCATGAGCATCTTCTTGCCTTCCATATCCAAGAGTTACACTCATTTTTGGGATACATGAGAGTATTCCTAATGGTGAAAATGGTTCTTCACTTTGCTTAACCCTCCGAACATGATGTTGAAGCTCACATAAAAAATACCAATCATGCCTTTCACCTACCAATTCAGAGCATAAATTAAATCAATATGAAAACCTTGATGTGGATAGAATAAGAAATACAATTTTGGCAATACAAGTAGGTAGACGAGAATGAAAAAAATCACATGTATCTGTATGGTTTGATTCTAGCAAGTAAGATACAAGTGGCCTTGTGTATGTGAGACACTGAAGCACAACATTTGTAAAGAAGCTATTCATATTGATGAGTCGAAAGGATCTTATATTAGAGCCACTTATTGAAGTTAAAATAGAACATCTAAAAGATATTCTCATTATATCATACATCATTAAGAATCTCATAACTGATGGTATTTCCAACAAAACATGATATAAATGCAATTCGTATTCCAAATAAATTGAATATGAAAAACATTGATTTGCCAAATTTAGCATATTTTTACATTGTACAAGTTACATGTTCCCACAATTGATCAGCCCACATGGTGGTGGCCTTCACTTGTTCTAGCTGAAAATCTCCATGAATATTCCATAGGGAAAAAATACATGATCCATCATATATACATTAACAAGACTAAACCACAACATTATTTGCAAATTCAATTTATTTAATGAAAGTGAAAAATAGAAAAAATTATTGGGAAATCAATGAAGCAAGCATTTCCATGATAACCAAATACATGAGCTTACCAGTGAAAATTTTAGGCTTCGCCAATATGCCATTAGTACCTCCACTAGAGGCTGCAAATGGTACTCCAGTGTTAAAATATTTCTCTAATTAATTATTTTTCTTACAAGTTGCTAATCCATTGGATGAATTGCAGGAATTACTTTTAGAGTCCACGACAATAGGATCTCTAGTAGCTTTACAATCTAGTTTGTGACCTTGATTCCAATGCTTGGTTTGGAATTCTAATGAGCTGAAATCAAAGGTAAATTCATCATCAAAATGTAGTCACAGTAGATGTTTTGAACTCAAAAAAGGAAATAAAGTATGATTTTTATATATAATAGCATTATCTTGGCACTAAGTAAAATTGCATCCATCTTTAATGCTTGGTTGTTTGTATCTGTATCTGTATTTTGCAAATACAGATGAAGGCAAGGGCTCACACAGTAGCTACAATACTCTAGGTCTCACCACTAGTTTGCACGATAGGAAAATTTTCATACTATTCACATGCATTGCTTAAAATAGATGCATGAGCATTTTGGTAAGTTTCAAATGTGGCCTTTTTTGTGCTCTGGCTCACAACCTCTTGAGATTTTCTAGTTGTTTATAATTTTAGAATATACTTGTTTCTAGTATCACACAAATCTAGATATACTTGCACTGATATAACCATTGATGGTACCTTCTCCAACCTCTGTGGTCACAGCTTGGCACAACTTTAATTTTATTTTAAGTGTATTTCCATTCTAAAATGTTTGTTTGTCTTTTACAGATTTTCTTGTCTAGTATGCTCCAAATCTGTCTGTGATATGTCTAATGTATGGGAGAAACTTAACCAAGAGGTAGTTATTTTTGTTGTTATAACTGCTAAAAGAATTTTATTATTGTATAATAGAATAATCTTCTTTCCAGATAAGCCCAAAACAATATAAGCCAAGTGAACTGATACTAGATTTGGCTACTTCCAAGTGTTGGAATTATGCCTCCGCCACCTCTGGCACTCAGAATTGCACTTCCAATTAAATTTGGAATATATAAAGGAGGATGTTGTAAAAAAAATGTTACAAAATACTACTAAAGCGAATGCGGTATACAAAAGAGACTTGTATTAAAAATTTATGACCAAAACATGAGAAAGGAGTTGAAGCTATACATTTATAGGGCTAATTGAGCCACAAATTGAACAATGAATTTATTTCTCTGCTTTTGGATGCAGGTTAAAGATAGGTCCTTTAGAATCTAGAGTTTTTTACCCACTAGTAGCTATCATACCTCTTATACTTTCGAAACTGAGGTTTAATGGCATAAGGAGGAAAACCCAAACACATCCAAAGTTTTTTGACACCGTTATGAAAATACCAGCTAATATTCTTATACTTTAATGGAAGGATTAGGTTAGGCTTCTAAATGAGGCGAGTTTTGAGCCTTCATTAGAGACCTCAAATTTTCCAGAAATAAGAGCATTTTTACATTTTTTGTTTAAAGTGACTCAAAACTGGTACTAAGAAGCATCCAAGGGAAATCAATAATCTATCACGAAGGAATAAAAACCCTAGGAATTTTAATATTAGGTACCTCTTGCATGACAATAATACTAAATATGATGCCAATCATGAAGTAGGAATTTCCCTAGATCCAAAGGATCGGGTTATCAAGGAGGCATAACGTTTTTGGAAATTAATATAAAATATTTTCTTATAGTCTAGATCTTGATTAGGAATGGGTAGAAGGTTAGTTTTGGTACTAACTCATGGATAGGGGGACATGCTCCAAATATATCAATATTTCTTTTAGACATGATATGCTCATAACACATCTTCTAACTTGTAAGTAATGCTTACGACTACCCATCCAACAATCGGGGTATTCAAGAATGAGGATGGAAGAAGGAAACAGATATCAGTCTTTAAGATGCACATGGAACTGAAAGGGATCAGTTCATAGGAGCACCCAAAAATACCTTTGTTAGGTTAAATGGGAAACTTGACCATCTAATATGAGCCACAAATAATGGGATTGGAAACTAGAAGATAAAATTGAGTTACAAATCAAAATTTCATTCCCTAACTTTTTAGAACCTTGAAACTTGTATCTCATTTGGAAGATCCAAGATCGCCTTATAACCAGAATCTTACTATGGCTAGTTATAATAATAAAAACTCTTACTTGGAAAAACATATAAAAGAGGTCTTGGAAAGGCCCACGTATTTGTAGAATGTGCATGGAAAACTATGAAAGTGTGTCTGACATATTTTCTTAAGTTTCATTTCTCCAAGAAGTATGAATTGCCTCAAAATATCTGACTGTGGGGAAAGAAGGCCGGGAAGGAGAAATAATAAGGTATAGAAGGATCACTACTCCTTGCCAACATTTATTCTCTGGGATCTTTGGCTCAAAATTATTTGTTCCTTGATACAAGATACATAAGTCTCATCTCTTGCAATCTTCCTTAAATAGACGTAACCTACCTCATCTAGTAAAAAATCCTTGAGAAAAAAGACAAAGTCCAAAAAACCAAAAATCCCCACAAGCTCACCACATGGTTTCCTTGACAGTGCATTAAAAGAGATAACACTCAAACTGACCAAGGAAATCCTAATCATCATAAATTATAATCGTATTTATTTTGAATGTGGATTAGGTGGAGTGCATAAATAAAGGCTACCACTATTTTTGATGAGTTTGGTAAGAGAGGGGTCGAGAAATTTATATATTTATGGGGATTCCAAATTGGTAATTAAGCAGATGTAGGGATCCAAAAATCAAAGAATAATTCAATTACAAGAGTATCTAGTAACTAGACCTCTGTGTCATTCTATCACATCTACCGAGAGTACAACCAAGAGGCAAACACCAAATCCAGGTAGCAGCCAATAACTTCACAGAAGTAAAGGCTGCCACTATTTTGATGAATTTAGCAAGAGAAGAAGGGCTTAGAAGTTTATATATTCCAAATTTCTCATGCAGTTGATGCAGGGATCCAAAAATAAAAGGAACATTCAATTAAAAAAAAGTATTTTAAAATGAAATATAACATAAAATAGTAAGACATCAATATCAATAAACACAAAAAAATTATGACAGACACAACAACTCTAAAGATATATTACGTGCTTGAGATGTGACATGAGGTTACAAGCTTGAGACATGGACTCAATCAATGGCCATGAGATTCAAATAACCTCAATTTCTTTTAGGTTCAATGAATTTAAACCTTAAGGTTGAAGTTTGGTGAACACTGTGACACATATCACATATATAGTGTGTTGGAAATGTTGTCATTGATGGAAAAGGAGGTAGCAGATGCAGAAACAGGAACAATTACAAAGAGACTAAGATAGACAATGGAGCGAAGAGGAAATGAAGAGAAAGGCAGAGACAGAGGAAGAAAATACGGAGACAGAGCTGTTATCACAGCAGTAGAGGCAGAGGCAGAGTGACAGAAGCGACAGAGGCAGAGCCACAGATGTCATTGCAGAGAAACCGTTGTTATTTCAAAAATATGTACATATATAGATAAATTCCGAGAATCTTTCATACATTTTGGGTGTTACACATAACATTCCGGGCGTTTGAATTAGTGAGTTATATATATATGGTTTATATATATGCATACACCGAAGAACCAGCGTGAATAGGATCGGAACCATAGTCAGAGGCAGAACCAAAGTCAAAGGAGCGGAACTCTGCGTTGGAGGCGGAATCATAGTCGAAACAAAAATTATATATATATAATTGAAATGCGAAGGAATTAGCGTTAAATCGGTGTATTGAACTATTAAATTAAAACCCTGAGCGGAACCTAGAGCGGAGGAGAGGAGCAGAACCGAGACTTGTGAACAGTAACGGTGGGTTGGAGTGAAACCATGGTTTTTTCCGCACCACCATCCATCGGAAAGCGGTATTGGAGGAATGGGCTGCGATTCCATACAGGAATCGACACGTGGCATAAGTGGTTTTGATTAAAATGAAATTTCGTGCGTTAACGATCGGCGAAAGACGCCCATCGAAATGAATAAGATCCGTTGATCTGGGCAAAGGCTATCCCAAGGTGGGTGATTACAGGACTTGCACGAGGTTTAATAAAGGTGCGTGGACGATAAGTCATGTATGTTGTGTGCATTCGATTGGCGGTTGATGGCATTGTGGGCCCGGCGGAAATATACGTAATGAAGTTGGGTTATTAATTTAATATAAGGTCCGGAGGTAATATAAAAGTCGGAGATACGTGCAATGGACTCCAGGTATTAATATAAGGCGGCAACCTTGGTGATCATGTTCGACAATAAAGTTGAACTCGTAATTATATTATATATTACCACGGTCTTGACATTTGATTAATTATAATATAATTTAAATATGCGGATGTCGAGTTATTCATATGGACGAATTTCATATATTATATGTGTTGAGATACTATGGTGTGCATATAATGGAATATGTATATATGATTAAATATGCTGAGGGTCTATTAATATAGTTCTAATCACCAAAGGTCCATGTTATATAGGTGGAGTCACCACAAAGTGGTGGTTACAGGGGCTCCACTTTGTCTATACGCAGCAGCTGGGGTGAGGCCCTGTAGTTCACCACAACCGTTGATCACTTGGTCAACCGCGATCGGCCAGTCAACTACGGGGGGAGCCTTCCCGTTAACCATCGAGCGGTTCGACCTCCCATAATCCGTTGATCTCTATCGACGTGCTCCCATTTTAACTCCGCGCTGGTTATCCATGCTGCCACCTGCAACTGATCCGGCAGATGAAATTACATTCCAACAGTTAGCGCATATGTACATATAAGAGATTTCCAGATGAGAAAATGGTTGGACACGAAACTTTGAATGCAATTAAAAAGTGGGAGCAGATATTTGTTTTTTTAATAAGGCAAAGCATTTCCTGTAAAATGAAACCAAAGATTATACAGTTGATGGCATATGGTAAAGATTGGGAGCATTGATATATCCGTGTGATTAAAAAAGGTTTATAAAAACGCAGAGTTATATTTAAGTTTGACTAAAAGACAGTTGTACATACAACGGTTATATAACTGGAATGAACAAGAAAAATACAGGGATTCAGAAGAGCAGTGAACAGGTGAAATGTACAGATGACAGTAAACAAAGATGATGCAGAATAGTTTCTTAACAGCAGTAGAAAAAGACAAAATCCAGTAAGCCAAAGTTCAGAAGAGGAGCTGAGTGATATTGAAATATGTAATTTAGAATGTGAATGTAAATGATGTAATTATTTTTTATTGTTTTTGATGCAAAGGCAAGTATCCTAAAGAAAAGACAAAATCCCACTATAGCATGAAATTGTGTACATATTATTATGATTTTTAAATTGAGTTGGATAAAGAAATGAGGAGACAGAAGACCAAGGGGTATGACCATTCATTTCGAATTCCTAGAGGAAAACAAACAGTCATCAAGAAATTCTATAAGTAATATCATTTTGATATGCAAAATGTGTGTTAGAAGAGAGAGAGAGAGAGAGAGAGAGAGAGAAGATATAGAGAATGCAGAATATAGAAGAATAAAGCAGAGAAGATTAAGAGAGGAAGAGCTGATACAGAACAGAGCTGATATCTGGAGTAAATCAACAAACATTCAGCTTAATAGCTGTCAGTTGTAGCTGACAAAGTTTGAAGCCTCCTGTAGGTTGGTGCCTACAGAAAATTTAAGGGAGTTGATGCTTCCTTGCAAGTTGTAGCTTGCAGAATTGAGGTTGGAGCCTCCTGTAGGTTGGTGCCTGCAGAAAAACAGTGGTGAGAGGGAGTAGGAGCTTGCCTTTGCATCACAACAATAATAAGATGTGGTTTTCTCCCGTTATGGGTTTCCACTTATATCTGGTGTCTCTTTGCTTGATAGTTATGTATTGAATATGATATGTATCATCTGCTTAATACCTGTAACTCTCATATTAAGTCTACTGCTATATTAAACTAATACTTGCTACTTGCATTCTAAGATTACTTGCACATTAAATTGGATATGAAATGAAGGTGTAAATAGCTTAATGAAAAGTTTTAAAAGATCAGGAATGCATTAAACTGATTCACCCCCCCCTCTCAGTTTAATTAAAGGTTCAACAATTGGTATCAGAGCAAGTTCCTTGTATATCAGTCTAACAACTGAAAGGAGATCCTAGGCTCTCAAGATGGCAAGTCAAGAAGGAAGCTCAACCAATAAAGCTCCTTTCTTTACAGGTGCAAATTATGCCTTTTGGAAAATAAGAATGAAAGCTTATATAATGTCTTTAGGATTAGAAGTTTGGGATGCTGTGGAAATTGGATATGTCACAAAGTCAACTGATACAGATAAAGAAGCTAAACAAAGCTTTGTAGCTAATGCAAAAGCAATGAATGCAATTTTAAATGGACTCTGTGAAGCTGAGTTTATCAAAATAATGCACAGTAAGACTGCCAAAGATATGTGGGACACTCTAGAGAATATCCATGAGGGAAATAAAAAGGTTAAGACTGCCAAACTTCAAGTATATAGAGCCCAGTTTGAAAATTTAAAAATGAATGATGATGAAGATGTTGGCAGCTTCTTCTTAAAAGTTGCAGAAATTGTTAACAGTATGAAAGCTCTCGGAGAAACAACACCAGAAGGTATAATTGTACAAAATATTCTAATATCTCTTCCATCCAGATTCAATCCCAAGGTGTCTGCAATAGAAGAAACAGCTGATTGGGAGACCTTGACCATGAACCAGCTACTAGGAAATCTTACAGCATATGAGATGAGGCTCCCATAGAAGAAGCCAAGTACAAGGGAGGCAGCATTCAAAACAGAAAAGAAGAAAGAAGAAAAGGAAGACATATGCTCCTGCTCTGATGAAGAAGAGGCTAAATTTGTCAAGAAATTGGATAGAGGCTCAGGTAGATACAAAGGTAAACTTCCTTTTAAATGCTTTAACTATGGAAGAGTTGGACATTATGCTGCTAAATTTCCTCACAAGAAAGTAAGAAATCAAGCTCAAGAATCAGAGAAAGACACATCAAAGAATTGGCAGAAAGGAAAGAAATTCAGCAGAAAATCCTTCTATGCTCAGCAAGATAGCAGTGCATCTGAAGACTCAGATGAACCCTCAGGAGAAGAGGGAACCTCTGAATTTTTACTAATGGCCATAAAAGATCTTGAAGGACTCTTGCTAGAAGAAGAAGAAGAAGGGGAAGTCGGTTTTGAGGGGGAGCTAATAAGTGCTCTGGAGGAGATTGACAGACTCAAACAAAAATGCAAAAAACAAAAAGAGATTCTCCTCAAATGTGTGAAAGAAGATCAAAATTTAGAAGTCCTCATGCAGCTGAAGGTAAAGCTTGAAGAAGCCAAGAAGATAGAAGATATGTTACTTCAGCAAATCAAAGATAAAACTCGAGAACAAGAGAAGCTGGAAGAAGAAATTCTGTGTCTGAGAAGGAAATTAGAAAGTGCTCAACAGAAAGTCTCTATATACCCTTCTCAAATGACAAGTTCTGGTAAGTTGAATGAAATCTTGGATGCTCAAAGATCTCCTCTAATAAAAACTAGGATAGGCTATGAAGGAGAATCAAGTAAAGGCAAAGAAAAGGAAAACAAAAATATAATTTTTGTGAAAGCAAAGAAGGCTGATGAAGCAGCTCAAATAATTCCTACAAAGGAAGAAACATGTAATGAGAAAGACAGAGACTAGAAGAAACCTCTAATAACAAAGATTGTAACAAATACTAAGACAACAGAGAAAGGATCATATATTCCTGATTATATCAAATTTGGAAGCCATCAAAGGAGATTCTTTCCTCCTATGAAGAATGCCACCTGTTATGTCTGCCACAAGCCGGGACACATTGCTGCATATTGTCATACAAGGAGGAATGATTCAAACCAGCAAAAGATGCAAGCATGGAAGAGACAACCTTACATCAGGTATGCAAGTAATTTCTATGGTTATTGTTTTTATTGTAAGGATTTTGGCCATAGAATTATTGAATGTAGAAATTATGGACAAAGATTGATGTTCAATACCTCAAGGAGGTTTATGAGTCAAAGCAATTTTGTTCATGCTCACAATTCTGCAAAAACTATAATCAAATGTTGTATATGCAATCAAGTTGGACATATATCTTCCAAGTGTTCTCTAAAAGGATATAATTCATCACCTCACAAAAGATACCAAACAAAATGGGGCCTCCAGTGAATAAAGAAGGTGAATAAATGTGACTTGGATTTAACTGCTCAAGATTTGAAGAGTCAATGGTATTTGGACAGTGGCTGCTCTAAACACATGACAGGAGACAAAAACAAGTTTTTAACTCTTGATGAAAAGAAATCGAGCAATGTCACTTTTGGAAATGACAAATCAGGAAAGATCAAGGGAAAAGGATTAGTTAGCATAGACAATGGTAGAGGAAAGGCCCAAGATGTATTATATGTAGATGGGTTGAAAGCAAATTTATTGAGTGTCAGTCAGATGTGTGATAAAGGATGTGAAGTTCTCTTTAGAGCACAAGATTGTGTAGTCAGATCAAGCACAACAGGTAAGACTCTGCTCAAGGGTGTTCGAACAGAGAGTAATGCTTACATTGTGAAAGAGGGAGATGAAGCATGTCATCTTAGCAAGCTAGAAGAGTCATGGTTATGGCATAAAAGGTTGGGACATCTAAGCTTCGATCACATCATCAAACTAAGTAAGAAGAAAGCTATCAGAGACATGCCATAAATTAAGAGGCCTTCTAATACCATATGCAAATCTTGTCAATTGGGTAAACAGACCCGCACATCCTTTAAGGCCAAAGAGGAGTTATCAACAAGAAGACCACTCCAGCTTGTGCACATGGATCTATGTGGACCTGCAAGAACTAAGACACCAAGTGGAGAATCCTACTTCATGCTGATAATAGATGATTTCTCCAGAATGACATGGGTTGCTTTTCTCAAGAACAAATCAGAAGCACTGGAAAATTTTAAGATATTCAAAGCATTAGCATAAAATCAAACTGGATGAAAGCTAAAATGTATCAGATCAGATAGAGGAGGAGAATTTACAGATTATGACTTTGCTGACCTATGCAATGAACATGGCATAAAACAACAATTCACTATTGCAGGAACACCTCAGCAGAATGGAGTAGGAGAAAGACAAAACAGATCTGTTCAACAAATTGACAGAGCCATGATGCAAGAGAATAATATTGCTCAAACCTTCTGGGTAGAAGTAGTGCACACAGCAGTACATATCCTTAACAAAGCTCACTTAAGGCCAAGCAGTGACAAGACTCCCTATGAACTATGGCATGGAAAGCCAGCTTCAATAAAACATTTCAAAGTCTTTGGTAGCAGGTGTTACATAAAGAATAATGATGAAAACCTTAGGAAATTTGATGCAAGAGCATATGAAGGGATTTTTCTAGGATATGCTTCCAAAAGTAAAGGGTACAGGTGCTACAACAAGACTCTTCGGAAAATAATTGAATGTATTGATGTGAGATTTGATGAAGAACTTCCAAACAATACAAGAAATACAGACTGATGCAGTCCATCAAACAACCATGAAGAGGAAGACCAGAATGATGATGAAACAAGCAAGACAGCAGAAGATGCAGAGCTGAGCTCGAAAACCCCCTCAAGATACACTCAGAAGAATCATCCTAAAGAACAGATCATAGGAGACAAGGAAGTAGGGGTACAGACAAGAAGGCAGCTAACAGAACAAACTGAGGAGGTATACATAGCCATGCTGTCACAAATAGAGCCAAAGAAATTTGAAGAAGCCAGTAAGGACAAGTCTTGGGTAAAAGAAATGAATGAAGAATTAGAACAAATTGAAAAGAAAAATACCTAGGAACTAGTTCCTAGACCTGCTGAGAAAAATGTCATAGGGTCAAAATAGGTATTCAAAAATAAAATGAATGAGGAAGGACAGGTAATCAGGAATAAAGCCAGACTTGTCTGCAAAGGATATTCACAAATTGAAGGACTGGATTACGATGAAACATTTGCTCCTGTAGCCAGAATGGAAGCTATCAGAATGTTTATGGCATTTGCATGCTACCAAGACTTCAAGGTATATGAAATGGATGTAAAGTCTACTTTTCTTAATGGAGATATAGAAGAAGAAGTATACATGGAACAACCAGAAGGCTTCTCATTGACAGACAAAGAAGATTATGTACGCAGACTGAAGAAGGCCCTATATGGACTAAAACAGGCTCCTCGTGCTTGGTACTCAAGACTGGACAAAAATTTGCAAAAACAGGGTTTTAAGAGAGGTGGATTAGACAGCAATCTATACATAAAAGCCCATGAGAATGAATTCCTGATTGTTGTAGTGTATGTTGATGACATTATGTTTGGAAGCAACAAAGATGAACTAGCAAAAGGGTTTGCTGATGAGATGAAAACAGAGTTTGAAATGTGTATGATTGGAGAACTCAGTTTCTACTTGGGACTGCAAATTCAGCAAAAGAACACAGGCACATTCATCTCTCAAGAAAAATACTTAAAAGAAATGCTGAAAAGATTCAAAATGGAGGATTGCAAACCTGTGACTACCCCCATGATCACGGGTTGAAAGTTGTGTGCTGATGATGGGTCTGATGATATAGATCAAAGAATTTACAGATCCATGATTGGAAGTCTATTGTATCTGACTGCATCAAGACTAGACATCATGCTAGCAGTAGGACTAGTGGCTAGATATCAAGCAACACCTAAACAAAACCATCTTTTGGCAGTCAAAAGAATATTCAGATATCTACAAGGAACAATACAGTATGGACTTTGGTATCCTAAAAGCAAAAACTTCACTTTATCAACATACACAGATGCAGATTGGGCCATCTGTGTGGATGACAGGAAGAGTACAAGTGGAGGTGCATTCTATCTAGGAGAAAGTCTGGTGGCATGGCTAAGAAAGAAAAAAACATCCATCTCTTTGTCTACAGCTGAAGCAGAATATATAGCAGCAGCAGCATGTTGTACAAAAGTCATGTGGATGAAGAAAACTCTTCAAGACATGAAGGTAAGCATTGATGAACCTATTTCAATCAAATGTGATAATACAAGTGCTATAAGTATATCTAAAAATCCTGTACTTCACTCAAAAACTAAACATATTCCAATCAAGTATCATTTCCTCAGAGAACAAGTGGCTCAGAAGATAGTAAAGCTGGAATATGTACCAACGAAAGAACAGACAGCTGATATATTTACCAAACCTCTTGCAAGAGAACCATTTGAATATTTGAGAGATAAACTAGGGGTAGTATCTGCAGATGCTACTCTCTGATATAAAGAGAAAGCACAATTTCAGGGGGAGAACAAAACGAAAATATCATTCCAGGGGGAGAACAGCCAGCAAGGAAAGCATGAATCAGGTCCTCAGGATCAAAGGATTAAAGCAAAATAACACCAAGCTATTATCCTAGAACTGTATCAATTTACAGTGTATATTCAAATTCAAAGTGTTCTCTCAACAAGTCTTTTACATCACTATGGAGCAGCATGCAGAAGAGGGCCTAAACATAACTCAGAGATAGGAAATGCAAAAAGCAGCCCTTTGCCATTGATGTCAAAGGGGGAGGATGAGCAAACAACAGCAGAAAGAGCAGGCAAATAGAGAAAAAGTATTGCCATCAATGCCAAAGGGGGAGACTGTTGGAAATGTTGTCATTGATGGCAAAGGAGGTAGCAGATGCAGAAACAGGAACAATTACAAAGAGACTAAGATAGACAATGGAGCAAAGAGGAAATGAAGAGAAAGGAAGAGACAGAGGAAGAAAATACGGAGACAGAGTTGTTATCACAGCAATAGAGGCAGAGGCAGAGTGACAGAAGTGACAGAGGCAGAGCCACATATTTCATTGCAGAGAAACCGTTGTTATTTCAAAAATATGTACAAATACAGATAAATTCCAAGAATCTTTCATACATTCTGGGCATTACACATAACATTCCGGGCGTTTGAATCAGTGAGTTATATATATATGGTTTATATATATGCATACACCAAAGAACCAGCGTGAATAGGAGCGGAACCATAGTCAAAGGCGGAACCAAAGTCAAAGGAGCGGAACTCTGCGTTGGAGGCGGAATCATAGTCGAAACAAAAATTATATATATATAATTGAAATGCGAAGGAATTAGCATTAAATCGGTGTATTGAACTATTAAATTAAAACCCTTAGCGGAACCTGGAGCGGAGGAGAGGAGCGGAACCGAGACTTGTGAACAGTAACGGTGGGTTGGAGTGAAACCATGGTTTTTTCTGCACCACCATCCGTCGGAAAGCGGTATTGGAGGAATGGGCAGCAATTTCATATAGGAATCGACACGTGGCATAAGCGGTTTTGATTAAAATGAAATTTCGCGCGTTAACGATCGGCGGAAGACGCCCAGCGAAGTGAATAAGATCCGTTGATCTGGGCAAAGGCTATCCAACGGTGGGTGATCGCAGGACTTGCACGAGGTTTAATAAAGGTGCGTGGAAGATAAGTCATGTATGTTGTGTGCATTCGATTGGCGGTTGATGGCATTGTGGGCCCGGCGGAAATATACGTAATGAAGTTGGGTTATTAATTTAATATAAGGTCCGGAGGTAATATAAAAGTCGGAGATACGTGCAATGGACTCTGGGTATTAATATAAGGCGGCAACCTTGGTGATCATGTTCGACAATAAAGTTGAACTTGTAATTATATTATATATTACCACGGTCTTGACATTTGATTAATTATAATATAATTTAAATATGCGGATGTCGGGTTATTCATATGGACGAATTTCATATATTATATGTGTTGAGATACTATGGTGTGCATATAATGGAATATGCATATATGATTAAATATGCCGAGGGTCTATTAATATAGTTCTAATCACCAAAGGTCCATGTTATATAGGTGGAGCCACCACAAAGTGGTGGTTACGGGGGCTCCACTTTGTCTGTACGCAGCAGCTGGGGTGAGGCCCCGTAGTTCACCACAACCATTGATCGCTTGGTCAACTGCGATCGGCCAGTCAACTACGGGGGGTGCCTTCCCATTAACCGTCGAGCGGTTTGACCTCCTGTAATCCGTTGATCTCTGTCGCCGTGCTCCCATTTTAACTCCGCGCTGGTTATCCATGCTACTGCCTGCAACTGATCCGGCTGATGAAATTACATTCCAATAGTTAGCGCATATGTACATATAAGAGATTTCCGGATGAGAAAATGGTTGGACACGAAACTTTGAATGCAATTAAAAAGTGGGAGCAGATATTTGTTTTGTTAATAAGGCAAAGTGTTTCCTGTAAAATGAAACCAAAGATTATACAGTTGATGGCATATGGTAAAGATTGGGAGCACTGATATATCCGTGTGATTAAAAAGGGTTTATAAAAACGCAGAGTTATATTTAAGTTTGACTAAAAGACAACTGTACATACAACAATTATATAACTGGAATGAACAAGAAAAATATAGGGATTCAGAAGAGCAGTGAACAGGTGAAATGTACAGATGACAGTAAACAAAGATGATGCAGAACAATTTCTTAACAGCAGTAGAAAAAGACAAAATCCAGTAAGCCAAATTTTAGAAGAGGAGCAGAGTGATATTGAAATATGTAATTTAGAATGTGAATGTAAATGATGTAATTATTTTTTATTGTTTGTGATGCAAAGGCAAGTATCCTAAAGAAAAGACAAAATCCCACTATAGCATGAAATTGTGTACATATTATTATGATTTTTAAATTGAGTTGGATAAAGAAATTAGGAGGCAGAAGACCAAGGGGTATGACCATTCATTTCAAATTCCTAGAGGAAAAAAAACATTCATCAAGAAATTCTATAAGTAATATCATTTTGATATGCAAAATGTGTGTTAGAAGAGAGAGAGAGAGAGAGAGAGAGAGAGAGCAGATATAGAGAATGCGGAATATAGAAGAATAAAGTAGAGAAGATTAAGAGAAGAAGAGATGATACAGAACAGAGCTGATATCTGGAGAAAATCAGCAAACATTCAGCTTAATAACTATCAGTTGTAGCTGAAAAAGGTTGAAGCCTCCTGTAGGTTGGTGCCTACAGAAAATTGAAGGGAGTTGATGCTTCCTTGCAAGTTGTAGCTTGCAGAATTGAGGTTGGAGCCTCCTGTAGGTTGGTGCCTGCAGAAAAATAGTGGTGAGAGGGAGTAGGAGCTTGCCTTTGCATCACAACAATAATAAGATGTGGTTTTCTCCTGTTATGGGTTTCCACTTATATCTGGTGTCTCTGTGCATGATAGTTATGTATTGAATCTTATATGTATCATCTGCTTAATACCTGCAACTCTCATATTAAGTCTACTGCTATATTAAACTAATACTTGCTGCTTGCATTCTAAGATTACTTGCACATTAAATTGGATATGAAATGAAGGTGTAAATAGCTTAATGAAAAGTTTTAAAAGATCAGGAATGCATTAAACTGATTCACCCCCCCCCCCTCTCAGTTTAATTAAATGTTCAACATAGTGAGCATAACCAAGAGGTGGGCACCATCTCAAGAAGGCATGTAGAAGAGAACCTGGTTCTCTGCAACTCAAATTTTCAACATATAGTAGGGAGGAAACAATTCCACCAAGGCAGATCAACTTCTGATATGAAATCTCTTATGGAATTGAATGCAAATGTAGAAGAACATTTTTTACTGATACCAGTTTGTCGATTCTCCTACCTTTAAAATAGAGCAACCATCAAGATGCCCATGTGCTATAATTTTTTTACAGTTGAAACACCTTTGTAAATACTGATTGAATTCTCTACATGTGGAAAGTAAATTCTAGGTTGGAAACTTGCCTGTTATCTGGATAGAGCCTCTAGATCTTGCATGTAATACTTATGTAGCAATTTTCCAATTATTTTTGGAGTGAATTAGAAACAATGGTGACCAAAATATTTACCTTACTGAATGACAATCAACAACAAGGTTCGATGTCATTACACCTATATGCTTGTTATGAGGTCAACACGTCACTTATGGAAATTTAAACTCGGTGTGAAGGATAACAATAATTCCTCACAACCACCAGAAATAAATCCAATTGACAACTTTCTTTTTGGATCTTATAATTAATATCATGATGACCACATTTTTTTGTAGCAAATTCATTCTACCCTTTGACTAATTTAAAGCACGTTGTTTTAACAAGGCTAGGAGATAGGTAAGGATAACCAAGAAATGAAGGTTTGGCATTATCTGGGCTATTTCGATTCTCATATTTCTATTTCACTTCTTTAGAGAAAATTGTATATTTGAATACAAACTCAATTCAAATCAAAATAAAATATAGAAGCCTAGTTATGAAGATGTTTCTCTCTCCACTACCTTGCAATGACGTTATTTTTTTAATTATACTTGAATTTCACGATAATTTTGATAATTAATGACTAAATCAATGACTAAATTAACGACCAAAATTATGACTAAACATATGTAATATTCTTTTTTCAGGATTTGCTGTAATAGGGTCCAGAATTGACGTTGTATAAGGAAGGCAATGCAAAAATAAGTTGAAAGGGGACTTGGATCCCTTTGTTTACCCTTCATACATTAAACTTCGAGAATATTAGCTCAAAGAAATAACCCTAGGTGGGTTATTTAGATCCTCCACTCCTAGGTATCTTAAACAATGCTCAAAAGGGAGAGCTACAGAAATACATGAACTCCAACAAGTAGTAGTAGTGAAACAACAATACATATGGTGCAAGAAGAGATCAAAACCATTATATTATGTGCAACAACAAATATATATACAAGAACTTGAGGAAACACCTCTCAAGATATGCAAGATTAGCCCCAAGACAGATGTACATGCAAAAGTGAAAGTGCACAGCTACACAACCCAGCAACAAGCTATGATTGCGTAGTCCATAGTGAGAAATGACTGCAAACTGATATAGACACAATGATATAGCAATATCAAGCTCAAATAAAGTGGGGAGAAAGATCTCAACCCCGGAAAAAGATACTACAACAATCCTCCAAGGGATTGGCCAAAATGTACAAATTGGAAAAATGCTAGAGTGTAGTGTAGCAGCTGCAATTCAATAAAAATAAAAAAATGGAGAAGGATGAAAATTCTGCAAATGATGAAGAAACCTCCTCCAATGATCTCCAAAGTGAAAGGTTTCTCCCTTCACTGAAGATTACTCCCTCCAATCCATAGTGTGAACCCCTCCTACAAGTGCCCTCTGAAAATAACGCAATATGAGGAAGAGACTGCGTTCGGTATGAGATGAAACATATGGCCCAATGCCAAAATCTGCAATGAAGCTCCGGGATCTTCCTCATTGATCTCCGAGACAAAGAATGAGCTCCTCCTCTACAAAACTAGCTCCAGAAGTGGGTGATAGTGAATCCTCACTGCAACCCCCAGCAACTCAATGTTTTTGTCCAGCTGGAAAAGGCTATAGCTGAAGATGGTTACCTTGGCCTCAAGCCTGGATGTGAGAAGAGTGAAGAACAGGTCCTCCAAAGCTTCCCAATGAAGGAGAGGAAACTCCTAAACATGAATCTCCCTTGTGCTAAGCAACACAACTATCCTAGTTGAACAACTAGAGAGAGCAGACCAAAATTGAAATCTCAAAAACATAATGAGCAATGGCTCTCCTTCCCCTTTTTATGACAAGAAGAGGCTTCCTTGCCATGAACCCCACCCATTAAGGTTTCTCTCATCCAATAATTTCCCTCCTATCAAAATTGCACTGTCTTCTCATGCAAGCTACACCTCTTTAGGCAGCGTTGTTGACTTGGTCAAACTTGACCTAGTCTTCTTGTATTTTCCCCCTTTCACACTAGGAGATGACAAATAAACCACTTAAGTGACCCCTCTTCATATTAGGAGTGTTTATTATGTTTCTTCATGGGCCCCCTTACCCATTTTATTCTTTTTATTAAAAGGAAAGAAAAATTAATGTTCCAATTAACTTAATAAATTTTTTTGGAACATTACAATATACTACTAGATAAGAAAATTGAGACAACCAATTAATTACTAAGCTAAAAGCGACTAAAAGTTGGTCGCGTTATAAGATACTGTAAATTAGCTACTATTGGTCACCGAATGAAAGATGGTCATTTATATGCAAATTTTAGTTATTTTTTTAGTGACTAATTAGACATTTTGTACTAGTGTATATATATGTCAATTTGGGTTATCTAGAGTGGTTAGGAGGAAGGAATTAAATCATCCCCACCAAGATTCAATTCCTCCAAGAGACATGACAAACAACACAAAACAAAAACTAAACGAGCATAATGCAAGTAACATTATTTATATATTATAATGCTTTTAATTAAAACTAACCAAACATGTATAATCAACAACCATTTATTTTATTTTATTTAGAGAATATTTTATTTCTATTTTAAAAAGGACACATGCCATCTTGAAGTTGAACCCGGAACCTCTGTCATGTACCTCTTATGGAAAAATATATTTATGAAAATTTCCATGAACTAATTTTAGATTTATTGGACTTAATAATGAGCATCTTTGAATTAGAGATGTTAAAATATAAATTACATTAGCATTGATATATAAAACTCTCCATATTATAAAAATTTCGTATAATTTGTTTGGTATTAAGAGTTATTTATTATTATTATTATTATTTTAACAAAACATAAAAACATTATTAATTTATTATAAAACGATTTAAAATTCAGAAAAATGATAACTTCCTCAAAACTCATATAAACACCCAACAATAAATATAATATCTAATTTCAAAATTAAAGTAAATTTAGAAATTCATTATAAAAATAATCATAAAAATATGCAATAAATAAGATATTTCCAAATCTTATAAATCATATACTAAATTTATACAACATAACGTCTCATGTAACAACAAAAAAAACCTTATAAATTATTTCCAAGAATCCTTTATATAGAGTGTTAGTTGTGAATACATTATATCGTATGTCATATTGTTTAAATTTCCCTCTTAAAGACACCTCTATCTCATAGTCCTAGGACATCATTTCCCATATATATTGTAAAAAAAAAAGTTAGTCTTTTTAGTTATTAGCGAAATTGTTAAGTATTATCCATTCAATAATGGAAAAAAGACAACTCACCCCACTCACAATGAATAAGAAACATTTCTCAAATGTGTCACTTAGAGAAAATACTACAAATTTTTCAATTAGTGAAAACCCTAACTGGAATATGGGTAGATTCAACCACTTAAATGGATTTTTAGGCTCTTCTTTAAAGAGATTTCGAAAATTTGATTGTATTTTTTATGCTTTTCAATGTTTATTTGCATAATGAAACTAATTTAAATGAAAAAAAATAAATCTATCTCGATAATGCGAGCAAGATTGATAAAATATCTTTTTTAATATAAAAAATGAATGTCGATTCACTCATATTAAAAAAACAAAAAAATTTTGTTACAAAAATAACTCAACACTACATATACTTGGGCATTTCAAAAGAAAGTACATAAGCCCATTCCAACATTCAACAAGCATCAATATAAAGAAAAATAATAGATGAAAACACCATCAATGTATTTTAAATAATTTAAATATCATACAGTTCTCAGGTCACATCATTCAATAAACATAAATACTTGATATTTCTTCAAACACTCATGATAAAATATTCATTATAAAACCAGAGCCTTAAAGTGCAACAATTTATAAAACTAGAGTCTTAAAGTGCAACAATTTCCAACCCTCTTAGGATTGTGAGTTAAGAAGAAAGGTCCCACAATAATATCAAATATTTCTGCTTTGGTTTAGCCTCTCACAACTCTTCTACATACCCTCTATTTATAATCAGAGAGTTCAATTTAAAAAGAAAATAAAATAAAATAGAAGTTTGTTTCTCGAAAGTTTCAAGATTTTTTTTTTTTTTGGCTGATTTCTTGGGATCTGAATAATTATTTCTTTCTCATCTGCAAGTTCAATCCATAAATCTTGAAGCTCCATGTGGTAACAATCTTCTACAAGTTCTACATAAAAAATTTACAAAACTTATTATTAAAAATATATGAAAACTTTAAAACAAAAATATCAATCCAAATCAATCAAAGTTAATCATTAAAAGAAAACCTGATTCATGTAAATTAGCAACAAATCCCCAAATCTAAACCAAATCATGTATAGAAAATGAATTGATAAGATTAGAGCAGTAGAAAGTTTCAACATCTAATTTTATTCATAAAAAAATAATCTATATATTTAGATTTAATTTAAAAACGTAACCCTTTTGCTAGTGAATTTATGGGAAGTTTAGATTGAATATTTTTTGAAATAAATGATTTTAGATTATTGTCCTAGATTTCTTCTTTTCCAATTAGTTCTCTTGGGCCTGATTTCATGCCTTTTAATTTGAGATATTCGCTCTCGAAGTTGGAGTCATGTAGCAATTCATAGACGAATTGTTGAATTGTTTGGGAAAATTGTCAAATAATTAATGTCAAAAACATATTCCACATACTTAGACAAATTTGAGATTAATGTAGTGTGGAGGAAAATATAGGTATCTATACTGAAATAGAAGAAAATATGAATAGTTAATTAAAATTTTTATTTTAAAATGGAGAATAAAAAACCATAAGAAAAAACATATTATATAATCATGAATTCAATTAACAAAATGATACCAAATAACACAAATTAATTAAAATTAAATTAAATTAAATTAGAGCTCAAATTAACTAAATGATACCAAATAACACAAATTAATTAAAATTAAATCAAATTAAAATAACACAAATTATAATCAAGAGATATTTTGGAAGAAAGTTAAAAATACCCTAATAACCAAATGATACCAATTAACACAAATTAATTGAAAATAAACAAAATTAAACAAATAAATTAAAATAACACAAATTAACAAAATGCAAAAACTTGTATTTTGGAAGAAAACTAAAAATATATATAAAAAATTATCAACAAAATTTCTCTTTGTAATTTAAAATAGACAAATTCTCTCATTTATATAAAATAACATAACTATTTTCACAAAATTCAAACCTTTTTATTTTCAATCTGCGCATGAACTTTCCTAATAAAGCTTCTCGCCCTTTGGCCTTTCTTTTGGTTCATCTTACCAAATTAAAAAAAAAACTAAAAGCTTACTTCATCATGATAAAGCTCAAGATAAAAACTAAAAATGATAAAGCTCAAGATAAAGCTCACACTAAACTTACATCACATAACAAGGCACTTTTTTGTGCTCATCTTAGCAAAATGCAAAAACTAACTTCATCGTGATAAAGCTCAAACTAAACACACATTACATGACCAAAGAAAACTATATCAACAAAATTATTAACAAGATTTCTCTTTCTGCTTTTTAAAATATACACAAACTTTCTCATTTATATAAAGAAAAAACATATACTAAACTTGCAACGGGACAGCTGAATAATAACGAATATAATAGCTACGGATTTTTCTCAAAGGTTTATTGACTGCACGAAGCAAGCACTTTTCCGGTTGTCCCGGAGATTCTGGATAAATACAACCAGCAAATTCTTTTATCTCGTCTCTGCCTATAAATTCTTCTCACTCCACTTTTCTTCTCACGTCAAAGTCTCAACGCTTCAGCTGCTTTAGTTTAGACTTCAAGATTTGAGGAGTTTGAAGGCATATATATTCCAGGATTTCAGATGAAATATATATATAAACAAATTAGTTAGCTTTTATATATGAATTTATTATATCAGAGTAATGATTTATTACTCCGGTAATTCTCTTTAAGACATTTCGGGCAGGATAAGAGGCAAAACCGGAAATAATACGATGCCTACCGCTTCCATCGCTGCAAGTTTCGCGTGATTGCTGTGCTCCATGGCTTCTATACTCGCCTACTCTTATTTAGGAGAAAGAGGCAGCAGGACTGAAAGAAATAGGATTTGGCAATGAAATTTCAGATCTATTTGAAGGAGTGCATTTAATTCGGAACGATAGCTTGTTGCCTGTGTAAAGGAACAGAACGATGACCATGTTGATCTGCAAAGTGTGGAAGATGCGACTGTTGTAACTTGACTCTGGGAAAACTGGCACTTTGATGAAAGGGACCGTTCTATGGGGTGGGGAGGTTCTGCGTTGTTCTGCTCACGCCTTGTGGAGAAAGCGTTAAACAACGTTTTATGTGAGGGCGGTTATGATAGGTTTAGTGGTGTCTTATAGTGCAGTATGAATCTTTGGGCTATCATAGATGTTGGTATATCTGGTTGTCTCTTTATAGCTGCCATATACATCCTTTTTGCTATTTATAAACAACATAAGCTTTATGAATAGCAAGGTGGATTACAATAATTTTCTTCATTCATCTTCCCTGGAATCTTCTTCGGAGTCAAACGTCTCTGATCTTAGTTGGTCGGATTTCTGGTATAATCTGTGGCAAAGATGGATTGATTCCTTTAGTTTCACCCGCCCATGCAAGAGTTTTGGTTTTCGTATTAGGGAAAGGTGGTGGACTATTCCTGGCTGCTACTGCTGCTGTTGTTGTCAAGGTTGAGGGATGCTCGGTATTGGACTGGTATTTCCGACGTTCCTTCCGGCGAACCTATCAGCTCTCCTCGCTTTTCAGGCTATTTTCAAAATTATCAGATGGCATATCCTTGATGACGTATGGATGTTATTCTCTAGGCGTTTCTTTACCCAGGCATTTATATGGTCTGGCAGGTGTATCTGATTGGATTTTCTATTAGGTAGTGAATTCAATGGGGTAGTAGTCATCATCTGGATGATAGGACGGTCCTCTCTGTCTCGAGTGATTTTTATAATGTTTTCTTTTTTATGATGTGAGTGGCTTCCTATTTTGGATGACTTGCATCGGCTGCCATTTTTATGGATGATTAAGACTGGGCCTTTTTCCTCATTGGGACTCCTATTGCTATCGGATTTCATCCTCTTTTAGATATGTGTAAGATCTTTACAGTGGCAGCTCTCTGATCAGAGTTCTGTCATCTGACTTATCTGCAAGCTGACCGACTATTGGTTTAGAGTTTTTCTCTGTTTTCTAAGCGGGATTATTTATGAAGGCCTCAATATTTTGATCAGTGACGGCTACCTGATGTGTCCGGAATTGATCTATTGTATTCTGGGTATTGATTGACAATAAGGATATTGGAATATTTCATCAGACTGTAGGTGTCGTTTATTATTTTCTGGAATGTCTAAATTGCCAGTTTCATTATTACATCACTTGGCTATTGTACATTATTACATCACTTGGCTATTGTACAGTGACGGCTTTTCTGACTGGCACTAGGGGAGAGATGTCTAATGTTGTTTAGGGACCAGTAATTGTTATAGTACTGGTCCCATCAACCCACCAAAAATAGACATATATGCAACCAATAATTAAACATAATAAAATAACTTGAAGTTCAAATATATATTAAATTATGTTCAAAATTTCCCAAGTCATTGACTGGGCCCACATGTGTCCATAAATAACCCACAATTGTCCATAAATAGCTTAATAAGTATCAAGATTACAAAACCCAACATTTAAACTAGAAAACTCATAAAACCATTTCTCCTTCCAAAATGGTCAAGTCAATAAGTACAAAAAGCCAGTCACTTCAACCCATCTGATCAGCTCTGATGCTGTGTATGAGAAGTAAATATTAATACCTGCACATAATAAAAAGAAATGTATGTCACCCATTGTGTTCAATAAATGACACCCACCCCATATCAACATTTAAACCCACTGTGTACAATAAATGACACCCACCCAATAAATTCAATAAATGATTTCCTATCAAAACAGATCAAACACATGGATCAACAAAAACAAATTCTCAGCCATTAGATCACATCAAATTCAATCCTGATCACACATGCAAAATGAAGCCATTGCAATCCCTGTCCATCATTGTCACCAATAAAATTCAACTGCAAATAACTATAAAAGAAGTTCAACCACTGTTGAAGTTACATTTTTCAGTTTCAAGTTATTCACCAGCCTTGGAGACAATCCAGCACAAAACACACCCAGCCTTGGAGACAACCCAGACAGAACACACCCCAAAACAGAACACAGTATATTCAGGTTAGTTTACATCCTTCTTACAATTTTATTTTAATTTTTGAGTCTTTATTTCAACGTTCTTACACTTTTATTTTCATTTCTGAGTCTTAGTTTTCAATTCTTTCTGAGTCTTTATTTCAGTTTTCAGTTTTTTAATTGCAAATAAACAGAATTGCAAACATTCATTTCTGAGTCTTTTTTCCAGTTTTCAGTTTTTAGCGTTGTTATAAAACGTAAATGAAACAACAACAGCAGCAGATAGTGTTTCACCTCTTAACAACATCAATTCGCTAGGCAATTCAAGAGAAAAAACACCAAAGTGTGCCAACAAGTTTCCCCCCACTAGAAAAATGTTGTAATGTATAAACCGGATCTGAATTTCAGTTTATGACAGCTGTAAATACAGCAGCAAATCTACCCTATCTTCTTCATTATTAATGCTAAATCAGCAAGACATACAAGTGCTAGAAATTACAAAACCTTGAATAAATAGGTCGCTGAAAACAAATCTGCAAATCTGGAATAGGGACAATTTTTGAGAGTTGGAAACTTCATATAGATGTGTAAATGAGGCCTTGGGGGATTTCAAATTCTAGATTCACTAAAATTGATCACAACATAGAAAGTAGAATAGATAGTGAACCAAAAACAAAATTGACTTTCATTAAAAATATCCTGATAACTAGACATTTGGAGCTCGAGCCAAACATGACTCCAGAACAATATCACATCGGCTTTCTTTGACAGGCAAGAATTAACAAATACCAAGCATTTGGTTGAAGTAAAAATCCCAAAAAAAAGACTGCAATGGCTAGAGGCCACTAGAATGAAATGGAAGAATCTAGGCAATTATGCTTGAGTTATCAAATCACTACAACGGGGGTGGGGAAGATCAGTAGATGGACATGAGGAAGTGCCTCAAGGCTCAAACTCATAGATAGAGAAAAATCTCAACAAATAGGTGTTCTTTCTTTTAAATGCGATGGCTGCTATAATGTGAAAATGCTACGTGTATCTATTTGTAACAATCATAAAATGGAAGCCTACTGTAATTTGTATAGGGTAAGGCTTACCAGCTAGTACCATAAGTATGAAGTCCAACAGGGTCATCATCAAACATACTGCAGAACCCAGTATTAGCAATTGCTATCAAACCAAACAGGAATCCCTGATCATCTTAGAGAATATGCTCACCCTCTGCCCTTATTTTCTGGAACTCTAATGCTCTAAAATCTTTCTATGGGTACAGAGGCTACAGATTGACGAATAAGCCATCACACACTCGTATCTGACTTTAGAGCATTGTCATTCGGGAAGCATTCCTTGTGTAAAACCTTGACTGGACTCAATGGCTAGAAGCCACTATGATGAAATGAAAGAATCTGGATAGTTATCATCGAGTGACCAAACCACTACAAGCAAAGAGGTAGTAGATGGACCTTCAACCTCGCAGATGATACCAATTTTAACAAATAGGTATCATTTCTTTTCGCTGCTATAATGTGATAAAATTATGTACATTTTTTTTTTTAGAACAATCATTACAAAGAGGCCTGCTGTAATGGGTGTAGGGTAGGATTTATCAGCTATTGGCCACAAGTTTGAATCCCAATTAAAGCACACTGCAGAATCTGACTGTGGATTGCTATCAAACCTGAACCCCAGATCATCCCAGGCAATATGTTCACCGCAGTTACCTTGTTTTATTCACTCAGTGCTAGTTTTACATCAAATTTTAGTGATATAGAGCTCCCTGTCATGTTGCACCTTTTATATAGGAATACTGCATAAGTTAACTATGCACAGCTTATAGGAATAACAATGTTATATACAAAATACTAATAAATTTAATGATACTTGACAATTCGAGTAACATTACATGCAATGCAAAGCAAATAATATCACATGGATTGCCTAATTTAGAGTGCAAAATACACCCTTTAAACTTTTGTTCATTGCAAATACAAGTACACTACATGGCTTAGGTGCTCACACATCGGTAACAAATACATTAGTTAAAAAAACTCTTTATAGGTGTCTGTATATATGTGTGTGTGTGTTTACTAAACATCAGTTAAAAAACACCGTGTCCTCTTACTCTGTAGATACAAAACCTGCAATCTGTCCATTTTGCATGCCTTTCAATATCTCAGTAGTTGAGCTTAGAAGCTGTAGCATTTGAAGTTAACATATATATCTGCAGTAGCTGAAAATAGAAGCTGTAGCATTTGAAATTAACATATATATCTGCAATTTCTATGCATAAAAGTTGTACTCATCATATGAAAACAATCCTCCTTTTCAATTAGGAATAACAGCTTGCAATTGGTGCTTTTGCAGCCTATAGGTAGTTGCATCCATGGCAAGAGTGAGTTATGTCGCTCGCATAAGGCGAAGTGGCAGAAGAGTGACCAGGGGTGCCCAAATGCGATGCACCTCATCAGATGAAGAAAGAACAGGTGATGTCAATGTCACCAATGCTCCAGGAAATGTTGTTGACGATGAGCATGTGGCTGAAGCTGATGTTGTGGCACCATCAGCCACAGAGCCACCATCAACCACAGTCCAAGGTGCAACTTCAACTAAAAATATCAGCGCTATAAGAGGTTGGACAAAAGAAGAAATGTTAGCTGCAATTGACGACATAGAGTTCAATGGATATTCTGTTCGGGCATCTGCAAAGAAGCATACTATTCCCCCTTCATCAATACATTATTGGATAAATGGGCTGACTCACACCAAACTTAGAGGGCCTGTTACAGTTATGACTGAAGAGGAGGAGGCCGAGGTGGTTGAGTGGTGTAAAGAAATGGCCCAATTGGGACATGGGCTAGAGTTGATACAACTCAAATCTGCAGTTGCTCAAATCTGTCAAGGGAGGCCAAACCCATTCAAAGATGGGTTTCCTGGTAAATCATGGTGGTTTGGGTTAAAAAAAAGACATCCAGACCTTGTATTGCGTACAGTTGAGGGCCTTGACAGAGACAGAGCATTAAATTTGCGCTCTACAGTTGTATGTAAGTTCTATGACACTCTTTCTAGTGCATATGATAAACATTCTTATGCTGCAGACCATATATGGAACTGTGATGAAACAGGTTTACAGGCGGGAAGAAATTGTGGCATGAGGGTAATTGCGAAAAGAGGTAGCCGAAACGTGCCAAAGATTTTGCCTAAGAGCAGGGAATGGATAACCATTTTATGTTGTGTCAATGCAATTGGTGCTTCAATCCCAGGATTTTATCTTTTCAAAGGTAAAAATCAGTTGAAAAATTATATACAAAACTGTGAACCTGGAGCATGCATGGCTACACATCCCCATGCATGGATGACTAAAGAGCTGTTTTTAAATTGGCTTTTCCATTTTGCTGCATCTGTGCCAGGTGGTGTCTCACCTAATAACAGACACCTGTTGATATTAGATGGCCATGGAAGCCACATGGCTCTACAAACAATTGAGGAAGCATACAATTTGGGCATTGACCTTTTAACATTTCCCACTCATACCACTCACAGATTGCATCCACTTGATGTTAGTGTGTTTGGCCCTTTCAGAAACTATTTCAGGTCAGAACATGCTGCATGGATGGCAAAGAATCCAGGGGTTGAGGTCAAAAGGTTCGAGTTAGCAGAGCTTGCAAGTAAGGCTTTTAAAAGGGCTCTGACACCATCAAATATCAAGGCTGGCTTTAGAAGGACAGGAATATGGCCACTAAATTATGATTCTCTTATGCATGATACTGCTTGTAGCCAAGCTTTCCATGTGGATGGTCAGGAAGAAAGACAGGAAGTGGAAGAAGAAGTAAATGAACATGATGATGTGGTTGCAGCTGATAATATAATTTCCCTCTCTCAAGGACAGTTATATGCTGATGATGATGAGCAGATATGTGAAACACAATATACTTGTCAGCAAATTGATGGCAACACTGTTGAACATGTAGTTGAGAATGCAGATTTTGTTGAAACAGAAATTGCTAATATTGTTAATGCAGATTTAGTTCAAAATGAAAATGCTGATATTGTTAATGCAGAAAATGAAATTGCTGATATTGGGCATGAAATTGAAAATGACCAATTGTCATTGCCTAACCAAGTAAACCCACCATCATGGCTGGCAGAAAACATGATTAATTTGAACGCCCATAGTGTCTCAAGAACCAATGAACAAAGCATGAACATGCCTTCACAAGTGACTGAATTGAATAGTGAAATTGTTCATTTTTTTGTGGAAAATAGATCAATGGAAGAAGATGGAGGACATAATGAGGCAGCAGATGAAGAAAACAATATAGTTCAATCAAGTGCCACGGATACTGAAGTGCCAAGCAATGACATGCAGGTGGGAGGGAGGGAGAAGTTACTTGGGCGGTTCTTAAAGCTACCAGTAGAAAGAGTGTCAATGAAAAACAAGCAAGGAATAGCCAATAGTCTTCGTTTGGGGCGAAGTTCACAGTTACTCACCTCTGAAGACTATATAAAGCTCCTTGTTGAGTCTGAAAATAAGAAAATAGAAATTCAGGAATTAAAACAGAAAAAAAAAAAGATCAAGCCAAGGAGAAGGAGGCAGCAAGGGCTATTGCAGCACAACGTCGAGCAGATGAAAGGCTTGAAAGAGAGAGAGCAAGGCAAGAGAAGGAGCAACAAAAACAAATCGCAAGACAGGAAAAGGAAGCAAGGAAGGCTCAACAAATGCTTGAAAGGGAACAAGGGTTGACTCATATGGTTGACATAAATGCAAGCACAGTTGATGAAAATGAATCCAGGAACATGTCCAACACATTGGACAACATTGCAAATAATACAAAATTATTCCAAGACCTCATAAACATTCAAGTGCCTCACTATCAAAATCGGGGTTTACCCACTTGCCTTATTCCTACCACAGGAGGTCTGAATTCAATGTATGCTCAACACACACCTCCACTTAACGCAAGTGTGAGGTACGGGTACTCAATTCCTCCATGGTTGGAAGGGACAAATTGGTCTCAATTATATGGCAGCAATCAACCACCACCTAATCAAGCCTTCTTGGGAAGGCCAACCTACTTGGCTCAATCAAGCAACTCAGGGTTTGGCACTGAAGATTCTCAAGGCCATAAAGAATAGGAGTGTTAAATGTTTTTGGATGTAACCACATTATGATGTGGATTTTTGGATGGACTCTACGTTTGGTTTCAAATCAGTGATATGTTAGAATGATTGTGATAGGGCTATCATATTGACATTTTTGAAGACTGTTTATGAAGCAAGATATCTTCCCAGCCATACTTTTATCACTTCCTATGCTTAAGGATATATCTGAAATGTAGAAAAACACATAGTGAATGTAATTTTGTTTTTCATAATTAAATCATTTTTTTAGGAAAATAAGGTAGCCTAACAGCATAATCAAAACCAATCTGGTTATATCTACCTAACATGAGATGTTAATCTAAGGGTTCAATAGATAGAATCTCTTCGTACATCATTATAGGCAGCTAGTTGGATCCAGTACCCAACTTCTATTTGTTGGGATCATCTCAAACAAGACTCCCAAAGTATGAATTTTGACGCCCTACTCTCCATAACTGTTGACGCCCTACTCTCCATATCTTGCAGCGTTTGACAAAGTAAATACTTTTTATCGTTCCATTTCGGGAATCCATGGCTCCATGGCAGCTTGTACCAGGGATTTCTGAGATCCAAGTAAGACACTTAAAGTGTATTTCTGGTAACACCGAATTATTCTACCAGAAACACTTTAAGTGTCTTACTTGGATCTCAGAAATCCTTGGTACAAGCCGCCATGGTGCCATGGATTCCCGAAATGGAACGATAAAAAGTATTTACTTTGTCAAACGCTGCAAGATATGGAGAGTAGGGAGTCAACAGTTATGGAGTGTTAGATGTTTTTGGATGTAACCACATTATGATGTGGATTTTTGGATGGACTATATGTTTGGACTTTTATATCTTAATAGATCTCAGATTTCCTTTCTACTACACTAAGTATAATCATGGGACTGTTTAAATGTGAATATCTATATGTATATTTTTTTAAGGGACTGTTTATGAACATACCTAGGAGCTAATTTTTTATGAGACAAAACTAGTTTCAAATCGGTGATATGTTAGAATGACTGTGATAGGGATGTCATAGTTTTTGAAGATTGTTTATGAAGCAAGATATCTTCCCAACCATATTTTTATCACTTCTTATGCCATGACCAATTGGAAATACTAGAACAACAAGCCCTAGTATTCAGCATCAATCCATTATTTATTTTTTGGCCTCTTCTTCACAGATTAGTAAGAAGAATCATTGGCATAAAATAGTGATACTTGGATAGAGAGCGAGAATGCCTCCAACCACAATGATGAGGCTGCCAATACAATTAAGATGTAGTTGGTGAAGAATCCAATGCTAGTTGAACAAAAGATGCAACATGTGGTTTTTGCAAATCAATAGTTGAAAAATCATTTTAAGTGTTAGACTCAAGCTCTTGCATATAATTAGTGGATGAATTAGCAAAAAGTGAAAAATCTAATTCATGTAAAATTGTAGTAGATGGCTCAAGATATCCAAGGCCTACTATAACTAGCATCCTCTCAAGCTCAATAGGAGTAACACTACTATATCCATGTCCACCAAGTCCACAATATGTACATTCCATATGCCTAAGTAATTAGTAGCCATATTGCAAGGAGGTGAGCGCCTATTAGTGTGTTGCTCACAGTAAGGAAGTGAGGGCCTATTAGTAGCCAATAGTGCAAGAAAAGAAGTTACTCAAGCAAATGTTGCACATGCTTTTGCAAAGAATCAGGTATCGTGTCATTGTCCCTTAAATAATCATGGGATTTTGATTGATAAGACTCAATTTTTCATCCATATTGTTAATTTGAAAGGTCCAATTATCAATATTTTCCTGATAATTTTTACCATGACCAACAACAAGACATGAATCTCTATCAAAATAACAAGCCATGTTTCAAAGACCATCCATTATTTGATATTTTGTACCTCTTAAATCTTACTTCTTGGACAAGATTGCTATTGAGGTCATGCATATTCTTGAATATGGATGGAGTTGTCCTTGTCTTCCCATTGTTGATGCAGGAGATAATAATTGTGCTCAAGTCCTCATCCTAAAGTTGGATATCAGTGTCCCCGAGTGAAAGGTTCCACTCGCAAGCACTGGAAATATCATTCTACAGAGAGGAAACTTCACTACAAAGTTTTTCATTAGTATCTCGTGATGAAGTAACAACATTACAAAGCTTGGCTTTAAAGTTTAGAAAAAATTATTTTTAGCTTGTCATTAATATGTTGCAAGGAGGCAATTTCATCATGAATATTTTCTTGAGAATTTTGTAATCAAGGTAATCAAGCAAACTTCTTCACATCACATTTCCAAAGCACAAGGCCTCTTCATCATCAAAAACATCCACTACAGAGCATAGTATTTTGCAGCAACCAAACTGATGGGAAAAATGCAAAATTTATTAGTAGGAAAGGGTCCCCAAAAAAAAAAAAAAAACCTTTCAAAATTTGAACCTTACAAGGCAAAAAATTATTCCTGCCTCAGGGAAAAACAAGAAACCTTCCAAAAAAATTAATTTGTTTCAGCAGTAATTAACTTCAAACAACAAAATAATTACCTCTTTGTAAAACATGCCTAAACTAGCAAAAAGACACTGTAAAAAATGCTCAAAATATGTTGTAAAATAAGTGAAGACATAATGAAAATAAGATAGCATTGCTTCTCACTCAATTGCTGAAAACATGCCCAAAATCCTGCAAAATTGGTGGTGAAAAATGTGCCCTGGTCACTTCAAATAAACTGAATTAAGTGTTGGACAATGGAGCACTTCAATAGAACTTAGGTCAACTTGAGAATAAAGCCAGAGTTAGAAGAGGATATGCAGGGACAAGTCCACACAAGACATATTGCAAAACAAAAAACTGGTGTACTTCATTGTAGGTTGGCTTTATGATAGAAAAAGCATGTCTTTACTATTAACTTGGTCAGACACAGTGAGGGCCACAATGCAAGGATGACAAGCCTGCTCAAAACATGCCTTGAGAGAATGAGATATATAACCCACAAATAATCACAGGTCGTTAAAAATGGGGGTCATAAAAAGGATCTCATTGGTGGCCACAGGTAGTAAAAGACTCATGCAAGGTGCAAATAGAAACAACAGTAACTACATGAAAGGTTGCACGCACCACAAGAGGGAAATGGCTCAAAAAAGGGTCGTGCCAAGATTACAAGCATGCCTCAAAAGAAGACCACAAACAGGCAGAAAGCCAAAAAACATGTCCATACTCACAAGAGCCAAAACAAAAATGAAGGTTGGTGTAACAAGGTTACTTGTGAGACTACAACAAGAAAAAGATTGTGGTCAATTCACTCAAGAAGGCTTCGTGTGTTAATGTAGCCAATTTATTATGATATTTTGTGATGTCTGATCTTGGGCAATATGCCTCAGGGAAATTGACAAGGTAATATGTACATCTTGGCTAATTTTGGCAAACAATAAATTCCAGAGTGGTAGGTTACAAAGGATTTGGCATAACTAGACAAGTTAACAAACCAAAAAACTTCTTATATTAATAATTCTGTGAATTTAATATAGGTTTCTGTAAACAGGGACTCAACCATGAAATGTATCTTATAAAAAGCCTGAAATGTATCTTATAAAATCCTCGTGCAAATAATGTTAATGATTTTGAGAACACGACAAGCTTGGTGTCATTTCTAACAAACAATATTACAGGTTTGCAGCTCTTCTAAGCAAAACGACCTCAAACTCTGCCAAGTACCTCCACTGAAGAGAGTTTGACATGTAATTTCAAATGGTGAAACTCCACTCCGGACAGCTAAAAACAGTCCCAAACATTCTCAATTAGCAGAAAGACAGACCACCTATTCTAACCTCATGGTTGCGATCTCAAGGCCAGCTGAAATTAAAATCGCAGATAAAACATAATGCAAGTGATAAATGGTTCCGATTCTAGGATAAAAATTTGTAGGTTGACAAAAATAGATGAAGACAGGGTTACGGCTCTTGTGAAGTATATGAAACAAGAGATCATAACAAAACACCCACCTCATTCATGACCAGACCTTGAACATATAAAGGATATATGACAAGCATCCCTGCAAGATATCCATATAAAGGTCTAATACCAGCTATGCTCGCTCTGGATACTGTGTAATTGCACCTAGTTGTGCCAAGCGATAAATAAATATTTTGACTAAATAAGAAAAATATTCCATCAACAAAAAAGTCTCTGCTAAGAATGATTCCATAATAACACCATGCAGAGAATAAGGAAACCCAAACACTAGAATGAAAGTTTCTCTAGTATCAGGTTCACTTCAATTCGAATCATTAAGAATAAAATTATATGATAAGGCCATATAAGTTGTCTGCCCAAAGTGATACCCTGTACTTTCTCTTTACAACATGTTCATACAATTCTCTAGCTGAAGGGTAATTCATACACTTTCCTGGGTAAAAAACTGTGACAAACTTGAAAACACCACTTGGATTGTATGCATTACTAGTGGCATACCAAGTATTGTACAGAGGTAACAAAAATATTTACGATGCTATGCTTTCCAACTCAAAACTACATCACGGTCTTTACACACAATAGCTATCAATAACTTCAATCTCAAAAACAACACTCCAGCAATATGGACACTCAACATAATTCCCTTGAAAAGCTCAAAACATGAAAGAACTAAACGAAATTCCACAGAAGAGCTAAACCCAAGAAAACAAGAACAATTAAACATAATTCCACCGAACAGCGATTGAAAGTGTTGATAAACACATTGAGCAAGTGTTAAACAACACAGAGCATGATTGGTAGGATTCACAGAATCCTACCAGAGGTCGCCGAAGGTCCGCCGCCGTCGAGGATGCAGAGAAGCCACCACAATGCTGAAAGAGAACCTCACCATCGCCAACGCCAACCATGGAACCCTGTACCTGCAAAAATACAAGAAAATCAGTATTTTATCAACAAAAATGGCATTTTCTCAGTAAAAAATAAAAGAATTGCAAAAATACCTGAAGAATTTGACGAAAAAGAGTAAACGAACCGAAACCTTGGCGGTCCAGCATCAGAGGAATGGCGGACACAATGACGGGCTTCACGTTCAAGAACAGGAATGGGTGGCGAGCTACAATGTCCAGCAACCAACAAACACATAAACCCAACAAGATCAACAATGCGGAACCGGCGAACAGGTTTACCAACTGCAACAAACAACTAACCAGCAATGATGGGCATGGAAAGGCATATGCGTTAACAAGAAATGGCAATAGGTTGCGTAGGTTCTGGAACCTGCAGCAACCACCACCGGTGGAGCCGAACGCCCACAGACCGGTCCCGAGCAACAATTAATGGGAGGTGATAGACATGGCGGGGAAATCGACTTGCACAAACCCTAATTCATGTTAAAACCTGCGCATTGAATACACCCACCAACCCAACACGTGGACGGTCCGAGTGGGCAGCTGTCGTACAGTGTCCACGTGGTTTAAGTGATCCGTCGCTAAGGTGGATGGGAGGGCGCCCAACAACTAGCGCCCTTCCCCTATATGTGATAAGAATTAAGCGATACAGCAGCACCTCCAACGTCTTCATTAATATCAAAGAAGGACATGGGGACGTTATCAAAAGACATTGAGATTGAGGATGAGGTTTTTCGTGACTCTTTTGAGTGTTATGAGGAGGAGAAATCATTTGAACACCAGCTTGATGAATTAATCATCCAGAGTGCCTTGGAAAATAACAAATCAAATAACAGTGAATCACAGAGGTGTGGTAATAGAAAGCCGCACAGAAGACGTCGCAAGAACAAGAAAAATTACTACAAACATAGGATGGAGATAAATGAAATTTATCTGGACTATGAAGATCTGCATAGGAGGGTGGCAAGCTTGCAGAGAAGAGTAGTTATTGGGCGTTGGATGTTTCCAGACAATTATGAGGTTGACACGGTCGCATGGATCAAACAACACTGGAGTCCTATCATTGGATATGCACCAAAGGTTAGCATGTTGATCAATGGGTGGTTTTCCTTCCATTTCATGGACCAGAGTGATGTATACAAAATCATAAGCAGGATGTGGGTCAGAGGACAAAGCTATCTGCAATTGACACCGTGGTATCTGGGTTTCAACCCAATTATGGAGCCGCCGCGTAATAGGATTGTTTGGGTTAAGCTATCGGGATTGCCACTAGAGTTCTGGACCCTAAAAGCACTGAATCAAATTGGGGATTCAATCAGATCTACAAAATATGTAGACCCTAGCATTATTGGTGCTGCTGACAAAAGAATTGCCTGGCTACTAGTGGAGGTTGATTTTGTGGGAGGATTACCTGGGGATGTTAACCTTTTATGGGGGAACATACGTCATAGACAACATATTGATTTTTGGGGTATCCCCTTCAGGTGTTTGATATGCCACAAAACAGGACACTTGCGGGAACAATTTCCTCTTCGCATACGTACTGTGCGGGCGACTGAGGCTGTCTCTGGGGAAAATGGAAGCAGACCAAATCTTGCCACTTCAGGCACTACGGGTGGAGAAACACCAGGTAATATTTCTCCCTCTCCTTCGTAGGATGACGCTTTTGTATCTGCAAATGAGAATTATGATAGGCATGTACCTTCTTTACGTGGACCTGATGGGCTTTTGTCTCATAGAACCCCTACTGACCGAAATAGGGCTCTATCTCCGGATGCCATTATTCCACCCTCTGTTGATCCATCTTGTCCACCCTCTCTACATGGTATATCCCAAACTCCTGGCACTCATATCTCCTCACAAGAGCGGTCTCCACAGGATTTACATCATGGAGTCGTTGTCTCTTCATCTCGCCCTTCACCCAGCCGTCCTTTTGAGCAGGATCCTCTGCTTTTCCAATATGTCATCTACTCTTTTGGAGGGCCATCTGCACCATCCACTTCTCCCGGGGTACGTCCAACAATATCGAACTCCTTCTCTGATCCTGTTGATGCCGTTTCCCCTCCTGTATCCCCTAGGAATTCGGTAGGGAGCGACATTGACTCTATATTGCGCAACCCCAATTTTGATCTGGCGGCTCTGTCGGTTTTTGAAAGACCCCCTATGGACCTGGAAACTCATACTCCTCAATCTTCAAATGTCAATGTCACTATAAGGAAAAAATCAAAGAGCAATAAGAAACAGTTCAAAGGAAAGTTCAAATCTATTTCTCTGTTCACTGAAGGAGAGGACAACTTCACTGACATTCCCATACCGGCGGCTGGAGTCATTTGGGATGGTTCGCGGGCGCTTAGGGCAAGCAACCCGGATCTGGGTTTGCCATGAATCATATTTTATCATTGAATATCCGGGGTATATGTGATGGCCCCAAGTCGCATTGCCTACAGGAACTGATATTAGACAGTAAGTGCAGCATTTTTTTGGGTCACGAGACTTTGTGTATGCGGGAGAAAGCTTTAAGGACTCTCCTTACCTACAAAATAGGGTGGTATGCGGCGGCTACTGATTCAAATGGCCACTCTGGAGGACTAATCGCTATGTGGGATCTAGGATGGTTTACTTTTAAAGCCTATAGATTCTCTGGTGGGATTCTCCTCTCCGGTCACATGAGAGGTATGGTTGAACCTATCAACATCATTAATTTATATGTGCCATATGCGGGTAGACTATCATTCTGGAACAAAATGCGGGATTCTGGCATCCTAAGACTACCAAATTTGATTATGATGGGGGATCTTAACATCACCTTACAGGCTGATGAATTATGGGGTAATGATGCTCGACTGGATCCACTTTCAAATTTCCTAAATGAAATGTTCTTTGATCTGAGTATTGTGAACATTAGACCCTGCCCGTTGATTCCCACATTGACGAATAAAAGGAGAGAGGGAAAATATATTGGGAAGCGTTTGGACAGGGCTTTGGTAAAGGATAATTTAATTGACAGATGGGGGACCCCCAGATCATTGGTTATGGTCTCTGATGTATCTGACCACATGCCCATCTCTTTATCATGGAACGCGTGGAGCTTTTATGGAGGAATTCCATACAAGTTTAACCGAGTATGGCTTGATGATGTTGATTATATCAATCTGGTTAAAATGACATGGAGTGAGGAGGTTGATTGTGATGAGCCAGTCCCTATTGATCGCTTTCATATCAAGCTTCAAAGATTGATAGCAGCATCTAAAAAGTGGGAAATACAGAAAAAAGCATCCCTCAAGGCTGAGCTTGGGGACATTAAAGACCAGATGGAGGCTATTTATAAAGGTTTCGTAAATAAGGCACCAGAGGAGGCATCATATGTTATCCTTGAACAGCTTGGGAAAAGAAAGAGGGAGATTCTGGAGATTGAAGAAACTACATGGAAGCTCAAGAGTAGGATTAAATGGCTGAAGGAGGGTGATCTCAACACTAAATTTTTTCATAAATATGCATCAGAAAGAAGGAATAGGAACGCGATATGGCAGATTAAAAGATCAGATGGAACTTTCGCCATATCAACTGAGGAGATACAAAAATAGGCCTACTCACATTTCTCTGACTTTTATCAAAAAGAGCGGTCTGCTGACCCAGAAAACCAATCATGGTTTTTGGATCATGTACCGAGAATGTTTGATTCGGCGGCCATCGAGGTTCTTGAACAGTAAATCAACGAGAATGAAGTGCATAGGGTCCTGAAGTCATTCGCACATGACAAATGCCCGGGGCCGGATGGCTGGCCGACAGAATTTTTCACTTTCTTCTTTGACATTATTGGGGATGAGCTCACGGAGGTGATTGAAATGATTAGGAAAAGAGGACATATGCCTGCAAAATTAAACTCTACCTTCATAGCTCTGATTCCCAAGGTGGCTGATCTGCAAACTTTTGCTGAATTTAGACCGATTGCTTTATGCAATATTATGTATAAAATCACGTCAAAAATCATTTCAAATCGCATCAGATCTATTTTATCTGATCACATCAGCCTCGAACAATATGGCTTCCTACATGGACGCTCCATACATGATGTGATTGCCATCACACAAGAAGTTTTACATTCAACTCATATTGGTAACAAGGAAGCTTTAATTATGAAAGTCGATATACACAAGGCTTATGATTCGGTTGATTGGTCCTATATAAGGCTTCTATTACTCAAGATTGGTTTTCCAATTAGAATCATACGATGGATTATGTCATGTATATCTACGGTTAGATATGTTGTGTTGGTTAATGGAGTTCCCACTCTCTTCTTTGGTGCTGCCAGAGGTCTTCGCCAGGGTTGTGCCCTCTCCCCACTTATTTTTATTCTGGTTCTTGATGGATTTAGTAAGATATTACACTATGCTGAACAACAGGGTATTATAAAAGGCTTCTCTTTCTTTGAATCTATCTCTACCAATCATTCACTCTTTGTTGACGATATGCTGCTATTTGGATATCTCAATAGGAATCATTGGTTTTTTATTCACTTGCTTTTGATCAGGTTTGAATCAGCCACTGGGTTAGGGATGAACAAAGACAAATCTTTTCTCTTATTTGACAAGGGTGAATTACAGGAGATTCTCTTTATTGTTGATTATTTGGGGGTTCACTCCCAACACATTTCTGAAGGTTTCACATATCTAGGATGCTTTTTAAAACCCTGTGGATATAAATGCAAAGATTGGATGTGGTTAGTGGACCGTTTTAGAACTCGTATATACAGGTGGACTCACAAATGGTTGTCTATGGGGGGGGCGGCTCATTCTTATACAAGCTGTTTTGTCACAATTGATGGTCTATTGGGGCCATCTCTACTATTTTCCAGCCAAGATTGTGGGGCTCATAAACAGGATCATATCCCACTTTCTGTGGGGAGGTACAAAACTTGACAAGAAGCTTCATCTCTGTCAGATGGACATCATATGTAGACCCATTGATTTCGATGGATGTGGGGTACTTAATACTAGGTTCTTCAACATTGCACTATTAATTAAATCTTTCTGGCGCGCTATTAATGGAGATAATATATGGTGCGCTATTATATGGTGTAAGTACATTACTGGAGATATTTTTCATCAGTTATTATGTAGGGAACTGATTTGTCCATCCAACGTGTCTGTTATCTGGGGCGGTTTCAAAAAGATCCTTTCTTACATATGTGACCGGGTGACTTGGAGTTTTAGTGATGACGGAAGGATCCCCTTGGCTTTCAAAGATATCTCTGGTCTCTCCTCAGACTGTTCTATTTCCCCTCGTCTATTACACCGCCTCTCGCAACGGGGTTTTATTTTATTATCTCAGACCATTTCTGGATGGTCTCATGAAGTACCGTCTTTCAAAAATGCTGAACAACTGGGGTTAGCGGGGGAAGACGCGTTGGAATGGGAGGCGATTTTGGTATCATTAAAAATTGCTGGTTTCTGTCAATCGGCAAGAGGAGACAAAGTCAATTGGAACGGGCCGCTGAAGAATGATGCTATCATTGTAAAAGATGCCTATAGGTATATCATTTTCTCTACATCAGGGGGTACCACTTCCAAGATCTTCTATCCTTATTGGAAGCGCAAAGTGCCCACCAAGATTGCCCTTTTCGGATGGTTGGTTTGGAGGGGAAAAATTCTGACGTGGGATAATCTTTGCAAACGGGGTTTACAAGGGCCGAATTGATGTGCTATATGCTATATGGAGGCTGAAAGTATTTCGCACCTGTTTTTCACCTGTTCCGTTATAAAAAACATGTGGATATCCCTTGCGCCTCACATTTCTAATCCAAATTGGTCTGCTTCTGATTTTATTTCGGCTGTTAGGGACTGGGACAGGCTTAAAGGTAAATATAAGTCACTTCCTTTCTATTTTATTTGGGAAGTTTGGATTGGCAGAAACTATCTCATTTTCGAAAATAGGCCTTTTCTCCCGTACATTATCATGTCCAATATCATGAGCTGGATTGTAGATTGGAGTGACCCTCCTCAATTAGTGGCTGATAGATCTATTAGAAACAGACCCCATGAGATTCATCTCCCTGCTATATATTTTTATGGGGCATCGAAGGCGGGCATCATGGGATGTGGTGTATGGGTTAAAATGTCCCAACGAGAGAGAATTCATATATATTGGAATGGGGGTCCTGGTACTAATAATAAAGCAGAAATCATGGCACTTTGGGGTAGCCTCCTAGTCGCATCAATTCTCCAAATACAGAATCCAAATTTCTATGGTGACTCCAAGTTGGTTATTGACTGGATACACAACAGATGTGAATTTACTATACCAACTCTGAGGGGATGGATGCAGAGCACTCTTCGCATGTGGCAGATCTTAAATCATCCTCCTATTAGTCATATCTATAGGGAGAATAATACCAGGGAAGATGGTCTTTCCAAAAAAGGTATCTCTGCAGATTTTGGCCAGATGTATTTACTTCAGTACAAAGATGGGGTACAGACAAGGTCTTCGATGATACCAATTCCATGACGCTTACATACTCTCCTTCTCCCTTATGTTTTTACTTTTTTCATCATGTTTTTGTGTTTATAGTTGTATCAGCTATATTCTCCTCACACTGCATTACTCCATCCATACAATTCCTTCTCGTGTAAAAGGAATCTTCACTTGCGTGCCTGTAGGAATGTTTTTCTATGTTCTATTATAACAGGCTGACTCATATGGGTCATGATACTGTATGGTATATTTTCCTTTCTCGGTTCTGTATCTACATCAGGCGAGGCGGTATTTATATAGCAAGGTCATTATATTAGCTATGATCCATGTCAATGTACCTTGATGTATTGTTTTTCCTTTAATTGATCGATGGCCTGTCGATTTATATTTTGGCTTTGCTACTTCAAGCGAGCGGGTCAACAATCGAGCAGGACATCCAGGGTCACTATATATCAGGCACTTGGTTTATTGCTGCTTCTTCAAGCATGCGATCCATGTTTGTTTCGGATAGATTATGAAGCTGATCATATCAAGCGAGCCTGCTTACCAATGCTCATTGACTTGTCTGCTCTTTTGAATGCATCTTCTTCATCTGTGCGGGTGATCTCCGGGTGTACGAGCGAGCCGGTTTGGTGACTTTCATGGGGGATGCCTCATATGTTTAATGGTTGTTGATTTCAAACTATATTTTTGAATGTCTTCCTTTCTATGCATCTTCTTTTCATCCTCTATGCCATGGCTTTGATGTATCTGTTTTATTTTGGCATGTATATTAATGATACAGGGATGCTCAGAAAGATTTGTATTGGGTCTAGTTTTACCACCCGCAATTTTGCTTGCCATGAACATCGAAAGCCTTCTCATCTGGAGGGTTCTTGATTGTATTTGGGAATCTCGTAGTTCTTGCTGTCTTGACAGCCAAGAATGTTATGTTGATCATGTACTGTTATATTTCCTCACCTAACATATACATCGTTTTTTTTCTTCTGAAAAAAAAAATATGTTAATTGAAGTTATTTAGAGTGGTTAGGAATAAAGAATGGAATTTTCCCTACCCAGATTTAATTCATCCAAGTGATATGATAGACAACACAAAACAACTAGTAAACTAGTACAATGAGATTAACTTTAATTCATCCAAGTGATATGATAGACAACACAAAAAAAATAGTAAACTAGTACAATGAGATTAACATTATTAATATTTTATAATTCTTTTTATTAACACTAAAATTAATATTTTTTATTTTTATTTAGAGAATATTTTATTTCTATTTTATAAAAGACAGAGGCTAGCTTAAAGTTGAGCACTAAAGGAATTACACTTTCATACATGGCTATATAATATACCTCTTACAACACAATATATTTATGACAATTTCCATAAATAAATTTTAGATGTATTAGACTTAATAATGAGCACCTTTGAATAAGACATGTTAAAATATAAATTATGTTAACATTGATATATAAAACTTTCCATATTATAGATGTTTCATATAATTTTGTATTAAAAGTTATTATTATTATTATTATTTTAACAAAATATACAAATATTACTAAATTATTATAAAACACTTTAAACTTTAGAAAAATGATAGCTTCCTCAAAACTCATATAAACACCATATAATAAATATAATTGCTAATTTCAAAACTAATAAAACTTTCTAATTCAATATAAAAACATATTAAATTTAAACAAGTGATGTCCGTGTTACAATTCATAATAAAAACACACAATAAATAAGATCTACTCCAAATCTTTCAAGAAAAGCTTACCAAATCATCATAAATCATATACTAAATTTATACAAAATAACATTTCATGTAACAATTATATATATATATATATAAAATTTTCAAGAATCTTTTACATTGCTAGAGACAGAGGCTAGCTTAAAGTTGAGCACTAAAGGAATTACACTTTCATACATGGCTATAGAATATACCTCTTACAACACAATGTATTTATGACAATTTCCATAAATAAATTTTAGATGTATTAGACTTAATAATGAGCATCCTTGAATAAGACATGTTAAAATATAAATTATGTTAACATTGATATATAAAACTTTCCATATTATAGATGTTTCATATAATTTTGTATTAAAATTTATTATTATTATTATTATTTTAACAAAATATACAAATATTACTAAATTATTATAAAACACTTTAAACTTTAGAAAAATGATAGCTTCCTCAAAACTCATAAACACCATATAATAAATATAATTGCTAATTTCAAAACTAAAGCAAACTTTCTAATTCAATATAAAAACATATTAAATTTAAACAAGTGATGTCCGTGTAACAATTCATAATAAAAACACACAATAAATAAGATCTACTTCCAAATCTTTCAAGAAAAGCTTACACACACACACACACACACACACATATATATATATATTATTTTCAAGAATCCTTTACATTGCTAGTTGTGAGCATGTTTAGGTTCAAAACCAGAGAGGATAAAGTATGTATGCCTTCTTAAATTTAGCAAAAAATTAAATAATAATAATAATAATCATATGCCATATTGTTCCAATTTCCATATTAAAAACATCCTTATCTTATACTCATTAAACATCCATGCCTATAAATAATATACAAAATAGAATTAATTTTTATATTGGTTAACAAAATCACCACTCAAAATAATCACTCCCAAAATTTAAAACATAATTAATAATAATTAGAAAATAATAATAAATAGTTTGAAAATAATAATAATTTGAAAATAAAAGTCAAATCTTAAAAACAACCCACAATTAAATAATAATAAAAACACCATAAACAATCTAAATAAACTTTAAAAAAAAAAAACCTATTATCCCAAAATTCAACATTTTATTCCCAATCTACGCATAAACTTTCCTAATAAAACTTCTCACCTGTAAACTTTCCTAAAAAGACTTCTGACCTTTTAGTTCCTTTTTTAATTTTTTCATCTTAAGAGAATGCAAAAAGACTACTTCATCGTGAGAAAGCTCATACTAAACATACATTACATAACAAGATAAAATTATATATAGAAATATTATTAACTAAATTTCTCTTTGTAATTTTTTTTAAAGATATATAAATTTTCTCATTTATATAAAAAAACACATACTAAATAAAACTATTCTCACAAAATTCAACGTTTTATTCTCAATATACACAAACTTTTCTAATAAAGCTTCTCACCGTTTGGCTTTTTTCGTGCTCATCTTAGCAAAACGCAAAAACTTGCTTATCATGATAAAGCTCAAACAAATTTCCTCATCTACATTAAAAACACATACTAAATTTGCAACGGGACAGCTGAATACTAACGAATATAACAGCTACGGCTTTTTCTCAAATTCTTTCATCTCTTCTCTGCCTATAAATTCTTCTCAGTCCCCTTTTCTTCTCACATCAAAGTCTCAACGCTTCTGCTGCTTTGGTTGGTTTTTTGGTTTAGTTTTATTGACAGACTTCAAGATTTGATCAGGAGGAGTTTGAAGGCATATATATTTCAGGAATTCAAATGGCATACAACAGAGTTTTCCTTCTTGCACTGTTGGCGGTGATCATTACCGTTCTTCTGCCCATTCCTGGTCTTTCAGGTGCCCCTGCCCCTCCACCTCCACCTCCACCTGTTCCTGCCCCTAAACCTGCACCTGCACCTGCACCTGCCCCTGCCCCTGCCCCTGCACCTTCTAGATCTGCCCCTGTTCCTGTTCCCGCCCCTGCACCTTCCAGCTCTGGACCTGTTCCTGCCCTTTCACCTTCCAGTTCTTCTAGTCATGGTAAGCAAGCATCTGAGCTTATATACTCTTTTCTATACTGTAACTTATTAATGAAGGTTATATAAGATGACTTTCTCTCAATCGCACATTTTAGGTATAGGTTTAGAAACATAATTATTGTCACTAGAAGAGCAAATCATAAATTTGTATTAATTATGGGTGAAAACTTTCATATTTAATGTGTGTGTTTTTATAGTCAAAAACATGTTGATGAAAGAGAATCTTGTACATATTTTCTTTCGATACAAATATACAAGGTTCCAAAAACTCTCATCGACTCTTATATTTATTATCGAGTTTTGAAATATCTTGAAATCTGATAATAAGAAAAAATCAAAGAGTTGAAATATCTTGAAATCTGGTAATAAGAAAAAATCAAACAATTAACCTCTCTGCTGAGAATATCCTAGAATCATAAAAATCCCCTGAAAATGGGGTTTCCAAACTCTCCCAGCATAATGAAAGCAACGGCTCCTTTTTTAGGATACACATCTATTAAAAAATAAGACAGATAAAATATATTCTGGAAAAGTATTTTATAATAGATATACTTTTAAATTCGGAGAAATTATTGATTTGAGTTAGGGTAGATGAACGAGTCTTTTTGGAGTTTCTGTGTTGGAATTGTGTTGAGGTGAAATTTTGATTGTGTTATGTAAATTGGATTTTTGATTGTTTATATAGATTTAATATCCAAAAAAACTTTTAGAACATTTAGATTGTGTAAAATTTATCAATTAAATTTATAATTTCAATAAATTCATGCCTACCAACTTAAAAAAAATAGCATTAAAAACAACTTTTATATATTCTATTTGCTTCTCTGATTATTATTTATAAAATTAGAAATTCAGCTTTTTAAATATTTTTCTTAGGGTTTTGAGTTTTCTCGTCCCGTGCAGGTGTGGGGATTCATGAAAGCTGCATGAATGGTTATGCATTCCTCTTGGCCGCAATGCTGTTTACCTTTCTTGTCCGGCCATAAACCATTGCAGCTGAACCAGATCTCCATTGGCTTTTTCGATAGATGATAAATCGAGCTTGAATGGGTTCACTATTTTGTTGTGCAGTTTTATCTTCATTAGTAGTTTATAATCTTCGTACCATTTATACTCTGCTACGGTTGATGTGAATTTTTAATATAATACATGATTCATTCATCCTCGTCATGTTTTGTACATGATGCTGTTATGATCATTGGTGAAATTTATTAATTATCAATTTGATTAAGAAATCTTTGTTGCTTGGAACTTGGTTATAGAGTATGGATTTTTATTTTTTTAAATTTTCTTAGAGGAATTTTATATTGTTATTGCTTTGGAATTTATGTAAAATATGTTTTACTTTAATGGAATTATAATGAGGGGAGTTATTTAAACTAAATTATTGGTAAATATTGATAGAAATTGTTAATTTTTAGTTAAGGTAATTATTATTTTTTTATGATGAAATTATTTGTATATTTAGAAATATATATATTTTGGTTTATTATAGATTAGAATTCATTACATTAAAATTCATCATATCACTTGTGGGTTGATGGGTGGGTGGTGGATTTTATTCATTTTTATCAATCACTTGAAATAAACTTAATTGATTAAATCAATATAGATCCATCTTAATCACAAATTTATAGTGTTTAAAGGGATCTCTTGGAGCTCAAACCTCTTTTAAAATGCAAAACTTGAAAAAAATGTTGCATATACAAATATCTTGGGATTTGATAGATCAATGGTTAAAATGAGTATATATATATATATATATATATATATATATATATATATATATATATATCATTGAAAATTCCCTTGAGTATTTTGATTCCACAACTTAAACTTGCAATTCCAATAAATCTTTATTGAGAGAATTCATCAAAAGCTATACTTGAAAAAAAGACTTACATGTGGAATAATATGACTACTTGAAATGCTTTAACTATAATTTTTTTTTCATGATATATAAGCACAATTTAACTAATAGATAATTTTTTTTTTTTTTTGCAATACAATTTCTAGGGAGATTGTGATTTCATATTGTTGAAATTGAACTTTTTGAATGCATAAATGGATTAAGCACTTTGAAAAACTCTCTAGGCACTTGAACTTAGCAAATTAAACAATTTAAACTTGTGATTCTTAAAAAAATTTCACCTCATTTTACACAAAATTAACTGGAAAAAATCTCTTCAAAAGGGAGTATATAATATATAAATAGTTGACATTATATTATTTTACTTAACATTGAAATATTTTATTTATAGACCACATTATAGATATTAAAATATTTTTTTTTACTTATAATTGGCATTAAATTGTGTTTGTTATTATTGTTAATATTTTAATATATTAATTTTATATTAAGAATTCAATGATTTACATATCTCCTCTTTCTTATTATTATAAAGATAATTGAACTTTATTTTTGCTTTAATCATTTTTCTCCTTGGCATTGAAATATTTTACTACATTATGAGAGGGAAATATTTACGCCGTAAGGCGTTATTACGCCGTAAGGCGTTATTATTTGAAAACAACTTTGCTAACTGCCTTTCTGTCCTAATATGTACCATTAGATCCTATGTTAGACGATTAGATTATGTACAGCCATTGATTAACACTAATAGGTGGCAACAGTTACAAAGCAGTTGCAAGCGTCTTCCATATTCTACTTCCCACATGATGTCTCTACGATTTCTGGATGTCCACATGAGCAGGCTTGGAGGTCTTCCAGAAGATATTGAGAACCTTATGAATCTGAAATACCTGGATATCAGCAGCAATTTTAACTATCTTGCGGCTTTGCCAGAATCCATAGGCGGTCTCATGTCTCTCAGCGAATTAAATATCAGTTACAATCAGATAACTGTGCTGCCAAATTCTATTGGACGCCTGGAAAAGTTACAGCACCTGAAGGTAGAAGGGAATCCTCTGGTTACACCACCTCCCAAAGTAATAGATCACAGTGTGGATGCCATTAAAGAATAGATGGCAAACCCGCTGAATACCCTCCCTGCGGAGAGCAAACGCGGAATGAAGAAGGGGCGTCAATCATGGTTGCAGAAAATGATATCCGGGAAATGGATTAAATTTGGAATGCCATGCTCCAATGTTGGAAGAGCTTTGTCATGGCAGGAATACCAACCTGGGTCTGGCCAAGAGGACGGTACCGTTTATTCGGTTTCCACACCTCACTGGCGTTCCTTTCTCTCTCCTTTTCGCATCTTCTCCCCACAACATTCATCATCGCCTCCGAGCGCCTTTGCAACACCTCGGCGTACTCCGCACCACGTCTATTCCCCGCACCATGTATGACGTATGATGACAGTGCAGAAATTGAATCCGTTAGTTTTCATAATGCTTTTCACTAGACTTCCATTGTAATAAGTTTTAAAGAGCCTAGCATTCCTTTTGCAGAAAAAACCCAACAAACTGTGCAGCAAAAATTCTGATTTTGTGAAAGTTTAAGTTTGTATAATAAATTTATTTATTTTTTTAAATACATGAGATCGCAGAAAGTCTAATTTTGAGAAAGTATAATTTTGTGAAAGTTTGAGATTCTCCTTGGACACTGGCATTTAATATGAACGTATTTTAACATTTTAATTTATTTATTGTTATAGATTTTATAGATTTTCTATTTTAGACATATAAGTTTATGTTTCCTTTCTGCTTCTGTCCTTTCTATACCATTTACAGAACTCTGGTATATCGAAAGAGCCAGGACAATTTCTAGTTTTCTTTTTGGGTTTCTTTATTTCAGACACTCATTTCCCCTAACTATGACAACGCACGCCTTCCTTCTGAAGAAAAAACCCAAAAAATTGTGCAGCATAAAAGAGCCTGGCATTCCTTCCGAAGAAAAAACCCAACAAACTGTGCAGCAGAAATTCTAATTTTGTGAAAGTTTAAGTTTGCATAATAAATTTATTTATTTTTTTAAATACATGAGATCGCAGATAGTCTAATTTTGTGAAAGTTTGAGATTCTCCTTGGACACTGGCATTTAATATGAATGTATTTCAACATTTTAATTTATTTATTGTTACAGATTTTATAGATTTTCTATTTTAGACATATAATCTTATGTTTCCTTTCTGCTTTTGTCCTTTCTATACCATTTACAGAACTCAGCGACATCATAGGCTCGAGCCGCCATCTCTGGTGTATCGAAAGAGCCGAGACAATTTCTGGTTTTCTTTTTGGGTTTCTTTATTTCAGACACCCATTTCCCCTAACTACGATGACGCACGCCTTTATATGTTGGATATTGTACTTTCAATGTTCTTTCTTGTGGCGGCTAAGGAGCACCCTCGTCTTGGGTTCGAATCCTCTTATAAACTTCGGTTTGCTTTCTGCTTTTGTCCTTTCTATTTCATTTACAGAATTCCCAATGCTTTTCCATTTATATACCAATGATTTTCATTAGACTTCCATTGTAATAAGTTCTAAAGCACGTAAAATTCCTTCAGCAGCAAAAACCCAATGAAATCTGCAGCAAAAATTCTAATTTTGTGAAAGTCTGAATTTGTATAATAAATTTATTTATTATTTTAAATATAGGAGACGTAGAAAGTCTAATCTAATTTTGTGAAAGTTTGAGTTTCTCATATGTATTTTAGCATTTTAATTTATTTATTTTTATAGATTTTCTATCTTAGGCATATAAGCTAAATGGGAGAATCACAGTAAGCCAACCAAGCTCGCCTATATATCACAGTTGAAGTTGAAAATGATATGCATGTCCGGTTCGATGCATATAATACAAAGTATTATCCATCAACATTAATTAATATGTGCGAAGACGTCAAATGTTATGCTATCACATATGCCCAAAATCCAATTGCTAGGTCATAGTAGAAAATGAGGGCATGCATGGAACCTCTCTTTAAGTATTGATAATCAGGTTGCCTTCACGCCAACTCATTATAAGAAACATTCCCATAGGATTCATTTTATATTTGTTTTGATTTTTTTAATATTTTTATAGTGTTAGGTTTTTTAAGTTTAGCTATAAAATTAAAATATTGAAAATTTGTAAAATTGATGCTCTTATATTTTAATGAGAGTTGTTAGAAAGGAATCATTTTATTCTATTTTAATATTTATTTTGGAAATGAGAACATTATAATTGTATATTATTTAAAGGTTTTTTTTAAGTAATTTATGTTTTCAAGATAAGGTTTTAGTTTTTTTTGTATGCTTCCAATTTAAGTATATATCTTCTTACTCAACAACCATTCTACTTATGTTTACTTCCAGATTGATGACTAGTTCTCTCATACACTCAACACCCTCATAACATAGTTTTATGTGGAAAATGCCCATTATGTTTAAGCACAATGAACATGAACTCTAAATGCTTCCCTATATTTTTTGTCCTTTGACTTATTTATTTTGTCAATAATTTTCAATATCGATAATATTTAATCCAAAGCTTTACTCATATTGCATCAAACATTTTTTCTCCACAAATCAAATACTCACAACATTTTTTTAACCAATTAGCAACTTTAAGGTCTTATTTGACCCCATATCCAAGCAAATTTGGTTTTAAACATACGAAATTATAATATTAAGCTCTTAGTGATATCACAACTTGAATTATAAATGGTGAATGATTTGCTTTAAATTAATGAACAACTACCAACAAATTTATAAATGGTGAATGGTTTGCTTTCAATTAATGAACAACCACCAACAAATTATAGATTTAATTACAACTAAATTTATAAATGGTGAATGGCTTGCTTTAAACTAATGAACAATCACCAATGTAAGTGTGTGGAATTATAGTGGTTTTGAATTATAGTGGTTCTGACTGCGAGTTGTGGAAGAATATTTTAAAAAACTAGATTCGAATGGCTTACTATCAAAATAAAAATTAGGACATGGCACAATCTTTTCTTGCCTTTACAAAAATTGACTAATATCACTACATATATCTTGCTTAGCAATTATTAGATTTCTTTAAGAATCTTACGGCGTTTCCTTTGCAACATCTGGTGATGGTGCAATCACTAGTTTTAGTCTCATTCATACTCATGTACTATCAATAATAATGAAGCAAGCACAATAAGTAGAATTGTTAGTATTTTATAATTCTTTTAGTTAAAATTGACTAAACATGTAATTTTTGTTTTTAATTTTAAATATATTACTTTTTTATTTAAATATTATTTTATTTTTATTTTATAAAGGACACATGTCAACTTTTTTTTTTTTTCTAAGTTAGAGTAATCTATTAATCAATGGAAAATATAGTACATCTGGCCAAAGCCATAACAGTGCCTATCGGGAGGCAATTTTAACTGACAGAGACTGATATTAGGCTGCCCATCTGGAGGGAAACCAGCCTTAGGAACCATCACCTGAAAAAATCCCACGCAGGGGATCGAACTGAAATTTTTTTGACTGAACACTAGACACATATACATTTCATAGCTGTAACACTGGACTCTAACAGTACTGGACCGCTGTAAAGACTGAGACGGGACATTTACAAAAAAAGAAACAGAGATGTAGTAAACATTAAAGTGACCAAGCATTCCCTCAGAGAGGGCAGAGAAAAAACAAAAATGACAAGAGGAGAGGGTCGAGTTACTCATCCGGCGCAACTTCCTCAATCTTGCAACCGTAGACTTCTGGGTCGCCTTGGGCATGGGAGCAAGCGGCGGTGTTGTGGACAACAGGCGGAGTTGCATCGACATGACCCTGAACGACCCCAGCTTCAACCTGCAAAGACTCCCTGTTCTCAGAAAGCGGACCCCTCATATCCTGCTGCTTCACTTCCAAATGTGCGTTGTCATCCGGAGCGTGCTCGTCTGGCGGAGGCTCAGGCAGGGGCTCCTCCAGGAAGACGACAAAGATGGCCACGGTTACACGTGGTCTGTTGAGAGCACAGTCGAAAGAGAAGAGGGCCGTGTGGGACTGAGCCGGCAGAGCATCTCCAGAAGGCGAGTCCAGCCGTCGTCCAGAACGAAGCAAACGCCCATGAAGGAGACGAGGGAGGCTGCCAGAGGGCGCAGAAGAATCCAACGGAGAGGAGGAAAAGGATGGCGAATGCCTTCTGGCCGAACGAGAGGACCCCCTCCGGCACCGCATCCTCTGCCTAAGTCTTGGCATATTTGCTACTGTACAGGAGCTGGAATGCTGAGGCGAATGAGTGTTGACGGGATTCTGCTCAGGAGGAGAGCCAAGAACCACAGTTGCAGACAAGCAGGAACCTGCAATTGAAATGTGAGAATTGTCCGCGGGCACCAAACAACAGGTGTGGCGACTGCGCTGCCCTGTGGTGGTGTGGACTCTGGCTCTGTCCAGAGAAGGATTACAACTCGAATGCATTGGCGAAGGGGTGGGCGGCTCCATGGTATATAACAAACCGATTCTGCAACCTTCCAACCTCCGCATTGAATGACCAAGCCTGAAAATCGTATGTGAAATGCGGTTGCAGCAGTCGAGGCTGCCTCGAATACCAGTTAGAATGATGAGAATCGACTCCATATCAACGCAATTAAGTTCAAGCGCGGGCATTAACTGCGATCAGGTGGGCGCCGAGGTTCCAAGAGGGAAGGCATGTGGCCTCCCGTCCTAAAGCCTTGCGTCCCATCGCTCCCACTGTCGACACTTGCACCCGCATCCGGGGGACACATGTCAACTTGAACAACATGGAAATAATTACTTAGTTCTTCTTTTAGAACAACTCAACAACTCCTCCAGTTTTCACTGTGTACTAGTTTGCACCATCCCATGGAATGTTAGACAGTTGAAGATTTTTAAGGAGTCAATTGAAGAAGTGAAGAGTGCCATAACAGTCCCCCTCATCACCATTTAACCCATGGACCAATCAGATTAATAATTAATAATCAAAGAAAATTAATATTTATAATGTGTAATAAGCACATTTAAAAAATAACAGAATGACTACGTCTTACTAAAAGGTTTCTTGATGACTTAATGTGAAGGCTTATCCTTATAAGTTCTCTAAAAGAGTTTCTCTTGCAAGATTACTCTATTCGTTCATTAATCCTTCCAAACTCTTGTTCATTAATCCTTCCAAACTCAAATTCTTGTAGCAAGTGTTTGATCAGTATATTACTTTTATTATTATTTTAATTTCAAAGAAAAACTAAATTTACTTAATGTTTTCTAATTTGTATTATTTCGATAAATATCATTGTTAAATCTTGTTCTGATTTGCTGTCAAAATCGCAAACCGAACCAAATGCTTTTTTTCTAGTTGAAAAGATATGAAATAGATTTAGACCTTCACACTATTATAATCATAATAACAATCATGATGGTGAACTGTTTTGATTGATACTTGGAGGTTGTGGTGTCTCGTCGAAGTATGAGAGTGAAGAAGGCGATTAGGGTTTAAGTCCACAAACACTGAGAGTGTTTTCTTTGGCTTATTATTCCACAGCCCGCCTGTCATTACCACATGTGTTCCATTAAAATAGGTAGAAGACCCTATTTGTGAGGGCATGGTTTTCCATGGCCCGTTTGCACTCTGCCACTGGAAAGCAAAAACGCTTAGAAAATGAGCTTGCGGATATCAACGATAGAAATAAGAGGCAGAACTCTGAATAGTACTGTGTATGGCATATTGGCATATTGTTAAATAATACTGTGATGGCATATAAGCCTGGCCTGCCACTGATAGTACTGTGTATGGCATATTGTTAAATAATTAGTTTCTATTTGATTATATTTATTTTATTTTTTTATTTTATTTAAAAAAAAAAATTAATAAAATAAAATTTATGGCGTTTTTATAATATTCATAATTTTATTACTATCCCCAGTTTTATAAGTTTTAATATGGGCAATATTACTGTTTCCTTTTAACACATTAGTTTTTAAGTCTACTCATAATATTTATTCCAATTCCAACACTCTTTTAAGTTTGCATTGATTACTCTCCCTATTAGAATATGTAACCAATGACAAGGATAGATGAGCTATTTTCCTTATAATTTAAATATTGAATGAGGTTGAGATTTCCCATGAATGTGTTTTGTTGCTCTTACAAAAAATGTAGAATAAGGAAAGAAGATCACTCTCTGAAAGAGATGAAATGAGTACGGTGATGTTAATTTAAATGCAAAATATAAATTTTAATAAAATAGAAAAATATTTACTTCTAATTAATACTAATTATATTATATTATTTTAATACTATTTTTTCATAAAATTTAATCACAATAATATCAAACTTAAAAACATATCCATTAAAAGAAATGCGTCACCATAATATCAAACTTCAAAAACATATCCATTAAAAGAAATATTTTTTACAACTTAGTATTGAACATAATTTATTAATGACATTTTTAAAATCAATAAACAACGTAATATTTTATGCATTAAGTAAACACACTCTTATGTTTAAAAAAGAAAATAGACCATTTACATTTAAGTAAAGATTTGTCTGTATCATTTAAATTTAATAAGTATAAATTATGAAGAAAATAAATAAATGTGATTAAAATAAAACCTACAACCAAAAGCAATTTGACGAGTGAATCATTTCCTAATGATCAAATTATTGTTGAAACATTTTATACATTTATTTTTTATAATTCTGTTAAGGTTGAATGAGATGGAGTCATTCACGCATACATTTACTTAATATCTTAATTTTTAAAATTGAATAATGCACGTTTTATTACATTGATTAAATAATTCAACATATATAAATGAAGTGTTATTTCAATATAGGGAAATTGTCTTGGACACACAATTAATTGGTTGAGAGAATATCTCAACCACACACCAATCTAGGAATTAACTAGACCTAAACAACTCCTAGAGAATAGGAACAGACTCATTTACATAGAAATAATCATAACTGGGACAAGTAGGAATTATATTTTCAAGTTTCCCCCTTAATGACTGCTTGCCCCGATCTCAATTAGCAAAGATCTACATCTGGTCCATGTCAATTAAACCTTGTACATTGTTGATGCAGACGCCATTAAATTGTCGATGTCCATATAAAGGAACAACCATCTAAAAAAAATGCACGGGTGCCCAACCGTTGGAACCACCAGTCTACTAGGAAGTCCTTCACATACATGGTTCATCCAACCTCTCGATGAACTCCCCTAAATATAAAATTTCACCCCATGGAGTCTACAACCAATATGGTCCACACAAGTGTATTCACCCCACATGACAGACTCTTCCAGGGTGTTAAAAAATATTTAATAGAGGGCACACATAACAAAGGGGTAAGCATGCCTCTCCGGGCCTTATAACCATATGCCCTTTTAATACATACTAGGTTCATAAAACATTAACTGAGCAATACATGACATGTATATTTGCTATAATTACAATGTGTGACATACTTTATCACAATCATGAAACTATTCTACAAACTCAAACAAAATTTCACTATGTTTTCGATGTTGCAACCAACTTTGACCCTTCAATTCTTGGATCTTTTGCCATTCATCTCGGATACACCACACCATAATACTTTCTCACTTGAATCGTGATATTCACTCATCATAAGCTTTGTATTTTTGAGTCTTTAGCATCTTCATTTTTAACTTTAACATACTAGTCCTAGATCTCCATGCTTTACGTGTCATCAATTAGAGTCATGAATTATAAAAAAATGAATACACCAATATGAATTAGCTAGGATCAATAAAATTCAATACATTCAAGATTCTAAAGACATGTCCACATATTGTCATAGCTCCCATAGGCTGGCCATACCTCTTAAGATATCTCATTTATTTGAACCAAATCACCTCAAAAAACTTAGTCTTGAACAACTTCGAACATGCATGGTCTCCATAAGTGCCTTATACACATTATTTACAACTTAATACTTAACACTCATGCTTCATAGACTAAGGGCCACACCATAGGTCCTTCGCAACTTTGCACATTGGAAGCTTCATAAATTTTGAAAAATTTAACACCCAAAGACCAAACACTGATCCTCTGGGCCTTTATTGATGAATTGGATGTCCATATCTAAACATATGACCTCCACAGAACACAAAAAAGGTTCCACCGATCTGGCAGCCAAAACAAAATCACACGTCCTTTATTGTCTCTACACATACACACCAACAACCACCTTCCACCTCACTAGTCTGCAACTACCACCTTTAAATTCCCTTCAAGATGAAAATTTTTTAACTTGCATAATCACATCACCTAGAAGAAGCGCCTACAATAAAGATCTCAATGGAGAAACCAATAACACATGACCATAACCAGAACTAGAAACAAACAAAACTAGAAGGAACCAGGGACAGGATGCCCACAATTTTCCAAAGAAACACCATCATGCAACACAATCTACAAGAGGCCTCATACAGGACATGGGAAATCATTGTCTCTGCATTCATAGGGATGGTGTCCCACTCATGGCACAAGCATCTCTCCGCAGTCTTAAATTTTGTCCAAAAATGTTGGAATTTTTCAAATTCCAGAACATAATTGGAGAATAAAATTCCCCTTCTTAACACAGAGAAAAATTTTAAAATCTCATTCACAGACAGAGTTTCAACTCAGAAAAAATTATGTTCCATATAAAAAAAAACTGTTGTTACAATTCTTCCTCAAAAGAGGGATTACAATTGTGACTGCTTCAAAGCACAGTTCACTAAACTCTTGTCTCTCTATGAAAATAACACGCTGCTGTGTTTTTTTGCTCCCGCACTGCTGTGCATTCATAAACATGAACAACAACATTACTACTTGCCTCTCAGGCCTTTTTAATATATATGCCGCACGCATATATATAAAACATATCAAATAATTAAAATAAAACCACAGACCGACTTTCAAACAAAACTTTTAAGAATTTTCGGGCCCACCGCCATATCGTTTTTTTTGAATGCGCGATGTGCGATTTGCGATATGCGATCGCATCGCACCATCGGCGACATAACAAGTGGTTGGGCGGATGCACATTGCGACTTGCGATATGCGATGTGTTATCATATCGCAAACATTAACATCGGCCTTGCGCTGATGGTTGGGAGATTTCAAACTTTGCGACATGCGATGTTGCGATCGCGCGATGTCGCGACGGTCGCATCGCATCGCAAATATATTACAACCGGCAGTTTTTAACATATGCCATGCGACTTGCGATATTGCGATATCGCGATCTGCGATCGTGTCACAAACACATATCACATTGTCGCGTGGTCTTTGGGACCCACGGGCCTCACGCTTTATGGGAGGGTGATTTGTGTATAAAACACATATGTTACATGCGATTTGATTATCGCATCGGGCCTTTTTAAAAAAAAAACTCTTTCCATTGTTTTGTTCGTTCCGCTCGTGGAACTCATCCATATCAACAAGACACTTTGATATTTAAAAAATTCTTCACCGCTTTTGCCATTTAACTCCGCCGTTTTGTTGGTAAGGCTTTAAAGCCTAATTCAACCTGTAATCAAAGCTCTGCCCGCTGGCATGACTTTGAGTTTTGGCTATTAACTCTGCTGTTAATGTAAAATGGCTACCGCCTTGATAAAATATCAAAGGGATCAAAATCCCATCTGCTCTTTACTGCACCTGTGTGCTTTCCAATCCTTTTGCAATTGGTTCAAGATTGCAGGCAGCCGCTTTAGCCTTGGCTTCAATGTGCTGCAATATTTCACTTCTGTATTTACTGCTGATTGACTTCAGTAGTTGGAATTAATTTCCAACACTCCCCCTTAATTTCAACTGCTGGGTTTTCTTGCATACCCAAGCATTTTCTGAATTGTTCAAAGCTTTTCTGCGCAAGTGGCTTTGTGAGGATATCAGCAAATTGATCCTCTATTCTGCAATGCTGCAAAACTATCTCACCATTGTTAACCAATTCACGTATGAAGTGAAACTTGGTGTCAATGTGTTTAGTCCTCTTATGAAAAACAGAATTTTTAGACAATGCAATAGCAGAGCTATTGTCACAAAAAATCACTGTCCCTTTTACTTGTTCTTGACATAAGCTTCTCAACATTTTCCGCATCCAAACTGCTTGACATGCTGCTGCTGTAGCTGCCACATATTCTGCTTCTGCTGTAGACAACGCTACAATGGGCTGTTTCTTAGAAGCCCATGAAATGGCTCCTGAACCCATATGAAAAACATAACCGGAAGTGCTCTTCCGATCATCAACACTTCCATCCCAATCACTGTCGGTGTATCCAACTAAATCTGAACATTCTGAAGTAGTATACAAAATACCAAACCTTTTAGTACCTTTAACATACCTCAAAATTCTTTTTGCTGCTTGCCAATGTGCATCTTTTGGCTTTTCCATGAACCTGGAAATCAAACTAACAGCATGCATTATGTCCGGCCTAGTTGCAGTCAAATACATAAGGCTGCCAACTATGCTCCTGTATAAACTAGGATCAAAATCCTTGCTGTTGTCCTCTCTGCTGAGTTTTAATCCCATCACTATGGGAGTGATAGCTGCTTTGCATTCCTGCATGTTAAATCTTTCAAGTACCTCATTAACATACTTTGCCTGTGAGATAAAAATCCCATTTTCATCTTGTTCTACTTCTATTCCCAAGAAGTATCTCAACAAACCCATATCAGTCATTTCAAATTCTTCTTTCATGACTGTTTTAAAATTTTCAATAAGGAAATTATCATTACCTGTAAAGATAACATCATCAACATATAAGACTACAATCAAGATTTTACCATCTTTTTCTTTCATGTAGAGGGTGGGTTCTCCCTCACACTTCTCAAATCCATTTTCCAGTAGATATGAATCTATCCTACTGTACCATGCTCTTTGCGCTTGCTTTAGCCCATAAAGAGCTTTCTTCAACTTGCATACTTTGTGCTCTTGGCCTTTCTTTTCATAACCAAGAGGTTGTTCAATGTAAACCTCTTCCATTAACACTCCATTTAGAAATGCTGACTTCACGTCCATTTGGTAAACTTTCCACTTGTTTTGTGTTGCTATGGACAACACTGCTCTCACGGTTTCCATTCTGGCAACCGATGCGAAAGTTTCCTCATAATCTATCCCATGCTTTTGCTTATACCCTTTGACAACAAGCCTTGCCTTGTGTCTCTCTATTTTGCCTTCAACATTACTCTTGGTCTTGTAGACCCATTTAACACCAATGACATCTTTACCTTTTGGGAGTTCAACCAAATCCCAAGTCTTGTTCCTCTCTATGGTGTTTATTTCCTCATCCATAGCTTCTATCCATTCGTCATCCTTGATAGCTTCTTCGAAATGAACAGGATCATCAACATGAAAATATAAAGCAAACAAAGAATTGATACCTTCATTTGCAATATCTTGTTCATAAATATCTTTCAAACTTCTGAATTTCTTACCTCTTTCAGTAGGTGTACAAGTACTTGAAGAAGCACTTGAATTTCCTCCTTGTGGTGTGCTTGGAGAAGCATTGTCATTTCTCCTCAAGGGTGTACTTTGCTCTTTTGTTGGTGTTGTTGTTTGGGGATGTATTTCAACCAACTCATCATCATTCTCATCATGAGGTAAACAGTGTTTAACATTCACTGTTTTCTCTATGCTTCCATCCCAAGCTTCCTCTTCAATGAACTGAACGTCTTTGCTCACAATAAACTTCTTGCTGGATGGGTTATATAACCTGTATGCCTTGGATTCCTCACTGTATCCAATGAAAATACATTTCTCCCCCTTGCTGTCCAACTTCTTCCTTAGCTGATCCGGAATGTGTGCATAAGCCACACATCTGAAAACCTTCATGTGTGTGACACTTTGCTTTGTGCCACTCCATGCCTCTTCCGACACTTTGTTCATAACTGCTTTTGTAGGGCACCTGTTCAAGATATATGCTGCACAATGTACAGCTTCAGCCCAATAATCATTCGGCAAATGCTTTTCCTTTAACATACTCCTCGCCATGTCCATTATGGTTTGGTTCTTCCTTTCGGCTACTCCATTTTGCTGCGGAGTATATCTAGTTGTAAACTGCTTATGAATACCATTTTCTCTACAAAAACATAGAAAATATTTAGAGATATACTCACCTCCTCTATCAGTCCTTAAGACTTTGATATGCAGCCCACTCTGGTTCTCAACAAGTGCTTTGAAATTGAAAATTTTTTCAAACACTTCACTTTTGTTTTTCAAAAAGTAAACCCAAGTTTTTCTTGTAAAATCATCTATGAATGTTAACACATAGTGGCTGCTTGCAAGCGATGGAGTTTGCATCAGTCCACATACATCTGAGTGGACAATCTCTAAGGGTGCTTTTGCCCTTATGCTTTTCCCGGAAGGAAAAATTTCTCTGTGTTGTTTCCCAAGAATACAACCTTCACAAAGGCTGTCCGGTTTCTCTATCAATGGTAGACCACTTACCATTCCTTTACTGTTCAACAAATTAAGACCTCCAAAGTTGAGATGTCCAAATCTCAAGTGCCATAACCAATTATCATCTTTTGGTTCACTTTGGTAAGTCTCTTGTGCAACTGCTGCTTTCTCTTCACCATTTTTCAAATCTGCTCTCATTCTGAGAGGGAACATCCTGTTCATTGTCATCTTTACTTCAGCAATACATAGTTTGCTGGGTGGTTTGTCCATGATGGTACAAACATCATTATCAAAGAAAACATTATACCCCTTATGGACAAGCTGTCCAATACTTAAGAGGTTACATTTCATTCCTGGAACATAATAAACATCTGCTATGGTTTTTCTTGCACCTAATCTTGTTAAAACATTTACATCTCCTTTTCCCATAACAGAAACTTTGCTATCAGTTCCTAGTGTGACTTGTGACTGCACACTTTCATCTAACATAGAAAACATTGCTAAGTTTCCTGTCATATGGTTACTACAACCGAAGTCTAGAAACCATAAATCTTCACTTTTTTCTTCAGCCATATTACAAGCTAAAAACAAATTACTTTGGCTACTATTTTCTTTAGTGAAGTTTGCACTAGTTCCACTTCTCATATCTTGTTTCTTCTTTCTACATTCATTAGCATAATGACCATATTTTTTACAATGGTAACATTGGACATTGGACTTATCATACCTTTGTCCTGGAGCATTATGCTGACCACTTTGCTGGCTGCTTTCTTGGCCGTGGCTGTGACTTTGACTGTTGCACCTTCCATGTGAATGTGAAGGGTTGTTCCTACCACCTTTGTTTTGGCTTCTGCCTTTTCCTCTTCCTCTGCCTTGCCCTCTTCCTCTTCTGAAAGACATTTGGGTCTTAAAGGCATGCTCAAGAGATGAGTTTTCACTCCTACCCAATCTCTTTTCATGGGTCATCAGTGATGCATGTAGCTCATCCACTGAAAACTTTGTGAGATCCCTAGTCTCTTCTATGGTGGTGACAATCACATCGAATCTTGAGGGTAAACTTCTCAAGAGTTTTTCAACAATCCTCTTGTCCTCAAGAGTCTCTCCATGAGATATGATTTGTGTGACCATTCCAATCACATGAGTGAAGAATGAGTCAATATTCTTTGACTCCTTCATAGAGAGAGTCTCAAAATCTCTCCTCAGCAACTGAAGTTTTGCTGTCTTCACTTTCTCCATTCCCTGATAAGCTGTCTTGAGAGTTTCCCATGCTTCACTGGATTTCTTGGCTGCTGCTATCCTTGGAAACACACTCTCATGCACTGCTTGATACAAGAAGAAAAGAGCCTTGGCATCTCTCTTCTTATTTTTCTTCAGTGACTCCCTTTCTGCCTGAGTTAAAACATAAAACTCTGCTTCATTTGCTGGCTCTTCAAAGCCATCCTCAACTAATTCCCATAACTCTTGTGAGGTAAATAAAGCTTTCATATTTATTGACCAGTAGTCATAATTTTTTCCATTGAATTGTGGGAGATGGATATTTCCCAAACTCATACCTGTGCTGGCTCCAGCCATTCTGCACTCTTTAACTATGCTTCAAAAACACTTGACTGTGTATCTAAGATTAACTGATTGTTCTGCAACAGTAACACAAAACTTATATAGAGAAATACCTTTGAATTCCTTTTGGCTGAGTCTTCACACAGCTGGAGAAGCTGCTGCAACAAAGAACTCCTTTCCTTCAGCTTATTTGACCTTCAAATAGCCTGGACTTGCTCTGATACCATGGCACTGCTTCCAATGACCTTCATGAGTTGCAACCCCTCAAGCAACTTACCGCACCAGTCGATCGCCACACTAGTTCGCCTCTTCTTATACCAACAGTGTTGAAACCATAACTATGTGAGACCAATGCATAGATGTCACGAGTTCGGGCCTCTTTTACAACAGACAACGCTCCACTTCCTCAAACGGTGTTTATACATTCCCAAAATAAATAAATAAAAATATGATCTTCTCTTCAACATACAACAAAATAATTACGGACAACTCCTCGAGACTCAAACTAACGACAGGGAAATTTCAAAAAGTTTATCAAATCTGCCCTTCTCGACAACTTCTCTAAGCCTCTCTTATTCTGCAGAATTGAGGCAGATTGCCAATAGAATCACAACAACATAATTAGTTGTAGTGTTAGACACCATCAAAAAGCTTCGAAAAATAGAGGGTATCGCTAAGGCATGACCAACTATGGAATACCGCCCTTCCCAAATGGTGGAAAATACCTCCAAAATAGCCATTGATTGCTCTGTCATTGCTCTCTCTGCACTAGGAAGAAGCTCAATCAAACGTGGAACTACACCTACTCTAGATATCTTTCTCTATTATTAAGAACGACACACAAAGGAGCTACACCTGCTTTGGATATCTTTCTCTATTATTAAGGACGACGCATAAAGGAAATAATGCCTTTAGGCTAGCCTCACCGGACGAAGTATATAGATTTTCTTCAAACAACTTCATCAACCATTCCTTGATTCCTTCTCTCGATCTAATTTCTCTGGCATAATTTCTGTCGTTTCTCAATTTTTCCACAATAGATGTTGCATTCCTTCTGGCATCGAGGCTACACTTCTCCAAGACCCATTCCAAGTTATGCAACATAAAGGGTCTCATGAAATATCTTTTGAAAGACATTTCATAGACATAAAACATTAAAATTTCACTAATTTCTTCTTCTACAGGCTCACGATCTACACTCACTTCATAATTAAATTAACACCAAGTTCAGTTTCGTGCCCACCTCAACTCCACGGTTGAATGCAATACACTCGGCCCCATGATGGGCACCAACGGAAACCACCATCGCTAAACAAAATTCTCGTTTTGTCATTGTCTCATGTAGCTCCAATCACACAGTTCAGTGGCCCAGCGATAGAGAAGGAAATTACGTTCAAATCGGTTGACACACTCTTCCATGGTGTTAAAAACTCTCTAACATAGAGAACATGTAACAAAGGAGTAAGCATGCCTCTTTGGGTCTTACAGCAATATGCCCTTTTAATACACTCCAACATTAAGAAGATACTAGGTACATAAAACATTTAATGGACCACAAGTGAGCAATATATGACATGTATATTTTCTATAATTACAATGTGTGACTCACTCGTCTTTATCACAATCATGAGACTATTCTACAAACTCAAAAAAACTTTCACTATGTTGTCAATGTTGCAACCAACTTTGATCCTTCATTGCTTGGATCCTTTGCCACTCATCTCGGATACACCAAACCATTAATATGTTGGAGCACACCACTACTTTATCATTTGAATCATATTATTCACTCATCATAGGCTTTGTACTTTTGAGTGTTTGTCATCTTCGTTTTTAACTTTGACATACTAGTCTTGGATCTCCATGTTTTACCTATCATCAATTAGAGCCGTGAATTCTAAAAAATTTATTACACCTATATTGAGTTAGCTAGGCTCAATTAGGTTCAATACATTAAAGATTCTAAAGACATGTTTGATGAGCCTCATTATTGCAACAAGAATGTTGCAACTATGGAGGCTACCAACTTTAATTATCAACCCGAGGTTCGTACAAACTTAAGAGGTATGGGCTCCATATGTGCAGCATACAATGTGTCCTTGTTTTGTTGATCTAATTTAATGGAATGAATTTTATGAAATCAAAGCCTAAAATAAAGTTCAGAAATGGAAGTGTTGCTTGGAAAAGTAATTAATCCTAGGAAAGAACAACAATTTGTAATTGAAATCCTAAGAACATGAATTGAAATAAAAATACCTAATCTAATTTGCGAGAATGAATGCCATGAGTGGTTTTTATTCTTCCTAAATCATGTAGTTAGATCCTAGGGATCATGATTCAATCATAAGAGATGGAAACCAACCTTTGGGAGAAAATTTGGTCGATTTTACACATGCTACAAGAATGCTACAGGAAACTTTGTTTTTGCTACATGAAAGTATGTTTTGGAAATAACTCACAAAATGAACAAGTAAATAAAATGAAAATGGTATGGGAATTTTTTTTAAGTAAGTATGATGTCTTAGGTCTCAATTCCAAGTGGAATCACTCCAAAATACCCCTGTTCACATGTGCTAAAAAATAACAGAAAAATACTACTCTAAAATCTGGAAATTCAAGAACTAGTGAGATAGTTAATCTATCAAATGCCTAACCTAATCAAGTGAAAATGAAATGGGGTGAATTTTGTTATTAAATTAAACATTTTTATGACCTAATACAAGTGGAATAAAATCAAATGGATCTCACTAACCCCTTCTAAAAATCAACATAAATTTACTATTATTTTTCTAGAAGGCATTTCCAGAATTCTTATATTTGTGAGTTAGTAACCAAATCCAAGTAGCTTAATGATTAGGATGACCATCCAAAGTTATTATATGGATGAATAATGATTTTGAACATGTAAAAAACCTGAAAAATAACTCACTTAAATCATTTAACTCAATTCTACAACAAGAAAAGAAGAAATACTAAATACAGAAATATGAAAAATAGAAATAAGATGCATGTGAATAAGAAGTGAAAAGAACATAAATAAATGGTTCAAGAGGGCTCTAATGCTCCTGGGATGGCCAAGCCCAAGGAGGAATTAGAGTCCTATGGAAGAAACCAAGTCTTAGAAGCTAAAAATGGTGCCAATCTTCATTATTGAATCAATCCAAGTACATCACTACAAGAAAAGAAAGTGGAGCCTCTAGAAAACAAATTTTCTCCACAATAAGACTAAAAAATACATGCCCCTAGAGGCCAATTCGAATTGGTACTTATAAAAAATGACGAGGAATGCTTCCCCTTGAAAGGAGGAAGCTTTCCCCTCCAAAATCCCTCAAATAGTGGATCCGGTTCTCAATCATCGGAGTTCAAAAATATCTCCAGAATTTCTCAATAATTTCGTGATATTTTTTTCATTTATTCTCCAATCTTGACTCGAGCAAGTCCCTAAATAAACTCCTTCTCCAAATCTCCATAATCTTCTCAACATTCTCAAAATATCCTTCAAAAATAAATAATATTAGGCACAAATATGCAATTATCTCTAAACCTTCCTAAGAACATATTAAAGCTTAAAAAGACATTATTAAGTGTAGAAGGAGAGATTTAATATATATTTTATGTGCCTAAGAAATGTTAGATGGTCCTTAATTTATGTATAATTTAGAGGCCCATCATACCCCCTAATGAATTTTTTTCTTATCCTCTGAGCAACCTATTCATCCTCCTTGCCTTGTGGTTCTTCATGTATGATGACCTATTTCATTCTTTCTTTATTGGTCCATGTGATGCTCTTCCTGTTGGTCTTCTTGCTGCTCTTCTATTTGCATTTCTTCCACAATCTCAGTTCCACATTAAACTTCTAATGTAGTTCCACGCTTCTTCTTTCTCTAAAGTGATTCTTCAACTGTAATGGTGTGCAAATTAGGAAGTCGGATAAATAGTTAATAGTCGAAGAGAAAGTCAATATTTATGGCGTGTAATGGGCACATTTAAAAATTAACTTTACTATTGCTTCTTGCTAAAAGGTAGTCAAAGAGAAAATTACTATTTATGGTGTGTAATGGCCAGATTTAAAAAATAACATAACTACTACTTCTTGTTGAAAGGTTTCTTGATGGCTTAATGCGAAGGCTTATTCCCTTCTAGGTTCTCTAGAAAATAGTTTCTTTGGCAAGGATTGCTCTATTTGTTCATTAGTGCTTCCAAACTCGAGTTCTTGTGGTAAGTTTTCCATTTAAAGTTTGATCGGTGTATTAATTTCCTATTTTAATTTCAGAGAAAGACTAAGGTTACTTAGTTATGCTTTTGACGATTTGTATTATTTCGATAAGTGTCATTGTTAAATCCTGTTCAGATTTGCGATCAAAATCGCAAAACGACCCAAATGATTTTTGCTAGTTGAAAAGATATGAAATAGATTTAGACCTTCACACTATTATAATCATAATAACAATCATAATAGTGAACTGTTTTGATTAATATAGGGAGGTTGTGGTGTCTCATCGACGAAGGACAGTCAAGAAGGTGATTAGGGTTTAAGTCCACAAACGTTGAAAAGTGTTTCCTTTTGGCTTATTATTCAATAACTAGATTGTTATTACCACATTTGTTCCATTAAACTAGGGAGAAGACCTTATTTTTGAGAGCACGGTATGCCATATTCGGTTTGCACCGTGCCACTGGAAACCAAAGACGCTTAGAAAATGAGCTTGCAAATATCAACGACAGAAATAGGAAGCAGGACTCTGACAATGCTAGAGAGCCAACTTCGCCTGTTACAGATAGTACTGTGTATCGCATATTGTTAAATATAATTTTTATTTGATTATCTATATATATATATTTTATATTTAAAATTTATTTAAAATAATTTAATTAATAAAATAAGATTTATGACATTTTTATAATATTTTAAAGTTATTGAAGATTTTATTGCTATCCCAAGTTTTATAAGTTTTAATATGGTCAATATTACTGTTTTTTTTAAGGCATTAGTTTATAAGTCCACTCTCATAATATTTATTCCAACGTTCTTTTAAGTTTGCATTGATTACACTCCATATTAGAATATGGAACCAATGACAAGGATACTTGAGTTATTGTCCGTATAACTTAAATATTGAATAAGAGCTTGAAATTCCCCACGAATGTGTCTTGCTGCTATTAGAAAAAAACGTAGAATGAGTTTTTCATTTGATAGTAAGGAAAGAAAATCACTCACGGACAGTTCAAGTATGAAATGAGTACATTGATGTTAATTTAAATGAAAAATATAGATTTTAATAAGATAGAAAAAATAATTACTTCTAATTAATCCTAATTATATTATATAGAAAAAATAATTACTTTCAATTAATACTAATTATATATTGTTTTAATACTATTTTTCATAAAACTTAATGACAATATTATCAACTTAAAAAAACATATCCATTAAAAGAAATGTTTTTTAGAACTTAATATTAACATAATTTATGAATGAAAATTTTAAAATAAAAATAAAAAAACAGCGTAAACACGCTTTATATTATTTAAAAAAAAAAAATTGTATTATTTTAAAACATTTAAACCATTTACACTTAAATAAAGATTTGTTTGCATTATTTAAATTTAATTAGTATAAATTAAGAAGAAAATAAATAAATATGTGTTTGAAATAAAACCTGCGTCCAAAAACAATTTGAGAAGTGAATCATTTCTTAATGATCAAATCATTGTCGAAACATTTTATACATTTATTTTTATAATTCTAATAAGCTTGAGTGAGATGAAGTCATTCACTCATACATTTACTTAAAATCTTAATTTTCAAAATTGAATAATGCACATTGTATTACATTGATCAAATAATATTACATATATACATGAAGTGTTGTTTCAATATAGGGAAATTGTCTTGGACACACAATCAATTGGTTGAGAGAATATCTCAATCACACACCAATCTAGGAATCAACTAAAACTAAACAACTCGTAGAGAAAAACTCCTTTACATAGAAAGAATCACAACTGAGACAAGTAGGAATTATATTTTCAAGTTTCCCCCTTAATAACTACTTGTCTCAATCTAAATAAGCAAAGATCTACATTTGGTCCATGGAAATTAAACCTTGTACCCTACTCATGTAGACCTCATCAAATTGTTGATGTCCATACAAAGGAACAACCATCTACCGAAATGCATGGGTGCCCAACCGTTGTAACTGTCAATCTACTAGGAATTCCTTCACATACATGGCTCATCCAACCTCTCGATGAACTCCCCTAAATATAAAATTTCACCTTATGGAGTCTACAACCAATATGGTCCACCCAAGTGTATCCATCTCGCATGACACACTCTTCCATGGTGTTAAAAACTCTCTAACATAGGGAACACATAACAAAGGGGTAAGCATGCATCTTTGGGTCTTATAACCATATTCCCTTTTAATACACTCCAGCTTAAGAAGATACTAGGTACATAAAAAATTTCAATGACCACAACTGAGCAATATATGACATGTAGATTTGTTATTATTACAATGTGTGACATACTTTATCACAATCATGAGACTATTCTACAACTCAAACAATATTTCACTATGTTGTCGATGTTGCAACCAACTTTGGTCCTTCAATGCTTGGATCCTTTGCCACTCATCTCGAATACACCACACCATTCATATGTTGGAACACACAACTAATTTCTCACTTGAATCATGATATTCACTCATCATAGGCTTTGTAATTTTGAGTCTTTGGCATCTTCATCTTTAACTTTGACATACTAGTCCTCGATCTCCATGCTTTACCTGTCATCAATTAGAGTAGTGAATTATAACAAAATGACTATAGCTATATTAGGTTAGCTAGGATCAATAAGTTTCAATACATTCAAGATTCCAAAGATATGTCCACATATTTTCATAGCTCTAATAGGCTGGCCATACCTGTTAAGCTATCTCATCAATATGAACCAAATCACCTCAAAAAACTTATTTTTGAATAATTTCAAAAACGCACGGTCTCCATAAGTTCCTTGTACACATTATTTACAACTTAATACACAACAATCATGCTTCATAGGTTAAGCACCACACCACAAGTCCTTCAAAACTTTGCACATTGGAATCTCCATTACTTTTGAAAAAGTGAACACCCAAAGACCAAACACTGATCCTTTGGTCCTTGGTTGTTGAATTAGATGTGAAGATCTGAACATACATCCTCCACAGATCACAAAAAAGGTTCCACTAATCTAGCAACTAAAACAAACCCACATGACCTTTATTGTTGTAGAGGTTTTCCATTACACCAAAAATTGCAAGTGTTGGTAAAATTCCAAACCAGTAATTAGGATACCCAGGGTGGAAATTATGGATTCCATAGAGGTGCAGTGATTACTCCAACACCCCCCCTCAAATGCAGCTCAGGGAATCAATACACCCCTCAAATGTAACTCGGGGGAATCGAACTTGGGTCCAGGCTCTGATACCATGTAGAGGTTTGTCGTTACACCAAAACTCACAAGTGTTGGTAAACTTCCAAACTGGTAACTAGGATCCCCAGGGTGGAAATTGTGGATTCCATAGAGGTGCGGTGATTACTCTAACAATTATCTCTACACATACACAATAACAGCCTTCCATCTCACTAGCTACAACTGCCACCTTTAAATTTCCTTCAAGATAAGTTTTCACTTGCATAATCACATCACCCAGAAGAAGAACCTACAATAAAGGTCTCAATGGAGAAACCAATAACACGTGAACATAACCAGAACCAGAAACAACAAAAATAGATGGAACTAGGGACAGATTACCCACAATTTTCCAAAGCAACACCATCATGCAACAAAAATTTGCAAGAGGCCTCATCCAGGACATGGGAAATCATCATCTCTACATTCATAGGGATGGTGTCCCACTCATGGAAAAAGCGTCTCTCTGCAGTCTTGACTCTGGGCCAAAAACACAGTCCCCATGGCATCACTTCCAATGACCTTCACAAGCCGCAACCCCTCGAGCGACTTACCACACCAGTCGCTCACCACACTAGCCACTACAAGAAAAAAACACATTGGTGAGGGTCATGCTTATGACGGACCTTTAAGGTCCATCACCAATGTCACATATGGTGACGGTCATTAAAAAACCGTCACTGTAAGTGTATATAGTGATGGTCCTTTATGGTCCGTCACCAAAGACATTTTCAATGAAACTTTTGGTGAGGGTCGTTAAAGGCCCATCACTAATTCTCTCTTTGGTGACACTTCTAGTGATGAAATTTTAATGACCCTCACCAATGCTCTTTTTGTTACTTTTGGTGATGGTCAAAAAATGTCTGTCATCATTGATCACTAAAAACCGTCACTGTAAGTGTATATAGTGATGGTCCTTTATGGTCCATCACCAAAGACATTTCACTTTTGGTGAGGGTCGTTAAAGGCCCATCACTAATTCTCTCTTTGGTGACACTTCTAGTGATGAACTTTTAATGACCCTCACCAATGCTCTTTTTGTTACTTTTGGTGACGATAAAAAAATGTTTGTCATCATTGATCATTCCAATGAGTTTTTGATGACACTATGTGCCTGCTAATATATTTTTTGTCAAAATATAACGATTTAATACCATTATTGTGGAGCATTTTTTATAATATGTCCCAAGGCCATAGTGGTTAGGGTCAGTCAATTTTTTAAGAAGTAATAAGCGTGTATCATTTCCCTCAAGTAATGACTAGTCAGATTTCCTATGAGTCAACACATGATTCATATCTATTAAGTTTATTATCTAGAAAATTCCATTTAGATAAAGTTCCACTATTGTGTGTAGGAAATATATTATTTAATACATAATCAAGCTCTGACAATTCTATTAATGAGAAAGACCTAACAATCCTCAACAATTTGGGCACACCTTAAATTAATGCTTTGGCACACACTAACATTTCTTAGCACCCCACATGTCTTGGAACATCTTTGTACCTAGAACATCTTGTGATGACATTGATGCCCAAGCACATGGTGGCATGCGCTAGCACAACATGGAACTCTCCTAGCATGTGTTGGCATGCCGCATATAGTCCCTAGCATGCCCTGGAACACCTTGGTTGAATGCATTGACATACATTAGCACTTGGCACACAATGCCACTTGGCATGTATTGGGACCTATTATTAGTGTGCCTAGCATGCCCCTTTTCAAAAATATAAAGTCCTGACTTATTAACCCTCTTATTGGTTCTTCCTTTTGTTTCCTTGACACATATTGACATACCCAGGCACCCCGCGCCACATCCTTAGCACCTAGCATGTATTGGCATATCTTGGCACTATTAATTGGCACATGATATAATTAGCACACCCTGGAAATCCCAAGCACACTTTGGGAATTCTTAACATGCCTTGATATTCCCTAGCATGCCTTACCAATGCTTAGCATACCTTGTCACTCCCTCCTTGGCATGACAACTAACACTGACCATTAACACTAGTCTCTCGTAGTACACATTCCTCGTATTCATTAAATTCCATGAATTTTTACCTAGTGCTCCCTTAATGTTTTTTCCTAGTACTCCTTAACATTCATCAACATGCATTATCACTCTCTAGCACATCTTAGCACTCTTCAAAATTCCCTTCCACTTCATAACTATTTAGTCCCTGACACATATTGGCGCTTGGCACGTGTTGGCGCTTGGAAAGTCTTAGCATGTATGGAATATGTTGAGATGCCTTGGTATGATTTAGCATGGTTTAATACTAAATTTATTTGTGATGATGAATTGTTGGAAAGTGTTAGGTCCCTATATCACTAGTATAGCCCCTTATTATTGTTAGTGTAAACCCCTTATTGCTATTATTGTACCCTTGTAACCCCCATTTTGTTATTATTTTGCCCTTAAATTATTATTGTTAGGTCGGCTAGGATTACATTGTGGCCCACTAGGATTACATTATGGCCCCATGGACTCCTATATATAGAAAGGAGGTTTTGTGAATTGTATCATCCAAGAATTGTTCATTCATGTAATGTATCGGAGGTTGCCCCCTCGAAGTGGCTTATTTCTAAGGCGTTGATATCTCATTTCTTCTATTTTTGGAGTTGGTTACACAACATTTGGTATCAGAGGTTTGGATTCTAGGGTTTCGCTGCTCCAAAAAGGTCATCGTGGCATTTTCGCTATAACTTTTTTTCTACGAAGTTTCAGAAGCTGAAATTTTTAGGGTGCGAAGAAAAAATCCTGAGGAAGCTTGTATAAAAATTTCAGAGTTTGGTTCGCAATAATTTCGGAGATATGATCTGTGGAAGTTAGGTATTTTTTCAGGCTCCTAAACAGGTCATCGTGGAATTTGCGCTATAAATTGTTTTCTACGAAGGTTCAGAATCTGAAATTCATATGGTGCGAAGCTGAAATCCTGAGGAAATTCGTCAAAAAATTTCAGAGCTTGGTTCGCAATATTTTTGGAGATATGATCTGTGGAAGGTAGTGGTTTTTCAGGCTCCTGAATTTCATCTCAAAGAGGTGATCGTGGGAAAACTTCAATAACTCTCTCTCTGGGCATTGGATTGGAGTGTCGTAAAAGGTGGTCACAATTAAACATACTGTAGTTTCTTGGCTATCAATTTTAGAGACAAAGGACAAAACAATGACACGTGGCAAGTCGTACAAGTTCACTCTACTGAACCAGTCCATAATTAGGTCATTGTGGGAGATTGGACACAACTTTGTCTTGGAGAATCCAAATCAGGTCAGACTTGTGGCATTCGAAAGAAGCTTCGTAGGCTACTACAGGGCTGAATTTCAGATATCGAAGATTTTCAATTACAAGAGATAATTCAATTTCAATATCGATCTCCTAAAAGCAAGAAAAATGTGTGTATTGTTTTTCCGAATTGCATAAGTCTTGTTTGAAGAATCAATTTGAATTGATTCCAAGGGCATATTGTAGACTAGATATCATTATTGGGTTCTAAAATATGCCCCATAAAAATAATTCAACACCCATTAAGCCTTCATAAGGGTCTACTATGACTCATGAAGATGAAGAATTGCAACATGATGTATCAAAATTACAAGAGCAAGTGCAAAAAATTTCACTCTCGCAAAGAGCAAAAAAAAATGAAATGGAAGTTTTGAAGAAAGGCATGGAAGAGAAGATGGATGGTTTGAAGAAAGGCGTGGAAGCTAAGATAGATGGCATGGAAGACAACATGGAAAACAACATGAAAAACATGAAGAATGATCTAAAAGCAGACATCGAAGGTTTGACCAAGTTGATACAAGAATGTTTCCTAATGGTGAAAGGATAGTAGAAGAACCTCCGATGAGAACAAAATAAATGTTAATTGTGATTTCATAAACTCTAATGTTGGATTGAAGAACCACCATATTCCAAAGATGAATATGAGGAAGTTTGATGGCAAGAATCCTGAATGATACTACAGATGGAGCAATATTTTGATCTCAATAATGTGCAAAACACACAAAAGGTACGCATTGCAACTTTACATTTAGAAAAAAATACATTTGTATTGTATCAATGGCTTCTCTCTTGTAAAGAAGTAGTCACTTGGTCAATTTTTACTGAGGAAATGATAGCACATTATGACGATACAAAAAGTAACACCTTCTTTACCCAATTGATAAATCTCAAACAAAAGGGTTCAGTGGCAGAGCACATTGAGGACTTCCAAAAATTGAATATAAGGGTAACTGATATTCTAGAGGAACACATGATTGATGTCTTCATAGGGAATTTAAAGGATAACATCCAACATGAAGTTCGCGTTTGGGAACCCGATTCATTGGAGAAGGCATTCAGGTTGGCAAGAAAAAATGAATGTAAAATTATGGCGACAAGGAAGCCTACCACTCACATCTATAAAGATGGAAGTGTTGCTACTCCTAGAATTCCACAACCTACAAGGTTGACACCACAACAATTAGAAGAAAAAAGAGCAAAAGGGCTTTGCTACAGTTGTGATAGCAAATACACTAAAGGTCATAAGTGTGCTGAGAAGAAATTATTTTACATAGATTGTGAAGAAGAAGAAGAAAATGAACAAGAAGAGGATATACAGCAGGAACCAACTCTAGAAGAGGAAGAAATGAGTCTGACCATATCGTGTAATGCATTGGCAGGAATTACCACACCTCAAACTCTCAAGATAGAAGGAAATATCAAGAAGAAAAAGGTAATAGTGTTGATTGATTCGGGTAGTACCCATAATTTTATTCATTGTAAGGTAGCGAAAGAATTAAATTGTTTCCTTATGTACCCCGCACTGTATCGTCAAGTGATGGTTGCAAATGGAGGAACTATAAATTGCTCTGGAAAATTCCATAATATCAAGCTAACCATGGGGAATATGTATTGAATGGTCCAATTCTTTCCATTCCAATGGGAGGTGCTGATGTTGTCCTAGGAGTATAATGGTTACAATCTTTGGGGATGGTAGTTTTTAATTTTCAAGAACTTTTCTTGGAATTTTTTTCGGAAGGAAAGGAAGTCGAATTACGGGGTATTGAAGGGAAGCCGGGAAGGATAATAAATTATAATGTCATGACAAAGCTTCTAAAGAAAGAACAACGAGGCGTAATTGCACAATTATTCTCACTAGAAGTTCCGACATCAAAATCATCTATTTCTGCAGATCTCCAACAAGTCTTGGACAATCATTCCAAGGTTTTTGAAACTCCCAAAGGACTCCCACCCATTCGTGATCATGATCATGCTATTCATTTGATTCCGGAAGTGTTCCTCCAAACATCGGGCCTTATAGATATCCTTATGTCCAAAAGAGCGAAATTGAACGTATGATTGCGAAATGTTAGAGTATAATTCAACCTAGTCAAAGTTCTTTCTCTCTCCGTAGTATTGGTACAAGAAGGATGGATCATGGCGCATGTGTCGTTATAGGGAGCTCAATAAGCTCACCATTAAAGATAAATTTCCCATTCTGATTGATGAATTATTGGATGAATTACATGGAGCAATTTATTTTACCAAGTTGGATCTTCGTTCGGGATATCATCAAATTAGAATGAAGGAAGATATTCAAAACACATTTCGAACTCATGAGGGTCATTATGAATTTTTGGTCATGCCTTTTGGCCTTACCAATGCACCTTCTACATTTCAAGGGTTGATGAATTCCATTTTCAAACCCTTCCTTAGAAAATTTGTGCTAGTATTTTTTGATGATATACTAATCTACAGTCTTGGAAGGATCATGTTCAACATGTTGACAGGTGCTCAAACTATTGGGAGAAACAATTATATGCAAAAACATCCAAATGTTTCTTTGGAGTACAAGAGGTGGAATATCGGGTCATATTGTATCTCACGAGGGTGTTAAGGTAGACCCTAACAAAATTAAAGCCATTAAGGAATGGAAAGTCCCCACAACCATAAAGCGCGAGGATTTCTCGGGTTAACGGGGTATTATCGCAAGTTTGTTAAGAATTATGGGAGAATAGCACCTCTAACAACATTATTGAAAGAAAGATGCATTTTCATGGACTCCCGAAGAAACTAAGCCCTTTGAACATCTTAAAGACACAACGTTCCAAGCACTGGTCTTAGCCATGACAAACTTCACAAAAACCTTTATTATGGAATGTGATTCCTCATAAAATGGAATTGGTGTTGTTTTAATGTAAGAAGGAAGACCCATTTCTTTTGAAAGTCATCCAATAAAAGGAAAATATTTACAAAAACCTATTTATGAGAAGGAAATGTTGGAAATAATACATGCACTAAAGAAATGGTGACCTTACCTAATGGGAAGACACTTCAAGGTAAAAACTGATCATGATAGTCTTAAACACTTTTTGGAACAAAGACTATCTTCAGAAGAGCAGAAAAAATGGGTCACAAAGATGTTGGGTTATGACTATGAAATAATCTACAAAAAAGGGAAGCTAAATGTTGTTGCAGATGCACTCTCAAGAAAGAATGAACAGGTGGAATCATTGCTTTGTGCCATTTCTATTATCCAACCAGATTGGATAACCGAAGCAAGAGATGAATGGAAGAAGGAGAAAGATGTATGGAAACTCATTCAAAAGTTTCAGCAAGATCCTAGTACATCTGATACATTTAGTTGGAAAAATTATTCCTTATGGTACAAAGATCGCCTATATCTTTGTAAGAATTCCCAACTAAAACAAAATATTCTTCTGGAATTGCACACTTCTCCTTTAGAGGACACTCAGGATTTTTAAAAAATTACCATAGGGTGAAGAAAGAATTTTTTTGGGATGGCCTTAAATCTGATATTCAAAATTTTGTGGCGGAATGTTTGGTTTTCCAACAGAATAAATTTGAGACAATTAAGACCCCGTGACTTCTACAACCTTTATCCATTCCAAGTCAACGTTGGGAGGAGATTTCAATGGATTCTATCACAGGTTTACCTAAGTCCGAAGGAAAGAGTGTCATCATGGTGGTAGTTGATAGACTTACCAAGTATGCACACTTTTGCATTATCTCATCCATTTAAAGCAAGTAATAGCTTGCTACTACATTTATGGACAGAATTCAAAAGCTACATGGAAGCCCAAGGGTTATTGTGAGCGACAGAGATCCCATTTTTACCGGAAATTTTTGGACGTAGTTATTTTTCTTTGTTTGGGTACTCATCAGTTCCCATAGCTCATCTTATCATCCTCACACCGATGGTCAACCGAGATAGTAAATAAATCTTGGAAGAATATTCATTGTTTTGTATCCGATAAACAAACACAATGGGTCAAGTGGTTACCTCTAGCTGAATGGTGGTATAACACTTCCTTCCATACTGTAGCGAAAATGACCCCATTTATGGCACTTTATGGATACCATCCACCATCCATCACATCATCTTTAAGAGAAAATTCGAAGGTCTGCCAAGCAGCGACCGCATCGAGCATCAACAAGAAGTTCTCCAACTCTTAAAGGATAACCTGAATTTGGCACAAAATCGAATGAAACAACAGGCAGATCAACATCGCAGTGAGAGAATTTTTGATGTAGGAGACTGGGTATTTTTACAACCACAACCATACAAACAAATGTCCCTCAAGCAAGCTAAGAAGAATAATAAATTATCGCCAAATTACTATGGTCCTTACAAGGTGTTGCAAAAGATTGGTACTATGTCATACAAATTGGAGCTTCCCGCTTCTTCGCGAGTGCATCCAGTTTTCCATGTGTCATGCTTAAAGAAGGTTATAGGTGAAAATCTTCTAGTTCAAACGATATTGCCAGAACTTGATGAGGAAGGAAAAATCATATTAGAACCTGAAGCGGTCACGGAAACAATAACTCGACAGCTATGGAATCGATCAATTTCGAGTATCTCATCAAGTGGAAGAACTTACCCATCGAAGATTCTACATGGGAGGATGAGAATTTTATACGTAAGCACTGAAAGTTACTCAAGTGTTGAGGACAACACTTTTTTTCAAGGAGAGGGGCATGTTAGGTCCCTATATTACTAGTATAGTACCTTATTGTTGTTAGTGTAACCCCCTTATTGTTATTATTGTACCCCTGTAACCACCATATCGTTATTATTGTGCCCTTAAATTATTATTGTTAGGTCAGCTAGGATTACATTGTGTTCCCACTAAGATTACATTGTGGCCCCATGGACTCCTATATATAGAAAGGAGGTTTTGTAATTTGTATCATCCAAGAATTGTTCATTCATGTAATGTATTGGAGGTTGCCCCCTCGAAGTGGCTCATTTCTAAGGCGTTTACAGCTCTTTTCTTCTATTTTTGGAGTTGGTCAGTCAAATTTTTAAGAAGTAATAAGCGTGTATCATTTCCCTCAAGTAATGACTAGTCGAATAGAGATTTCCTATGAGTCAACACATTATTCGTATCTATTATTTTTATTATCTAGAAAATTCCATTTAGATAAAGTTCCACTATTGTGTGTAGGAAATATATTATTTAATACATAATCGAGCTCTAACAATTCTATTAATGAGAAAGACCTAACAATCCTCAACAATCTGAGCACACCTTAAATTAATGCTTTGGCACACACTAACATTTCTTAGCATCCCACATGTCTTGGAACATATTTGTACCTAGAACATCTTGTGATGACATTGCCGCCCAAGCACATGGTGGCATGTGCTAGCACAACATGGAACTCTCCTATCATGTGTTGGCATGCTGCATATAGTCCCTAGTATGCCCTAGAACACCTTCGTTGAATGCATTGACATACATTAGCACTTGGAACACAATGCCACTTGGCATGTATTGGGACCTATTATTAGTGTGCCTAGCATGCCCCTTTTCAAAACGATAAAGTCCCGACTTATTAACCCTCTTATTGGTTCTTTCTTTTATTGCCTTGACAAATATTGATATACCCTGGCACCCTACGCCACATCCTTAGACCTAGCATGCATTGGCATATCTTGGCACTATTAATTGGCACATGATATAATTAGCACACCCTGGAACTCCCAAACACACTTTTGGAATTCTTAACATGCCTTGATATTGCCTAGCAAGCCTTACCAATGCTTAAGATACCTTGTCACTCCCTCCTTGGCATGACAACTAACACCGACCATTAACACTAGTCTCTAGCAAGACACATTCCTCGTATTCATTAACTTCCATGAATTTTTACCTAGTGCTCCCTTAATGTTTTTTCCTAGTACTCCTTAACACTCATCAACATTCATTATCACTCTCTAGCACACCTTAGCACTCTTCAACATTCCCTTCCACTTCATAATGTGCATAACACTAGTCCCTGACACATATTGGCGCTTGGCATGTGTTGGCGTTTGGAAAGTCTTATCATGTATGGAATATGTTGAGATGCCTTGGTATGATTTAGCATGGTTTAATACTAAATTTATTTGTGATGATCAATTGTTGGAAAGTAGATGAGAAGCAACAAAGGAATACTTGGAACATAGAATGCACTAAGACTTTGCACTTGGCACCTATTTCCGCCTAGTGTTAGTGTGCCTAGCATGCCCCTCTTGGAAAAGGGAAATTTATGACTTATTAACCCTCTTATGTGTTCATTTCCTTGTAGTTTAACTTTTTTCTCCCTTTTGTTGTCTTGACAGTCCCTGACATGCATTGACACACCCTTGCACATCTTGGCATGCCTTATCACCTGGCACATCTTAGCATGTTTGACATGTATTCCCACTATCTGGCACATCAACGGGGTGAAGAGAGATGTATTCCTAAAGTAGGTCGAGTACGAATGCTGATTAAGGGTTTCTAAAGGGAGGTCATGATCATCCTCCAAAAGAAAGATCATCATGTGAGGGTTCAGAAGAATGTTGAATACCTTAATGGTCAGTTTGCGCAAGGAAGTAGGATGGCATATTGTTGGTTCTCTTCTGGCATATCAAGCTTAAGAGAGGTTTCTCATGAGAATCTAGGCATGTGATTTCAATGGTGTCTTTGTGTGAAGGCCGCATCAAATTTTGAAATGTTGAAATTTGCAACAAAACAGTGAGATTGGAAACCAAAAAGGACAAAAAAAAATGCACCCACACTGGTGAGGAATTTTGATGCACCAGGAGTGAGGAATGTGGGGCGTCTAATTTATTTTTCCCTTAAATAAATTGGACAATAAATTGTAATTTCATCTCATAACAACTTGTGTTAGTTAATTAAGTCATGATGATTGAGTTAGCTCAAGAAATTCGAGTTGAGGGTCTAATATGAGGCATCTAAATAGGGATTCTAATATTTTTGGGGTCCATTGAAGTTGATGCATTAGTGGGGTGCAGTGTAATTAACTCAATTAAATGAGTTAAAATTAGTTTAACTAGTTCTAATTGAGTGATGAGCTAGTGAGAGGTCCGTGAATTAATTTAGATTTAATTCACAATGAGGATCAAACGATAACCGATAATTCTCTATTAATAGTTGCATGCATGTGTTTCGAGGAATACCCCGCTGAGACAGAGGTTAAAGGGAACATAACTATCAGTTGTATTTAGAGAAAATGTCCCATGTGAAATTATAAATTCATTGGGATGCCATGATGGATTGTGCAATCAAGGAAGACTGATTTTCCTAATTAATAAGGAGTTAATTCCGTAGGAATTGCATGAGCAAGGCAGGCTGAAGTAAGGATGAGAATTGGCTAAGTACTAGACCAAGTTTTCCTAGATCAACGGGAGACAATTGACAGAGTGTTGGAGAATCTCATGAGATATTAAGCATTTTATTGTTTCATGATTCCTTGACTTAATACATAATAGAGATAGAGGGGTTTTGATTAGTTTCTTTCCCCAAATACATCATGTTGTTGTGCGATTAATAATTTATTTCTCTTACTTATATGTGATTATGCGATTGTGTTTTGTTTCTGTAAATTGTAGGAAGGATTCAATATATTGTTTTAGTAGATTACAAGATCAGATTGAATCTCATTGGTTAGATTTTATACATGGTATCAGAGAAGGAATTTTTTGGGCGACGAGTTTGTAGAGAATATCTGAAGATTTTGGTGTAAATTTTTTGAAAAACAAATATAATATTTGGATTCCTTGCGAAAATCTACCCAAATGGAAAAAAAATCGGTCAAATTGGAGCTCGGATGAGGGAGATATCATTGATTTAAAATCAACTCTTTTTTAGAAACCTTTTGTAACTTCAGGACAATTACATTGTGTGCGAGTCAAGAACCTATATGCAGTTGAGGTACCAGATGCATGCAAAGCTTTGAGGAGAAAGGACAAAGTTAGAGACTTGGTGGTTTAGAGGGAGCATAAATTACCTCTCAACATGAATCCTCATGAGAAGCAGTCTCAGAAGGTTGTGGAGTAGCTACCACAATTGGAGAAGCAGAGAGGAGACTGATTGCAAGCGTCCACTCAAGCAGAGACCTCCATGAAGGCGAAATTTCGAGCCGGATTGGAAGAGGGAGTAACCATACCTCGAGGTGTAAGGTGGGGTTATGTGTAGACATAATCCCAAGATAAGAAATTTGGGCAAGGTCCATTGAGATGGCGTGTCTCATGGATCAAACCTGGCTATGAGGAGCCCACAGTACAATAGTAGTAGGAAGGATCAGTTATATTGATGTAGTCAGATGTTAGCAAGATAGAAATCAGAGTGACAGATGTCAAATACTGGAGCACAAATAGAGTTAGCAACAATTCAAAGGGCACGGATGCAGATGTCAGCAGCAGTGTAGAGAATCCAGTACTAGACAGGTGTAGTAGCTAGCAGCAGTCAAAATACTCTGATGACAGATGCATTATACTGATTCAGTTGTTTAGAGGCTATTCATTTTCAGGATTTGCAGGTGCAAACAACACTAGAGAAGTGTAGCTTGCAGAACATTCCAAATGTACCGGATGGGGATAGATTGAATTCCTTTCTTTTTGAGAGGGAGTGTTGAAATTTTCAACAAGAAACAGTGAAATTGGCGACTAGAAAGGACAAAAAAATGCACCCACACTAGTGAGGAATTTTGATGTACCAGGAGTGAGGAATGCGAGGCGTCTAATTTATTTTTCCCTTAAATAAATTGGACAATAAATTGTAATTTCGTCTCATAACAACTCTAGAAATTATATAACTGATATGTTATATGTCTAAGATTCTCCTGATCATACAATATTTGACTTCATGCACAATACAGAATCTATTCCACCATTGATCATCATATGCGGAAATTAAATCAATTGCATGAACACATTAAAACCATAAAAATTCACACACATTAACATAGTGATTTACGGGAAAGCCTGAAGCTAAAAACCCCAACTATCTGTATATAATATATTTCATAGAGATCAAGTAACAATCCTCATACAAAGCTTCTCAAAATCTCTCAATACAATCCAATCGCTACACACTAATCAAGCTAGATCTTGCAAATCCATGCACCGATCTTTTCCACCTGCTAGCCTGCCTCTACGACATAATCCCTGGTGAAGAATGGATCTGAATGAATTCCAATTGGTCCAGCCTTGCTCATGCAATCCTCATTGGCATCTCCATCAATGTGTGGTGCAAAATCATGCAACACTATAGTCACAACTGATAGTCAACTTGCCCTTTCACCTATCTCTCCACTGGTCTCCACTGAAACTATCCATGCAATATAGTTAACTGATGTATTCTTTAGTTGATTAATGATTTAATATTTAGTGAATTAATTCAAACCACTCTCACTAGTGTATCAATCAGTTAGACTAGATACAACTAGCTCAACTGATTCTAACTAGTTAAACTAAACACAACTCCACCAACTACCTCAATAACTCCACCAAACTCTGTCACAGGAGTTCTAACTGAAATCTCCATGCAATAGCTCCACTTAACCCTCAGGAATAGTGTAATTCCTTCTGTCAGCTCCTGTGCCACATCTGTGCACTTAACTAAAGTGCTCCAAGAGAATAAGGTAATGTTTATAGTCCAAATATTATTAAGAGCTAATAATATTCGACATATCTATTTTTAGACTGGCAATCTAAAAATAGATTCCACGCAATATGTCTAAAAATAGAAGTCCATCTATTTTTCCAACTTGACCAACCATCCACAAATAGCATCTGTGACTCATAGAATATGATCGACATGTCTAAAAATAGACTTGCGTCGAAAATGCACAACGGGCCCACTTAGTGAAGGTGACTCTTTTCACTAAGCTCATCATCTTGTTGCAATATCAACACTCCCTCTCAATAAGATAGGGATTAACCCCACCCCGATCCTGCCTCTATGTGGTATTCGAATTTTCTTCGGTGAGCGTCTTCGTCGAAGATATGTCCCCGATCTTGGTAGAATGTGAAAATAACATGATCTTATTTGTTTACACAATATTTGATATGATAGTACGGTCCGTGAAGCCACACAGCTTCACCTCATCTGACTGTCTGTACCAAAGTCCATATCCCAATGTGCCTCTGAGATATCTCAATACATGCTTGCCTGCCTTCCAAAAGAGCTTGGTATGCTTAACCATAGCTTGTGAACGCTGGTTAATAGCGTAGCATATGTCGGGTCGTGTATTGACCAGATACATGAGCGACCCCACCAACTGTCTGTAAACAGTGGTATCCACTACCTCTGCCGATGTAGCATCCTCTTTCCTCCATCCACCAGGAAGAGGAGTGTCGATAGGCTTGCAGCCATGCATGTTGAACTTCTCCAGTATCTCTCGGGCATACTTGCCTTGAGACACAAACAATCCATCACTACGCTGCCAAATTTCCAATCCCATGAAATAATGAAGGAGGCCTAAGTCCTTCATCTCAAACTCCTTTGCAAGATTAGCCTTGCATGAGTGTATCAATAGTTCATCACCTGTCAGAATCAAATCATCTACATAAAGTACAATGATCAGCAACTTACCCTCCACCACAATCTGGTATAGGTTCGGATCCGCCTCACTCTTGGTGAATCCAAGACCGGTGAAATAACTGTGTATCCTTGTGTACCAAGCACGAGGTGCTTGTTTCAACCCATACAGTGCTCTTTTGAGCCTGCACACATGCGACTCGCTACTGAATATCTCGAAACCTTCGGGCTGCTCTATGTACACCTCCTCCTCTATGACTCCATTGAGGAACACAGTCTTCACATCCATATGATGAATGTGCCATACCATCTGCGCTGAGAGAACTAGGATGCTCCGTATGGAAGAATACCTTGCGACAGGTGCAAAGGTTTCCTCATAGTCGATCCCTTGTCCCTTATTAGAAGTCCCGGAGACAGCAGATATTACCTTGTACTTCTCAACGCTCCCGTCGGCGGCTTGCTTCACTTTGTAGATCCGCCGAACCTACCATTGATTTCCCTTCGGCCTTGGGACAATCCGTGCCGCACTTGTTTCTAACAATCAAATCCTCATACTCTTCCACCATGGCATCTACCCATGTAGGGCCCTCCACGGTTCCTCGAAAGAGGATGGTTCGTCGCCGTGCACTTTCTCATTAGAGCCACGTATCCAGTAAATAGGTCAGGTGACTGTCTCTGTCTGCACTGTGATGTAGGTGCTCCTACATTCTGCGCTGCATCAAGATTCAGTCGCTCAGCTTCTATAGTGCGCTTTCGCCCTCTAATGTTTGGCGCTGCATGAGTGGTTTATTCCACTCCATGAACCTCCTCTTGTGGCTGATCCACATCCTAAGGCTCATCCTTAGGAACTAGTAGCTCCTCATCTGCATGCAAGTGTAGCTCCATCTCAAGCGACAACTTCATGGCTTTCTCCTCATGAAATTTGATATCCCGTCACACAACAGTCTTCCGACTGTCTGAAAAATACACACGATAGTTGTGCGGTGTTTCTGTGTACCCCACAAATATCCCAACCTATGCGGTTGGCTCCAGATTCTTCCTGGCATCCTTCGTCACATGAATGTAAATAGGTGAGCCAAAAATCTTCAAATGAGAAATATCGGGCTTCTTACTAGAAAACGCCTCTTCGGGTGTACTCATGCCAAGTACTCTATGAGGACAATGGTTTTTCACATAACCGCAGTGTTGCATGCTTCCGCCCATAAGTGTATGGGAAGGCCCTGATCATGCAACATCGCCCGTGCAGCACCCACGATCATTATTTTCTTTCGCTCCGCGACCCCATTCTGCTGTGGGTTATGATGCGCTATGAGCTCTCTTCGAATTCATTTTGGGCTGCAAAAGTCTTTGAATTCGCCAAAGATGAATTCACCACCATTATCGCTCCTTAGAGCCTTCACCTGCTTCACGACTCTTTCTCCACCAGTGCCTTGAACTCACAAAACTTTGAGTATGTCTCGCTCTTCTTCTGCATGAAGAAGATTCAACACTTCCGAGAAAAATCATCAACAAATATCACATAGTACCTGTGCCTTGCTATCGAAGCTACTGAGAAAGGTCCACACACATTTGTGTGAATTCTCTCAAGGATCGTCGTGGCGCGACTATCCTTCTCATGAAAGGTGGTTTTCACAAATTTTCCCAAAGTACATCCCTTGCACTGATCTGACTATGCAAGTGTACCTTTGGGAAGCTCGGTAGAAATCTGCTGCAAAATTTTGAAAGCACCATGGTGAAGGTGGCCAAATCTGCTGTGCCATAGTTCGCCCTCATCCCGGCTCACCACTCCTACTTTGCCTGCCATTGCTGTGCAACCATCTACCTACAATTGATAAAGGTTCTTAACTCGAACCCCTATCCTCCAAGTTTCGCCAGTTGCCTTACTGCGCATGAAAGCCTTTCCCTCGCTAAAGACAACATCATATCCCTTGTCTTCCAACATCGCCACAGAGATTAGATTCTTCGTCAATCCTGGAACATGCATGACATACTTCAAGATAAAAGGTTTTCCAGACTCCCTCTCAAAGGAAATGGTCCCGATACCAGTCGCACTATATCTACCATCATCGCCCATCTCTATGTGCACTCCAAGATCCTTCTCATCTAGATCAGTAAACAAATATTTGTCTCCGGTCATATGGAAAGATGCACCACTGTCAAGAAACCACACTAATCCCATCACACTTGAGACCAAGCATGCAATCAGCGAAAAATCCAGCTCAAACTGCAAGGCTAAGGCCTCTCCAGCTGCAGATCCAGCAGCCTGCTTATTTTTCTTCTTCTGTGGACAATTAGTGGCGTAATGTCCGTGTTGGTGACAGTGAAAGCACTTCACCTTGGACATGTCCTACTTCTTGCCTTTTGCACTGGATTGAGAAGCATTCTTCTTGCTCTTCCCCTTCCTTGCTTTGGAAGCCAAAGTGCAATTTTCTTCATCTTCATTCTTCGATGAAGATCCATCCCTGGTACTCCGCCTTATCTCGTCCTGCATGAGATCCAACCAAATTCACTCCCATCCTGGCAGTTTCTCCCAACCATTGATAGAGTCCTCATAGGAATTCCAACTCTTCGGAAGCCTAAGGAGAGCCAAGTTCACCAAGTCCTCTTCATCTATAGTAACCCCCACACTTCCCAGCTCATCCCTGCACTAGAAAAACTTTGTGAGGTACTTGGGTATACTGTCGACTTTCTCCATTTTTATCTTCTTGAGTTTATCCTTGAGCACCAACTTCCTCTGGTCGCTCTTGCTTTGGAACAAGTCTGTCAAAGCTTTCCACATAAAGAGTGGAGAAGCTTTACCATGAAGGCTGGACACTATGTGATCCTTCACACCTTCCAATAGAATCCTTCGACATTTTTCTGTATTCTTTTTCCATGCATCAAGTGCGGCAACATCGCTAGAAGCAGGTTTTGGAATTTTTTCATCTATGAACTCCTTCAACCCATTATCCTCCAGCACTGCCTCCATCTTGTGCTTCCATGAAATATAATTCAAGCTGCCCTCAAGGGCATACTCTAATCACAATCCATTGAAAGACATCTCAACTTCAACACCAAGAAAACACTACTGCAAATTTGAATTCCACCAGCACAAAACTCAACCACTTCAATTCTTTGCGATTTCTCCAATGCAATGATCAATCCTACGATACCATGTAGAAATTATATAACTGATATTTTATATAATAAGATTCTCACGATCGTACACTATTTAACTTCATGCACAATACATAATCTATTCCACCATTGATCATCATGTCACAAATTAAATCAATTGCATGCACACATTAAAACCATAAAAATTCACACACATTAACACAGTGATTTACGGGAAAGCCTAAAGCTAAAAACCCCAACTATCTGTATATAATATATGTCATAGAGATCATGTAAAAATCCTCATACAAAGCTTCTCACAAGCTCTTAGTACAATACAATCGCTACACACTAATCAGGTTCGATCTAGCAAATCCTTGCACCGATCTTTGCCACCTGCTAGCCTGCCTCTACTGCGCAATCCCTGCTGAAGAATGGCTCTGAATGAACTTGAATTGGTCTAGCCTTGCTCACGCAATCCTCATTGGCATCTCTACTCTGTGTTGGATGCAATCAATGCACCAGTATAGTCACAACTGATAGTCACACTGCTCTTTCAGCTACCTCTTCACTGGTCTCCACTGAAACTGTCCATGCACTGAAGTTAACTGATGTATTCTTTAGTTGATTAATGAGTTTATAATTAGTGAATTAATTAATAATTAATTCACACCACTCTCCACTAGTGTATCAATCAGTTAGATTAGATACAACTAGTTCAACTATGTTTAGATTAGTTAAACTGAACACAACTCCATTAACTTCCTCAATCAACTCCACCAAACTCTCTCACATGAGTTCTAACTGAAGTATCCATGCAATAGCTCCACTTAACCCTTAGGAATAGCGTAATTCATTCTGTCAGCTCCTGTGCCACATCTGTGCACTTAACTGAAGTGCTCCAAGAGAATAAGATAATGTTTAGAGTCCAAATATTATTAAGAGCTAATAATATTCGACATATCTATTTTTAGACTGGCAATCTAGAAATAGATTCCGCCCAGTATGTCTAAAAATAGAAGTCCATATATTTTTCCAACTTGACCAACCATCCACAAATAGCATCCTAAAACTCATAGAATATGATCGACATGTCTTAAAATAAACATAGTCTGAAAATAGACTTGCGCCAAAAATAGCCTACGGGCCCACTTAATGAAGGCGACTCTTTTCACTAAGCTCATCATCTTGTTGCAATCTCAACAACAACTTGTGTCAATTAACTAAGTCATGATTATTGAGTTAGCTCAAGAAATTCGATTTAAGGTGATCGAGGTGGATATTGGTGGCCACCCGCCTATTCCACTTGGCCCCTTGCCATTGTCTCTTTCAGTTTTTCAATTTCCTTAATTATAGCACAATTTACTATTTTTGTCAGTTTTTCGGGTCCTGAACTTTCAAAGTCATTTTGAGGCCCCAAACGATGTTTTTTGGGCATGAAAGGTTTGGAGATTTCATAGAAATTTTATTAGCAATTGTAGTCCTCGGAGAGATCTTTCTAACGAGGTATCGTGTGCATCAAACGAAGATCATATAACCAAGTTACGACCCCGGGAAGTTGGCTGCACGCCCAACTAACCCCAACGGGGCCCATAAATTCTTGGTGTTACATCTCCTCAGGATAGGGTTTTGGTTGTTTAGGCTTTATCTTATTTTAAATAATAAAAATACCCTTGATCCTTATTGTAACATAGTTCAGAGGAACATAACTATCAGTTGTATTTATAGAAAATTTCCCATGTGAAATTATAAATTCATTGGGATGTCATGATGGATTGCGAATCAAGGAAGGTTGATTTTCCTAATTAATATGGAGATAATTTGATAGGAATTGCATGAGCAAGGCAGGCTGAAGGAAGGCTGAGAATTGGCTAAGTACTAGACCGATTTTTCCTAGATCAGCAGGAGACAATTGGTAGAGTGCTGGAGAATCTCAAGAGAGATTAAGCATTGTGTTGTTTCATGATTCATTGAATTAATAAAAAATAGAGATAGAGGATTTTGAGCATTTGCTTCCCCAGATACATCTTGTGTTGTGCGATTGATAACTTGTTTCTCTTACTTACATGTGATTGTGCGATTGTGTTTTGTTTCCACAAATTGTAGGAAGGATTCTATATCTTGTTTTAGTACATGATTACAAGATCAGATTGAATACCGTTGGTTATATTTTCTACATGAAATAGAAGAGAGGGTTGATACCATATTGCCTTGTGGTGGTTAGTAGGCCACAAGGTTTGTGATAAATACCAACATAAATGGAGGAGGGCTTGCACTATAATTTAGAGCCATAACAAAAGTCAACGCAGGTGTAATATTGATTGAGTTAACCCTAGTTTGACGGTCGACATTGAGATCTGAAGTTCATGTCAAGATTCAGTCAAATAAATGCCCAGAAGCTATGGATCCATATGAGCTAGGTCGAATCTCTTATGGAGGCAAGAGTCATGTTTTTTCTATGTGTGGATAGGGTTTGTTCTACAACAATTAGAAGTACATAAGTATAATGCCCCAGTTAGGACAGTTTCCTAGCATGTTTAGTTCATAAGGTATGATCTTAAGACTGTGACAAATTTGCGTAGAAGAAGATGGGTTGTGACCCTTAGAGCGAGGTTTATTCTGCAATAAAGACCGTAGATCTAGAAGATGGTTTGCAGATTTAGTATGTGTGGAGACAACATATCCAAAGGAGGGTGGAACTTGAGAAAAAGATTGAGCATGCAGAAGAAATGTTCCATATGAAGAATGGATTGACATGCAGAGGAGTTTATTTTGGTGGACTTTCCATATATTTTTAGACAAATATCTGAAGAAACCTATAAAAAATTAGTAAATGGACTATTAGTGGCTGATTTGTGACCCTATTTCAGTCATCTACAAATTTTTATAAGTATGATAAGAGGAGTAGTTCATATTTGTTCATATATTGGAAAAAAAAGATCAAATTGTCGATACACAAGAACAATGATATTGAGAGGACTCAAACCATTTTTAGGTGGCAGATTTGAAGAGCCCTAGATGAAGACAATATTGTGGGCCCTATATCAGTAAAAAGAATTGACTGTGGTTGGGCAGATTGATGGTAGGCCAAGTACAGTTGGAGGGTTGTTAGGTTACTGTCAAAGAAGAGCCCTAACTCTTGTTCCAGTGAAGGACAACAAAATTGGTAGAAGGGCAAGTGTATAGGGCCTAAGGATGTGCAAAATTTGAAGGACTAAAGTAACAGTCAAGTGGGCCAACCAACTAGCCCTAGTTCACTATATTGTAGAGGATTGATTCAGTGAGAAGAAGGGCAGCCTCCATAGCCCTAGAATTCTCATCTTGGAGCTGTAGTATGGAAAAAGTGGGCATACCAAAGAGTTGTTCGCAAATGGAATTGTGAACAACTTGTTACCACTCAAACTAGTAGTGGATCTAAAAGCGGTTCCTAAGAGGGCAACTTCTAGGACAAGGGAAATGATGGAGGCTTAGCCCATTGTCACCACAACTAAGCCTCCTTGCTCTTCACAGAATTTCACCGATGGGTGGAGTCCCGGTAGTTTAGGAAGTCACTTGTAGAGTATAGGTCAATGAATAGGTGGGAAGTGACCCTCGAAACCCTTTCCCTAAGATAAAATAAAGAGTGGGATTTGCTTTCCTTTTAAGCAAGGGAATTATCTTCTAGGGAGAGAGGAGGGGGATTGAAGGGTTGAGGGAGAATAATAAGACTTATGAAGGAATTTCCCAATCCCTAAAATCCTTTGGGAACTTGGATTCCCAAATGGTCCTTGATGAAAGGCCTTTGACGCCAAATGGGACCACACGACACCAAGTGGACCCAACCCAGGTTCGGGGATGGAATTTAGCAACCAATGATGTTCCTATCTTGGACAAGGTGATGGGAAAGGATCAAACAAGTGTTTTTACTTCGATAGGTCAAATTGATCCTACTAGGTTCTATCCTTGGGAACACCTAGGCAAAACTTGATCCTAGAGCTAGGGCTTGAGGTATCCAGATATTCCACCGTCAGAATTGGCCCAAGTTCTGAGGAGAGTGAGGGCACCCAGCAATGCAGCTGCCTCTAGGAGATAGAAGATTTCCTCTAGCTAGATTCCTGGGAAATTTTTTCCCTAGGTGACCTAATTATGGGAAAAAATTTCTTAATCTAAGAAACCCTATTGCAGTATCTTTATTTACTTCTCCTAATTGAATTAAGTTACAAGTTAATTTCTTAAATGTTCAATAAATTAGCAAAGTAAATAGTACATACAACTAGCAACCTACACATACAGATCAAATACTGAATAACATGCTCATAGACAAAGTGACACACGGATTTTCTGGACAATTATCCCTGGAAAAAACCCAATGTGGGAAAACCGGTGCAACTAGCTCTAGAGGGTTTTCATTATTATGTAAAATCTAAGTACAACAAGCCTGGGCACCAAAATTGGTTCACCCAACAGAGAAATAAAAATGGCAGTAATACGCTTCTTTGAATCCCTCTACGTCAACCTAATTGGCCTGCGTCGGTCTCTGCGCTGCTCAGTAAGGGCCTGCGTCACACCTAAAGGGCTTACACTACCACTGCACTACCCTGATTGGGCCTACGTCATCCCTGCGTGGATCCTGCTACCTCTACATTGTCCTTGTTGGGATTTGGCTGGACTACGTGGCTCCTGCTGCCCCTGTTGCTCTGGCTAGCTGGAATTGTTAAGCAGAAAAAGCATAGGTAAGAAGGAAGGCACTGGCCAAAGGCAATGCATAACAGTCAGAAAAATTGAAGAAATGAAATGAAAATAGATCAATGTCCACAAATAATTGAAATAGCTCAATGGGACTAGAGAGTAAAAGCTTTGACAACAACAATAAGTGCTTATAGAATCAGCTAAGAGAACATAGGAGACTAATTCATGAGGTTAAAATGTTGTATAATTGTTGGCACAGGAAAACTGTAGAATTGTTAGAGTAAATTCTGCAGGTACCATTAGTTGGTGATCATCGATAATCATTTCATTACATCAAATACCCTGATGAATGGGCCTTACAAGATATTTGCATAGACAAACCCCACAGAAGCTGTGCGATGGAAAAATATTCACACTATATTGAAGAAAACACCTACCAAATAAGGATTACATTTCAAATGGGGCAAGAAACAATAGAGAGATAGACATCAAAAAAGTTAAAATGCTAGGGAAATAGGAAAGCAACTAGGTAGCATGGTAGAAAGCACAACAAAGAAAATTATAAAAATGGAAAACCCTACAAATTAGCACCCATCCAAACATCACCACAATTTTTTCTTTAACTCTAAATCTCCAAATTCTTCAAATTATATCTTATATTCAAACCTGATCCTCTCTGTTAGCCATTCTGAAGATAAGGCTGAGAACTTACTACAAAACCATCACCTAAATGTAGTGATATTATTCTGTGACCATACAACCTACTTTCGTGAAGACACGGAAAGGTAAACACTCTCTTCCAAGATTTTCCTTAGAGCCTAGGTGGAGCAACCGCATATACATCACCGGTTTTTTCTCTTCAGATTTGTAACTTAGAAGAGCTTTGTTTGACCACCTCCCGGTTTCTCCCAAAGTCACCTAGGCAAGCCCTCTTAGCATCATCCTCTTTCTGTAGTACCTAATTAGTAATTTAATTAACCATAATAGTTTCTTGATCATGCAGGTATTTCAAATATATTGCCAATAAGCATAAATATTTCATGTTAAACAATCAGGTCAAAAGACTTTAGATTATGATGCAAAAAATACAAACAAACCTCACCAACACTCAAAGGACAAACAAAGTCAAACATCTACAAAGTATAAATAGATATTTGATAAACTTCATTCCACCACCAAATTGTGCTTAACTAAAGAAAATTCTAATTACTGTGCTTTCAAGACAAAGCTTTCAAGGGTAGTGATGTTATAAACATACCCCTACACCTCGTGAACAATCAATGTGTATAAATATACCATCATAAGGCTCATTTTAAACATCATTATTATCATTTAATAAATCATTTTTATTAAATCAACAAGAAGAAAGCACATCACATTATAAATCATTTTTATTAAATCGTTGGAAATGGTTAGGTTCGGTACTTGTTTTTTGCATATCACATTAAAAATCCAGTGCCTCCTCATAAAATCCTCTCCTCGTATAATCAACCACCATTACAGACATTTACACCACATTTGGTTTAGACATTTAGTAGGTAGGTAGGGTGCCCCTATCTCCCATCTCCATATAGAGTAATTTGGTCACATGTTCTTTCTTCTATGATACTGGTTCCTCTCTCTTAAGTCATATCTCTTGTCCTTCTTCTCTCTCTCTTTCTCTCCTACCTCGCTCTCTCCTTCCTTCTCTATCTCTCTCTTTCTCTCCCTACCCTCCAATCCTCTCACTATATCCCTCCCTCTATCCTTCTTTCTGCCCCCCTTCCATCTTTGTGTCACTATCTCCCTCTCTTACCCTTTTCTACCTCTCTCACTCCTCTCCCTCTCTCTCTCTCTCCATTCCTTCTCTCCCCTCTCCCTTGTGACTCCCCTTGTCTCGCCACCTCTATCAATATCTGTCTTTATTATTCCTTCTCATATATATCTAGAGTTAATATATATCATGACATATTGGGACCTACGATTGGGTTAATTCTGTCTTGTTCGCAAGATTAAAATGGTTAATCTTCGATAGACAAAATGTAGATAAAATATTTCATCAAAAAGAGGGAACCATACCCTATCTTCCAGGCTATGCCTATAAGTCGCTTGGCCTCTTCTTGCTCTCACATGAATGTAGTCATGCTTAACTGGTACAAAAGAAGGTTTCACATTATCAACTATTTGTTTGGGACAAATTTTATTTGTTTCAACACTGCTACATTCTTCAAGCTTATCCTTTAAACCATCTTAGTCTTTTGTACTCTCTTCAAATTTGTAGTGCTTTCCATTCCTCTCAATCACATATGTTTCCTTGGCCTGTTAAGGGACAAGTTCGACAACACTAGGATGTTTTTTTAATAAACAAGGGTATTTCCAGGACACAGTTAGGTGGAGCAAGAGTATAAGAGCCAAATTTCTCATGAATGTGGGACACTCGAACTTAAGATTTTCTGGAGTAGTCATGAGGTGCAGTCTGGTTATTAAGACTTCATCAGATGGCCATTCTCTAGACTTAAATTGTGTGACAACACTGTGGCTGAGTTTGAAACTGGAGATTGAACATACATTTGGTTTTATTGCAATAGACATTTTCATCAATAAATGTAAAGCAATGGCTAACAAAAGATATAAATTAATAAATAAAGAAGACATGGAAACAAGAAATAATACTTACAAAATTGTCACATTGAGATGCAAAGAATAAGAAACTATTGTGCACAAATAGAGACCAATGAAACTATCATCTAACCCCTAACCCCTTAAACACTAATTCCCAACCCCTAACCCATTTAACCACCTAAACCTCTAAACCCCTAACCCATTTAACCCCTAAACCATAAACCTCTAAACCCTTAACCCCTAACCCTTAAACCCTTAACCGCTAACCCATTCAACCCCCTAAACCCCTAGTAAACCCCTAACCCATTTAACCCCCTAAACCCTTAACCCATAACCCCTTAAACCCTTAACCCCTTAAACTGTAATTCCCGACCCCTAACCCATCTAACCCCATAAAACCTAACCCCATTAGCCCCTAAATTCTAACCCCTAAAATCCTTAACTGCTAAATCCCCCAACCCCTAAACCCCTAACCCAATAAACCCTGATTCCAAACCCCTAACGCATTTAACACCCTAAACCATAAACCTCTAAATGCATAATATTAACCCCTTAACCTATAAATGCATAATATTCCCTTCACCCCTAACCCGTTTAACAACTAACTCATTATTCCCCTAACCCATAAATGCTCCTAAATCCCCTAACCTCTGAGCTCTCAATCCCTAACCCCTTAACCCCTAAGCCCCCAATCCCTAACCCCTTAACCACTATCTCATTATTCTCCTAACCTCTAAACCCGAAACCTCTAACCCCTAAGCCCATATTCCCCTAAGCCCTAAGCCCCTAATCCTTAATCCCTTAACCACTAACTAATTATTCCCCTAACCCTTATAATAATCCTTAAAACCCGTTGGGATTAGCCATTCCAAACGAGAGAAGTTCTAGTTTGGGCCTACGATCGGGTTAATTCCCCCTTGTTGGCAAGGTGGAATACGATGAGCAAAACCATGGGTTGCAAAAACCTCTCCTAAATTTACCATTTTATCTCAATTTTATTTTAATAATTAATTAATTAATTTCTTTAAAAAATCTTCTGGATAAATCACATAAAATTTTTAAGGTACACGCCTTTAGAACCACTCATTGTGTGGTTCACCATCAATGTTTTTAAAATAAATTTAATAGAAGGAAATTGAATTTATTTTTGAAGCTTCCTTTTAAATCAATTGTTGACATTACAAAGAATCACAGAGTGTGCTCAACATCCATAAGAAAAACAATGGGTATGATATTAAAATGATATTTGAAGGCATAATATTAAAAATTATGTTTGGAAAAATGGAGGGTGGGAGTATTTATTTTTCTTTTAAATTTTAGACCTCCAGTTAAAATAACATTTCTCTTGCCCAAAACATGTGTTTTTGTTATCTCCCGCTGGCTTAGTGATTAGGGTTTTTGTTGTGGGTCTTGTTCTTGAAACTGCGTTACTGCAATTTCTTCCAGGTAGCTAGCTCAGTCTCAACAATCTGCAATTTTCTAAGTTGCATTCTTCAAGGATTCTACTAAGTTCAATAGTTAAGATGCAGGATTGGGGGACCTAATGCAATTTCTTCCAGGTGAAATTTCAGTCTCAACAATCTGTGGTTTTTGAAGCTGAATTCTTCATGGATTCTACTAATTTCAATAGTAAAGATGTAGGATTGGGGGATCTATTGCAATTTCTTCAAGGTGAAATTTCAGTCTCAACAATCTACGGTTTTCGAAACTGCATTCTTAAGGTATTCTACTAAGTCCAATAGTAAAGATGCAGGATTGGGGATCTATTCATGATTTTCTTGGCTTTCATCAGAATGGTTTAGAATGTAGCCAAACCCTTGAGAATATTGATGCTAGTAGAATTCCCCCCCAATATGATCCAAATCAAAGTGAATGGCACACATGGGCAGATAAAATTTCTTCATCAGATGATGCATTGTGTGCTAGTTTTTGGTAAGAGCCCATGATCATCAACAACAATAAAAATATTGGGCTTAACATGATCAATCATATGCCAATTGTTTCGGCTACAAATGTGGAATCACACCTTTAAATCTCCTCTTACTGAAATCTCATCTTGGCACAATTTCCCATTCTATTCAGACAGAGGACCAGCAATATGTGAATCTTTAAAAATGCATATTTTGTTCAGATAATTTAGGTATCCAAATTTTCTATTTGCAAATGTGAAAACCTGAGGAGCACTGCAAATTCCGACTAGAGATGCATGTACTTTTTAATGGATTTCTCAAAGGCTCTCTAATTTTTGTTTCCTTATTTCGATTTGAATAAAGATATTTTCTTGTAGCTCCACGTTAGAGTTAAATAATTTTTGAATTTATGTTAGTGTTGAACCATTTTTACTGAAGTATTGGAAAATTACTATTTTATTGCATCCTAATTACTGGTTTTTTATTCTGTTAAGTGGTTTGAGATTCTTTAATATTTTTGAGAAACTGTATTCATTTTTATAAGAATATTTAAGATTCTGGATCTATCAATCTAAGATGGATATTGCAATATAACTCTGAAGGATTCATGAGATTACTTCATGTTTGATCAGATTTTTTTAATGATCAATGTTATCTTGCAGGAAAGTTTCAAAATTTGAAGTCATATTAATTCAGTACATTGATGCAAATTCATACGCTGATACAATGGTGCAAATGCATGGATTTAGTTGTTGAATGATATATGATGGTTTAATAGGAGGACAAGACACTCACATCCACCATTATAAGCTTAAGATCCAGGATTCTCATGAAAACCAGTCAAAGGAAGGAGTAGTGGGCAGGTTAACCTTAAACATATGTAAAGCCATCCTTATTTTCACTAGACGCAGAGATGTTTCGTTACAAGGTGGACTAGCTGTCATATTCATCAGTTTTGATTTTCTTGTAAGATGTCTCATTTCTGTAGTGGAATAGGTTTTGCTTGATGTTCTATGCATTCTTTTTGGTTTATGTCAATGTAGGTGATCGAATCACTAAGGGCGACTAGAGATGATCGAGGGCTTAGCATGTCAAATTTGGAGTAAATTCACAGAGGTAAAGTGCCAACAACATTGATAGGGACATTAAGGTGCAAAAATAATGGAGCAAGAGACAATTAGTCAGATCACAATTGTGCTATGAACTGAGAAGGTTGATGTTGTGAAAGAGCAGCTAGCTAATATTCATCCTGAAGTAATTATGTTTATGTCTAAAATCAGAAAGTTGTTTGTTCCTGATAATAATGAAGAATCATCACTGAGTAGGGTTAATGCAATCTGTGTTTCACGAGAAACAACATTTAGAACTACCAAGAATGAACACAGTCAATCATTTATTCGTCACATTTTAAAAAAAAAGAAAAAAGAATTCACTTATGGATATATTCACTTCAACTTGTAATGGAATTGAAACTCTAAAAAGGAGTTCTTGGGATGGAGAAAATTTCATAAGGAGCAGGCACATATTTCTTCCTCCCCATCGCATATTAGAGTGAAAACCCTTGACCAAAAATAAGCTTGAAGAATTTTTATTGCTAAACCACTTTCACTGGAAAGATTTACTATTTGACCACATTTGCAAGGCTTGATATATCATATGAGGTACCCCATTATATTGGCATGGGATTGAGAGGGCCATGATGAATGAAGAAACTGATTAAATAATCAATTAAATATTTAAGATAGAATGGTAACATTTTTTACCTCAAGTTCTAATCCCTTTTATATTCTTCTAGGTAGCTGAAATGTCATTTTTGATGGATTGAAATATTGTCATGGATATAGGCACATAAATAAATTTGTAGGAGACAAATTACTGGATGGTTAGTGAAGAAAATACATTGCACTGCTAGCATCAAAAATTCCCTTGTGGATCTTTAATAATGTTAGGATGACAGATTTCATGGCTAGGTCTGCATTCAAACATGGATTTGTTCAAGTTCTTGACTACTATCTTTGCCAAGAGTTCCATTTTAGCAAATAAACAAAATTTAATTCGATGAATACTATTCACAGGTCAATCTCAAAATCAATACCCCAAGTGAACACATCACAACACGTGCCCAAAAAACAATCCCATGAAACAGCTTATAGATCCCTCCAACCAGTGGCTTCTGCTCTAATGATTTTCTACTATCAATTGCCAGCCTGTCCTGCTGACTTCAATCTCAAGAAGTTAATATATACCAACAATGGGTTGAAATCTCCCTTGAAGATTATATAGTCAGGTCTAACATTAAGCTATAGTCGTTTCTTTAAAGACAGGCCTAAAATTCAACTATTTGTGTTATAAGGAGTTTGCAAACAACAAAGAAGATTTCCATGCCCATGTTTTTTAGACATTTAGCAGGCAAAGCTAAGGGCTCAAATGTAAATCCATGTTACTTAGCTATGTATGTTTTGCTACCTATGGTCTCACTATGGCCTGGTTGGGACGTTAGTGCTAACACCTATGCAATCCTTTTAGAGCCTTATCATTGTATTTTAGAATCCAACGTCCACTCCCAGAAGGTCGTTTTTATTAACGTCTTCGTTGATCTGTGGCTTCGCTTGCACCCTAATAACGCATTGCCATCATCAAAAGGTCCTTGTTATGTGATGTTAATAATATACATACATAGGTGCCATATTCCCATGGCATCTGACTTGTATATAAATGTTCATATCGCCCAAAATAAAAGTGCAACTCGTCCTCTCTCTCTCTCGTAATGATCAGAACTCATTAAATCCCTTTACCATTTGATTTTTATGCTGTACTTTGGAGTACACATTCGTGTTGTGGTGACCACCAAGCTTTTGACCAATAGTTCTTTAAATTTGACCTTTGGATGCAATTGTGATGATCCTCACATGTTCGGCCAATAAAGCTAAAACTCCAAGCATGAGCCACTTTAATTAAACACCCACCAAGCCCTGAAGCCAATATTTATTATTTAAATAAGTATTCTTCCTAAGTGGTTCCTTCTCACCATATCATTGGATTTCATGCTTCGACTTAATATGTAGCCAAGGCGACTCCATAAAAAGATCAATTTTGCACTCACCAGGCTCGACAATTTGACCCGATAAGTTGAGTCTTCGATTGCTCGTTTAAAGTTTTATTTACACGTACCATACCATGTCAGGTAATGCCCTCCTTAATGCAGAAAAACAAGTATAGTTTGGCATTCATTGCTTCCAAAATAGTTGCAAAAACAAATGGCATTGTTACATAAATGACTGTTGCATTTGCCTCTACTTTAGCCTTTACTTCTGCAACCGTATTAAAAGGATGGAAGACTCAAGTGTTTTGTTTCTCATTGTCTCACGCGTTCACCCTTACCCAATGCTTTCTCAGTGACCAATGTCTTGGTGCTTTCCAAATTTTCATGTGACGCCCAGTTAGGCGGTGCTCCTTTCATCGTTTGGGGCGATGCTTTCAACGAAAACCTGGATTGGTTTATCCATGTGCACACACACCAACCTCATGAGAAGAAGTGACCAAATACACATATGGTCAAGAGCCCTCTTATATGTAGACCAGTGTGTCTTTATTCCTTTTGAATTGGTGATCCCCCCTTAGTGGTTTATGAAAATACCTATGATGCCACATTACAAGAAGGCATGAGCTACAACATAAAACAATATGAATACTAATACAAATAGTAAGTCTCTTTATGGCTCTAGGGTATCACTATAAAAATTTGTTTCACATTCGCAATATAAAGATTTCGTTATCAACCAAATAGCAGAATTGCAGGCATGCATTAAGTAAGGACTTCAACGATCATGATCAGGTTATCCTCAACTTAAGTATATCTTGTGATGATTACACTAGAGACTTTCAGGTGGTTTTGTAAACGATTACGACTTGAATGTTCAAAAATTCCTTCTAATATTAACATATGAAGAAAAATTCCAAGCTTTGGAGGCTTACTCTCTCACACATAAACAAACATTATTTTGGGAAAATAATGCCTATGCACATGGATATGATGGATATGATTCCTTAAAACTTGGTGGAGGGAAACCCGAGTAATACGCGCCAAAGTGAAATTCAAGAGGAAAATGTTTTAACCTTTGATTCATAGCTATGATAACTTAGGATTTTATAACATATGAACAAGACCATAATAATCCAAACCCTAAATTAATGGAGAGAATAAGGGCACATGCACAATATGACCAATGGGCAAACACCCTTGAAAATGTAGGTTGATGACAAGATAACTCCCGACAACAACTACCTACCCAAAACCTAATGAAATGAGAGGGAATGAGGAGTAAAGCTATATGAGGTACCTTGTAAACCTTGATGCGTATGAGTGATCTTGTTTCGAGATAAGCTGAGAAGGTGAAGATGATAATCACCCTCGAGAGTAAGGATTAATTCATGGCAGGGTTGGAACTTCAATCACCAATGCCTAAGGTTTCAAGGATGCCTAGGAAAATATATAATTCTCTCAAACCCTATTGCACATGCTGAGGCATAGGACCAGTCAAGGGCCTAGGGCGACATGCTATGCACCATGGTGTGTGATGTTGATGAGACTATACCCTTAGAGGCATAGGTTAAACATAGAAAGGGGGTCACTTTCTTTCCAAATTATGGTTTCTCCCAAACTTTAGTATAGTAAACATAAGGGGAGCCAAAATGAAATGCTTCTTGTTCACATTCAGTGCTTCTGTTGGTTGCGATACATACTAGGGAAAGATAAGATTTGAAGTGAAGGGAGTCTCTTGGCACATCACTGAAGCGACACACCTTCGAAACTGTAATGTCATCATAATGTCAACATTTGAGGCAACACATGATGTGTGGGGGAAACATGTAAAGTGCGAATGGGGAAAACATCAGAGTTTGACAAATGCCCAAAAATTTGGGTGGTGTTGTAGCAACTATAAAAACTCTCAAAATGCTAAATCGAGGCAATTGGCCTCATTATGATATATGGAAGCTTAGTAAAAAAAATAATAACTATCAAACCTTAAAAGAGGGCATTTTATCATACCTTTTTATGTCTATATTAAAACAAGGAAAAACCACATAAATTTAATTTTGAGTCTTTTAATTTAAAGATGACCACATAAATAATTATAACTACTAATTAATTATGTTTATAAGTTTTACATATTAAATAATTCATATGCATTTTAATATGTTATTTATTTATATTGAATTTTTAATTTAATATTATATATAATTATTTTTTTAAATATTATTATTGCCATTTAATTTTTATTTTATTTTATTTTAATTTTTAATTTTAAATTAATTCCAATTCCCCTCCAAAAAATTTAGCCCTCGCTCTCGCATTGGTTGAAAATTCAATTTGAATACTTTTAAGGAAGCGAACGATTCTATTTTTTATTTTTTGATAATTTTTTATTCTCGCCTGCAAGTGGAACCTTCTGGAGGGCATTGTGTAGGGATGCTCTACTCCTTGTATCGTTTGAGGTAGCTGGTTGATGCCATAGCTGTTGAGATGCACGCCGGATTGGCCTCTGAGGAGGAAGTAAATTCAAGATGCTGCCCACCTTCATCGACAACTTGCCCAAGGTATTTATAAAATAAACCTTCAGAAATAAACAAGTTGAATCTTTTTCTATTTTCTAATTGCGTTTAGCTCATGAAAACCCCATATTTTAATGCTTTGAAAACGAATTTATTGAATTTTTTTATTTCAATGTCTTGAATCTGAGTTGCATGTTGCATTTGCAGTAGTCTCTGACTTCTTTTTTTTGTCTAGACCCCATATTTGATGTGTCTGTGTCCTGTCAATTTATTGATGGAGATATTTAAACTCGGCCTTTGACCAACCCAAAATGTGAAGGAATTCTACCAGTTAACCTATTGTTTGACAAGTTGATCAAACTCTTAGAAAAATAAAGAAGTTGAAGTTGAAAATTTTGTTCTGGCCCTTGAAATTGAACACAGAACATAGCATCAGTTTTGTCCAATCTAGTGAAACCATTAGCAGACAACGCATCAAAACATCCCCACAGATTTTCATACTTAGAGCCTCCCTCTGATGGATCGGGTGTAGTACAAAGAAATTTCAATTCAGATACTTGAGAGGGAATTTCTCCATAAAACAAATTATTGGAGAAACCGAGCACTTGAAAATCCTTGAATTTCCATATCCATTTTGGAAGAAACCCTGTCCACTGGTTATGTTCCAATGATAACAAGTTAGAGCCTTCCTCTGATGGATCGGGTGTAGTACAAAGAACTTTCAATTCAGATAATTGGGTGGGAATTTCTCCATAAAACAAATTATTGGAGAAATTGAGAACTTGCAAATCCTTGAATTTCCAGAGCCATTCTGGAAGAAACCCTGTCAACTGGTTATGTTCCAATGATAACAAGTGCAAACTCTGTATGCCCTTCCAACTTGCAGGTATTGTACCAATTAAATGATTGTGCCTATTTCTCCCATATTACACATTATTCCATGAGCCACACTCTGCATGACGTTGCCATGTTGTTTATTACTGCCCAAGCCATCAAAAGTTCAGTAATTGCAGGAAGTTTACCAGGTTCACGGATGTTGGAAAAAATTGATCATATTATGCACTGCGAACATGATTAGACAGAAAAATATCATGTATAAAAGTAAGTTATACTTTGTACCAATTGAAAAAGTCTCAATGCCACAGGATAGTGTCCTCCAGGCACACAATAAATTGTTTCTATCACTGCGAACAACTGTGTAGGGTTGATCTCCTGGAGCTCCTTGTTGAGTAAACCTCATAGCCCCATTATGCTAAGGTTTTGTTATTTTCCAAATTTCAACCAACAATGTTCAAGGCTCCAATGTAACTATGTTTATTAGACACCCAGTTTTTCGCCTTGGCTCAGGAGATTGTTGAACCCTTAGTTAAACTGAGAGGGGGGGGGGGTGGGTGAATCAGTTTAACACATTCATCGTCTTTTAAAGCTTTTCATTAAACCTTATTTACACCTTCATTTATGTCCAACTTAATATGTGAAAAATTTTAGAATGTGAGCAGCAAGTGTTAATATAATATAGCAATAGACTTAATATGAGAGCAGCAAGTATTAAGCAAATGATATAAATCAGATCAACACATACACATTATGCAGAGAGACACCAGATATAAGTGGAAACCCATAAAGGGAGAAAACCACATCTTATTATTGTTGTGATGCAAAGGCAAGCTCCAACTCCCTCTCACCACTATTTTTCTGCAGGCACCAACCTACAGGAGGATCCAACCCTCACCCCGCAAGCTACAACTTGGCAAGGAAGCACCAACTCCCTTCAATTTTCTCGTGTGCACCAACCTGGGGCTGTGGAGGCTCCAACTCCTGGGCTTCGCCATAATCGACATCTATCAGTTTCGCAGCACTCTGATAGGGAAGTCTAACTTCCTCAATTTATCAACCGAATGTTTGTTGATTTACCTCGTATATCGCCCGTTTCCGTAGCATCTCTTTCTCGCTCTTCTTTCTTAATTTTCTTAATCTTCTCTGACTTACTCTTCTATACTCTGCATTCTCTATATTTTCTCTCTCTCTCTCTCTTATGCATATCCAGTTGATATTATTTATAGAGTTCCTCACATGACTATTTGTATTTCACAAAGAATTTGGAGTGAACAGTCATGACTCTTTGGCTTCTGTCTTTTCATTCCTTTTATCTATTTATTCAATAAATATAATTGTAGGTAAATTTAACATTACAGTGGGATATTTGTTCTCTTCCGGAGACTTTCCAATGCATCACAACAATATAAATCAATTAAAAAAACATTTACACTCAATTACAATGAGAACTGTACTAACTCATTTAGTCTTTGTCGATGTACATTTTTATTTTCTTGACTTATTCATTTTTTCTATGATCGTGTTTTATCTCTTTTCAGCTTTATTTGCTTCTTCTATCCTCCTCGTGGTGTAACTCGCCGCATACATGTAATCGTGATTTTTATATCAATGAATTTTGTATATATATATATGTAATCGCGAATCCAACTGCGTATTCCAACGCTTTTTATACGTTAGTGTCTTGTTGATGTGGTGAATTACAGTTTTTAACATATATACACCACGAACTTTTTTTATGGCCTGATACAATTGCACACATCGCAATTGTATCATATTAATAATCTCCCTCCACCTTAAGCCGAGGCCCGTGGGTTCACAGACCACGTGACACATTTTAATACAAACTGCTTTTTTTAATATGACTTTAATTAACTCTCGGTGTAGTAATAAAACCTGTTTAATCATATAAAATCCCTTTCGAGCCCACCTACCACGTTATCCGATGCTATATGCTACTCCTCGACTTCTTCCAATTGCGATTGATCGCAATTGCAACTTTTAGTTGCAAGTCCCGCTGCCCTGCTTTCACTCCGATGCGATTGACTTGATGCGATGCGATGAATAGCTTTACAAATACTTCCGATTGCGATTAATCGCAATCAAAAATTCCATTTGCATGTTCCGATACCCTTTTCCTGATGCGATTGACCACTGTTCACTGCATTCTGCCGATGCAATTGGAACTGGAACTCAAACAAATAAAATCATAATTTATAGACCCATCGGGTCCGGGCTTTAATCGCAACGTGTCTTTGTTTATATGATCCGACGCCAACTTTTTCTCCGATGCGATTGGACTGATCCGATGCGATTATGTTGGACTTCAAATACGTTTGAATCATAATTCATACACCCATTGGGTCCGGAACTCAATAGGAACTCTTGTCGATATGTTCCGCTGCCAATCCTTTCTCCAATGCGATTGGAAAGGGTCCCACCTTATGCTACTTTGGTTCTTTCGTTTATTAAGCGCTTCATATTAATATATATGCTTTGAACCTTTGTGTATTAGGCACAATATATGTAATGTGTTGCATATATATATATATAAAAGCTTCTGGAATTCAAACATATATCAATTATGGTTCATTGATCCATCGGGTCCGGACTTATATCGCAATCGCAACTTTCTGTTGTTTACATATTCCGCTTCACAGTTTTTCTCCGATGCGATTGGGAAAGGGTCCCACCATATAAGGCTTTGATACCTTTGGCTCTTTTTCCATTAAAGCGCTCCATTACAAATATCTATGGTTTGGACCTTTGGGTCACGATTCTCGAAATTATATATATATCCTCCGGCTTGGGCGATTCTCGGAGTTAAGGTTCATATATATATCCGCCGGCTTGGGAAATTCTTGGAATTTTATATATATGCATACATTGCCACTTGGGTTATGATTCCCGGAATAAGATTTTACATTATATGTAACGCCCGGTTGGGTAATGATCCCCGGAATGAGATTTATATATATATTTACTTTGCTGCTCCAATCTTTAGTGTATCTTCCAGCGGGGGTAGCGATTCTCGGAATTTGTTTGTGTATCCGTCCGCTTGGGGTAATGATTCTCGGAATAAGGTTTGTATATATATATATATATATACTTTCTGCTTGGGGTAAGCGATTCCCGGAATTGGGTTTATGTATCCTCTAGCTGGGGTAGCGATTCTCGAAATTTTCTGCTCTGCCTCTGCTTGTGATAATGGTCGCCCGCCTCTCGTGGCCCGATAACCCGTCGTGATAACGCGCCTCCGGCCTTTTCCTCTCCGCCCTCTCGATATGCCACTCATTCTTGTATATTCACCGCTCTACCTATTCCTTAGTCGCTACTAATCGTCTTCGACCTCCGCCTCTCGCCTTTGTTGCACATATTACCCTCGCCATCGTTCTTTGCCTATATTTGCATCTACCGCCTCCATTGTCTGTCTCTGTGTTTGCTGCCTCCATTGCCGTCAATGACAATATTTCCAACAGTCTCCCCCTTTGGCATTGATGGCAATACACTTTCTCTATTTGCCTACTCTTCCTCTGTTGCTTGCTCTTCCTCCCCCTTTGACATCAATGGCAATGGGTTTGAATTCTTAGTGTAGTTTATTTTCTTTGATCCTGTGATTTCGTGCATTTTCTTTTTCTGGAATTTTCTGACTTTGTATGTTGTCGCTTCAACCTTTGGATTAGATTTACGTCAGGTTCACCACTCTTCCTGCGTTGGAGGCACCACTCTTCCACTACGCCACTGATCCTTTTGCCTATTTATTGATTCTTTTAAGCTGAATGTATTCTTTCCATAATCATTTTGATCTTGAGGACCTGTTTTCATGCTTCCCTTGCTGATTGATCTCCCCCTGTGAATGATATTTTCGTTTTTGTTCTCCCCCTAAAACTGTGCTTTCTCTTCATATTAGAGAATAGCATCTACAGATACTACCCCGAATCTGTCTCTCAAATATTCAAATGGTTCTCTGGCAAGCGGTTTGGTAAACATATCTGATGTCTGTTCTTTTGTTGGTACATACTCCAGTTTAACTATCTTCTGAGCCACTTGTTCTCGGAGAAAATGATACTTGATTGGGATATTTTTAGTTTTTGAGTGAAGCGCAGGATTTTTAGATATACTCATAGCACTTGTATTATCACATTTGATTGAGATAGGTTCATCAATGCTTACCTTCATGTCTTAGAGGGTTTGCTTCATCCACATGAATTGTGTACAACATGCTGCTGCTGCTATATATTCTGCTTCTGCTGTAGACAGAGAGATAGATGTTTGTTTCTTGCTTAACCATGCCACCAGACTTTCTCCTAGATAGAATGCACCTCCACTTGTACTTTTCCTGTCATCCACATAGCTGGCCCAATCTGCATCTGTGTATGGTGTCAAAGCGAAGATTTTGCCTTTAGGATACCAAAGTCCATACTGTGTTTTTATTTGTAGATATCTGAATATTATTTTGACTGCAAGAAGGTGATTTTGTTTAGGTGTTGCTTGATATCTAGCCACTAGTCCTACTGCTAGCATGATGTCTGGTCTTGATGTTGTCAAGTACAACATGCTTCCTATCATGGATCTGTAGAGTTTTTGATCTATATCTGCAGACCCGTCATCAACACACAGCTTGCATCCCATGATCATGGGAGTTGACACAGGTTTGCAGTCCTCCATTTTGAACTTTTTCAACATTTCTTTTAAGTATTTTTCCTGCAAGATGAACGTACCTGTGTTCTTTTGCTGAATTTTAAGTCCTAAGTAGAAACTGAGCTCTCCAATCATGGACATCTCAAATTCGGTTTTCATCTCATTAGCAAACCCTTTTGCTAGTTCTTCTCTGTTGCTTCCAAACATAATGTCATCAACATATACCACAACAATCAGGATTTCATTTTCATGGGATTTGATGTATAGATTGTTGTCTACTCCGCCTCTCTTAAAGCCTTGCTTTTGCAAATATTTATTGAGTCTTGAGTACCAAGCACGAGGAGCCTGTTTCAGTCCATATAAATCCTTCTTCAGTCTGCACACATAGTATTCTTTTTATGTCAATGAGAAGCCTTCTGGTTGTTCCATGTAGACTTCTTCTTCTAAGTCTCCATTCAGAAATGCAGATTTCACATCCATTTGATATACTTTGAAGTTTTGGTAGCAAGCAAAGGCTAGAAACATTCTGATGGCTTCCATTCTGGCTACAGGGGAAAATGTTTCATCGTAATTAAGTCCTTCGATTTGTGAATATCGTTTGTAGACAAGTCTGGATTTATTCCTGATTACTTTTCCTTGCTCATTCATTTTGTTTTTGAATACCCATTTTGAGCCTACGACATTTTTCTCAATGGGTCTAGGAACTAATTCCCAGGTATTGTTTTTCTCAATTTGGTCCAATTCTTCATTCATAGCATTTACCCAAGACTTGTACTTACTGGCATGTTCAAATTTCTTTGGCTCTATTTGTGACAACATGGCTATGTATACTTCTTTAGTTTGTTATGTTAGCTGCCTTCTTGTTTGGACCCCTACTCTCTTGTCTCCAATGATCTGATCTTCAGGATGGTTCTTCTGAGTATATCTTGAGGGAGCTTTAGAACTCAGCTCTGTATCTTCTGTTGTCTTGCTTGTTTCCTCATCATCTTGGTTTTCTTCTTCATGGTTGTCTAATGGACTGCAGCAGTCTGTATCTCTTGTATTGTTTGGAAGTTCTTCATCAAATCTCACGTCAATGCTTTCTACTATTTTTCAAAGAGTCTTGTTGTAGCACCTGTACCCTTTACTTTTGGATGCATATCCTAGAAATATCCCTTCATCTGCTCTTGCATCAAATTTTCCAAGATTTTCATCATTATTCTTTATGTAACACCTGCTTCCAAAGATTCTGAAATGTTTGATTGAAGCTGGATTTCCATGCCAAAGTTCATAGGGAGTCTTATCACTGCTTGGTCTTAAGTGAGCTTTATTAAGGATATGTACTGTTGTGTGCACTGCTTCTGCCCAGAAGGTCTGAGAAATATTACTTGCATGCATCATGGCTCTGGCTATTTGCTGTACAGACCTGTTTTGTCTCTCTGCTACTCCATTTTGCTGAGGTGTTCCTGCAATAGTAAATTGTTGCTTTATCCCATGTTCATTGCATAGGTCAGCAAAGTCATAATCTGTGAATTCACCTCCTCTGTCTGATCTGATGCATTTCAGCTTGCATCCTGTTTGATTTTCTACTAATGCTTTGAAGATCTTAAATTTTTCCAAAGCTTTTGATTTATTCTTGAGAAATGCAACCCATGTCATTCTGGATAAGTCATCTATTATCAACATGAAGTAGGATTCTCCACTTGGAGTTTTAGTTCTTGCAGGTCTGCACAGGTCCATGTGCACAAGTTGTAGAGGTCTTCTTGTTGATAACTCATCTTTGGCCTTGAAGGATGTGAGAGTCTGTTTGCCTAATTGACATGATTTGCATATGGTATTAGAAGGCCTCTTTATTTCTGGCATGTCTCTGACAACATTCTTCTTGCTTAGTCTGATTATGTGATCGAAGCTGAGATGTCCCAACCTTTTATGCCATAACCATGACTCTTCTAGTTTGCTAAGATGACATGCTTCATCTTCCTCTTTCACAATGTAAACATTACTCTCTGTTTGAACTCCTTTGAGCAGAGTCTTACATGTGGTGCTTGATCTGACTTCACAATCTTGTGCTTTAAAAATAACTTCACAGCCTTTGTCACACATCTGACTGACACTTAGTAAATTTGCTTTCAGCCCATCTACAAATAGTACATATTGGGCCTTTCCTCTGACATTGTCTATGCTGACTGAGCCTTTTCCCTTGATCTTACCTGATTTATCATTGCCAAATATAACATTGCCATATTTCTTTTCATCAAGAGTTATAAACTTGCTTTTATCTCCTGTCATGTGTTTAGAGCAGCCACTGTCCAAATACCATTGACTTTTCAAATCTTGATCAGTTAGATCCAAGTCACATTTATTCACCTTCTTTATCCACTGGAGGCACCCTTTTGTTTGGTATCTTTTGTGAGGTGATGAATTACATCTTCTTAGAGGACATTTGGAAGGTATATGTCCAACTTGATTGCATACACAACATTTGATCAAAAATTTTGTAGAATTATGAGTATGAACAGAATTTCTTTGATTCATAAACTTCCTTGAGGTGTTAAACATCAATCTTTTTCCATAATATCTACACTCAATGATTTTATTGTGTGCTCAACTTAGTGTTCCTAAATTGATGTCATAAATTGTCAACCAGGGCTAGTAAATTGCTGAAGTGAGGTGCACTATATGTGCCTAGGTATCTGTTTCTCACTACGTTGTGTTTAGTGTTTTTCTGATGTTTTTGGTTTTATGGTTTTATGTTAAAAAGGGAAAGAACCAAGTGTTGGTAAAGAGAAGTGGATGGTTACACTAAAACAGAGAAAAACCTATTCTAAACTGTGTATGGCACTAAAGAACAGAAAATGCAAAGCTTGATAATGACTCATAGCAAGGAAATAAATCACAACATGAACTCAATAACTCATAACATGAACTCATCCAATTCATTCATTAGAAATATGTTGGAATAGCTTGAGAAAAAGACAAGTTTAGTGCAAATGAGGTTCTCCTAAGTAAACAATCATCTTACAATATTACAAAGAATCTCATCCATGGCTAGAGGTTTATTGGAACACAATTGGAAAAGATTATTTGTAGCACAATAAGATTTCTACTCTGAATTAACTTGTAATGCTAAGATTAATCCATTCTACAGCTCAACTTGTCACTACTAAGCCTCATTCGAAAGTTAGAGATTTTCTAGAATAGTTTTTGGGAAAAGGCTTATTTGTGAAATTGCAAAATATTGCAGAACAATCAAGGCCTTAAAATGATGTCACTAATTCCTGTCCATATGATGATGCATTAATAGAAAGTCAGAACAAGAGTAGTTTGTAAACAATGAAGGCCGTGAAGTCTAATTTTGACAGTTAATACAACCTAAAGAACAATGGATAACACTGAACTAGAATGCAATTGATCAAACTTGAAACACAGTGACCACAACTAAACTAGAATGCCATTAACCTAACTTGAAATACAGTGAACTGGAACTGAACTAGAATGCCACTAATCTAACTTGAAATACAGTGAACAGAGTCGAACTAGAGTGCCATTATCAAACTTGAAATATAGTGACAGAATTAAACTAGAGTGACATCTACCTCCAGAGTATTTCAACTGAACTAAAATGCAACTAATTCTATGAAATAATACAACCCTATCTCGTTCAGTATGAGTTATATTTTGGAATAGTTTGTAAAAACAAGTATGGCTGTATCTTTCAATGCAAATGAGCATAAAACATAAAGTTTCGGAAAAAAATGCAATTAACTCCTAAAATACTACAGTTATATCTCATCCAATGTTAGTGGTATTTTGGAATAGTTTGTAAGGATAATACTGACTGTGGCATCCACTGCAAGTAAGTATAAAAACACAAAGTTCAGAAAATTGATTAAACTAGGAATGAAACAAGGCTAAGTTACTTATCTAAACCATATGAACAAAGCTTCTCAGGTAGCAGGGGCCCTCTACCACCGTATTAGCACACAAATATACTCAATATTGACTCAGCTCTTGCACTAAAGTGATGCTTCTTTCATTAAAGGAGAAATTCTTCAAAAAAACAGAGTATTACGGTCTTATGAGATCTAGCAACAAAACAAAATCTAGCTAGCTGTCTCTCGGTCTCCCGAGCCATACTTATAACAAAATTACATAACTGTCTTTGAGATAAAACATGAATAAATGTCTTTCCCAACTAAAATCGAACTAGAACTCTGGTGGTGGTCTCGTACTATGATTAAGGACATCTGTACAGTCCTTGTCCTATTAGAAGTCTATCTCCTAGTTTTGGTTTCCCTCGTGCATAACCACCTATAGACTCGAGCTCAGACTTCGTGGAGAGCAAGAAATGATGGGGGAGTGATGTGGAATACGACCATATGCGTTTTTCCTTGAGGTGACACCTGGAACCTACGTGAACATGAAGATAGCTACGGAATAGGCGACTGGCTATAGAATGACTGCGTTCTGTAGCCGAGTCTAGTAAAAAATTACTACAACAACAAAATCATGAAAACATAGCAAGTTAGTCATTATATACATTCTTAAAGTAATCCTAATCAATCCTATTGATCATTCAAGCTTGTAATTGATGAGGGACAAAGGAAATGAAGTGAAATGTGGTGGAAAAGAAGGACATCTTTGGGGCTCAACATACCCCCACTGCAAGGCTTTTGCATGTCCTCATGCAACTAATCCATGTACTCTGGGACCTCTGCTAGGACATCTAGGCCCCTTCTTCTGCTTTGCCTGACAGTCAATGGCCTCGTAGGCTTCCTTATGATCAACTTGAATCTCAAATTTGTAAGTGTCCTGCTTAACTTTTTATTTTTCTTCTTCAATTTTTCACTGGCCTTGTACAACTTTTTCATTTGTAGAGACAGAGTTGTATTCATATCACCTTTCAGCTTAATCTGCTCCCTTAAAATTTCTTTCTCATTCTTGATATGCCTATTGAGCACTTCTAACTCATATTTGTCTCTTCTTAGTACATCAATTGCAGATTTTGGTGGGCTAGGAGTTCTGTCTCTACTTTCCGAGGCTCTCTTCTCTAATGTCTCAACATAATTATAAATTTGTTGCTGTGCTGGGTCTATATCAAGATCCTCCTTGTACTGGTACTCAGGTGATCTAGCAGTAGGTGTTTCTTCATCCTCAATGTTTATGATTCCCGTTTGTCTAACCCCTGTTTTCTTCAATATACCTCTGAGTCTGTGGCTCCGTCTTGGTTGAGATGGTCCTTCACCTCTCTCTTTGGCATATTTTCTTATTATCCTTTCCTTCTTAAGCTGCTTCTTAATTTCAGCCAATTTCTCAGAAATCATCTCTTCATTGTCCCCTTGTATTGATTTACCAGTTTTAGTTTCAACAGCTTTGGAAATTTCCCTTCTCCTGCTTCTTCTTGTAGGTTTGCCTTCAGGTGGAGATTCCTTGGGTTCTTCAAAGTGATTCCTCACTAAAAACTCATCCCAATTATCTCCCATTTTTCTCAAATGATGTTCAATTAGGATTTTGACTAAACCATGGTGATACAAAGTGGTTTCTAGAAATTGAACCCTCTTTTGAACATTAGAGGCCATTCTTTTCAGACTATGAAGTAGGAAAAAGGGAAAATTTATTTCTTCATCTAAGAAATGCATCATTAACCGAATATGATAAACATAGAGGGTACCAAATCTTCCTGCACAAGTGATAATTTTTTGCAAAATGAGCAAGATATTCCTCCATTTATTCTTCAGTTCCAAGCTAGGAATACCTTTCTTAAAAATGGAAACATCCATACCTGGTGTTTTGAGTATTTGCCTCCATGCTTCATTATGAAATTACCTATTTTTGAACCAGCGTTCTCCTTGTCTAGGTAATTCCATTGCTTCTACAATGAAAGCCTCTATAATAGTGAATTTAATATCTCCTATTTCGACCTCTGCTCCATTGAAGGACCATGCAAATGTTTTGGTTACTTCTTTATGAAAACCATTAAATTTTTCAAAAAAATGTAACCACCCAGCATGCTGTAGCATTTCTCTGATTTGTGGATAACCTTCCAAGTACTTGGTTCCAATCGGTTCGGGATCTTACTATGAGACCCATAGCTTCCTTTCTCAACCTTCAAATTACTGCTCCTCTGCTCACGGTAAAAATGGCTGTTAAAGAGATGTTTTTACTCAAAAGATGTTTCCTCTGTTTTACAGACCAAAATGGCTAAGAATTGGCTACGGAAAGAAATGATATGGAGTGGTTATGAAATGAGTATAATGCGGTGAAGATGATTCACATGGATTAATGAGTTGAGAGCTATCACGAAAGAAAATACCGCGGAAAAATTCTCATGTAAATTTCAAAATCATCACTAAATGCTTCGGGCTAGTGACGTGACTGATTAGGTCACTTCAGTACTTAACCGTTAAGTTTTAAATGATAATTTGGAATGGAGGAGTGAAAGGGATTTTGTCCAAAGTTTTTATGATAGGTTTGATAGGCATGATCAACACAACTAATTAAAATAACTTTTTGAATCATACATAACTTAACTATGCTAAAACTTTCATGATCTATCACCATAATAATTTCATAACTTTTACCTTTGCCTTTCCTTTGATTTTTTTGTGGTTTTGATATGCCTTGTCCTCCTTTGAAAATCATCGATCTTCAGTCCTCATAACTCCTTTGATTTTTCTTGTTGTCTTGGATATGCAGGATCAATTTGCTGCTAAATCAAGTGATTACTGGATAGTGCCTTCAAGATCTCTAGCTGTAGAATGTCTGACTGGCTGCAGAATGTCTGACTAATTGCATAATGTACCTGTAGAAGTCTTGAAACATGGAATGGAATGGTTTGAAGCATGAATGGAATGTTGTATGAAATGAGTTAAAAATGGATAATAAAATATGGTGTAATGGAGTATGAGTGAAGTGAATAATGGAATGAAATGAATCACAATTATGAAGTGAAGTGAAGTATGGAAGGTTACCTGCAACTTATGATTTTTATTATTCAATTGCAGAAAGAAATCAATATTAAAACTCTAAGATGGAAATGAGGTGGACCATGGAATGAAATGAATGAAGTATGGAATGAAGTGGAGTATGGATGAATGGAATGAAATGAATCATAAGTGAAATATGGGTTGCACTTATGATTTTGTAATAGCTGCTTGCAGAAAAAGAACAAATTTGAAAAGCTAAAGTGTCAGAAAGATTATGATTTTCACTCTATATTTTCTGTATAAACATGCTAATCAGTGATTAGTTTTCATGTTTATACTTTATTTTATTTTTTTATTTTTTATTTTTTATTTTTTTTATTTTTTTATTTTTATTTTTTATGCTTTTGAATTCAGAAAATTCAACTAAGTTGATGAAGAAGAAAAATTCTTCTTCATTAACTTCACATCACTGTTTTCCTGAAATCTCTTGACAAATTCTTCTCTTGAAAGTGGCTTATGATACAGCTTCAATCTATGACCATTTACAAGAAAAGTGACCTCTTCTTTATCTATTGTCCTGATTTTTATTGCTCCATTGTCAAAAAATTTCACAATTTCATATGGTCCAAGCCAATGTGTTTGGAATCTACCTTGAAAATCTTTGAACTTTGAATCAAACAAGAGAGCCCAGCCACCTTCTTTGAACTTATTTTCCTTGATATACTTATCATGCCATCTAGTCCTTTGCTGCTGGACTATACTTGTTTTCTGAACTGCATCTTGTCTGATCTCATCCAATTCATTAATCTGCTCCAATCTGTGTTTTTGTGCCTCTGTTAGATCAATTCCTAGCTGAACTTCCATTTTAAAAGTTTGAATCTGAAACTCTATGGGAAACAAAACTTGTTTTCCATAAACAAGTTCATAAGGAGTATGGCCTGTTGTGCTTCTCCATGTAGTTCTATAGGCCCACAAAGCTTCAGGAAGCCTGTCTACCCAATCTCTTCTATGTAAATGGACAGTCTTGGTTAGGATCCATTCAATGAATTTATTGGTAGATTCCACTTAACCATTTGCTTGTGGATGATAGGGAGTAGGTTTTATGTGTCTGATTTTGTACCTCTCCATCATTTGTTCCACTAGCTTTGATGTAAATTGAGCTCCTTGATTTGTAACAATTTCCCTTGGGACACCAAAATGAGTAAAAATATCCTCAAAAAGAAAATTAACTACAGATGCTTCAGTAGCAGAAATTAATGGCTTGGCCTCTACCCATTTGGTAATATAATCAGTGCAAAATAATATATATTTATTTTGTCTTGATCGAGGACTAATAGGTCCTACAAAATCTAAAGCCCATTTTTTAAAAGGTTCAATATGTACCTGAGGCTGCAATGGCATCTCACTTGAAGGAGAAGGTTTCCCTACCCTTTGAAAATTGTCACACCTTTTGACATACTCGCATCTTTAAAAAAGGATGGCCAATAGTATCCTAAATGAAGGATCTTATAAGCTATTATTTTATCAGCAAAGTGTCCGCCACAAGGTTCATCATGACATGCCTTGAGGATCTCAGGCATCTCATCTTCTCGAACACATCTCCTAATGATAAAATCTAGACCTGTTTTGTATAACTCATTAGCAACCCATGAATATTTTGCACTGTCATAAATGATCTTTCTTTTGTCTCTTGCATTCATTATTGAAAGAAATTTCCCTGAAACTAAATAATTAGCAATGTCATCAAACCAAGGAGTCTGAGTAGAAATTGCAAAAATATATTCATCATGGAATTGATCTTCAACTGGAGTATTGTCTTTGATGTTTTGGAGTCTATATAGGAAATCAGCTACTGTGTTTTGTTTTCTTGGCCTATCTAAAATGGTAATGTTGAATTCCTGTAAAAGCAATAACCATCTTATGACTCTGCCATTAGTAATTGATTTGTTCATTAAATATCTAATTGCAGAGTGATCTGTATGAACAAACGTTTCATAGCCTGTTATATAGTGTCTGAATTTGTTTATGGCATGAACAACAGCTAAAAACTCTTTTTCAGTTACAGTGTAATTTAACTCTGAAGGAGTCAAATTTTTACTTGTATAATAGATGGCATAAGGAATCAAGTCTTTTTGTCCCAATACTACTCCTAGAGTTGTATCTGAGGCATCTGTTGAAATATGAAAAGGTAACTTCCAGTTAGGTCCCCTTAAAATAGGTGCTTCAGAGATTTTTGTTTTTAGGGTCTCAAAGGCTAACTGGAAATCAGGATTCCACTTGAATTCACAGTCTTTGGTAAGTAATTTGAAATGTGGAGATGCTATCTTGGTGAAGTTTTCTATAAACCTTCGATAATATCCTGTAAATCCTAGAAAACTCCTAACATCTTTTTGACAACTTGGAATAGATAAGTTAGAGATGAATTCAAATTTTGACTCATCAACTCTAATCCCATCCCCTGAAATGTGATGTCCTAAAACAATTCCTTCAGTAAACATCATAAAACACTTCTCATGACTAAGTGAAATATTTTCTTCTTTACATCTCTTTAAAACTTTTTCCAAGTTTGTTAAGGCTTCTTCAAATGTGTTTCCATAAACTGTGAAATCATCCATATATACCTCTACACATTCATGTATTAGATCTAAAAAGATTCCTATTACTGCCCTTTGAAATGTTGCGGGTGCATTGCATAGTCCAAATGGCAATACTCGGTAAGCATAGGTACCCCAGGGACAGGTAAATGTGGTTTTGTCTTGATCTTCAAGTGCTACTTGAATTTGGTTATAACCACTAAACCCATCTAGAAATGAAAAGTACTTTTTGCTAGCTAATGTATCTAACACTTGATCTATGAAAGGTAAGGGAAAATGATCTTTAAGAGTAGCTTTGTTTAATTCCTGATAGTCAATACATACCCTCCATTTACCATTTTTCTTTGGCACAATTACCAAAGGAGAAACCCACTGACTATCTGAAATGGGATAGATAAAGTTGACATTTAACAATTTCTGCAATTCTTCTTTAACAATCTCCCTAAGATTTGGATTCATCCTTCTCTGAGGTTGTCTGATTGGTTTACAATTTTCCTCTATGTGGATGTGATGAGTGCAAGTCTTAGGGTTTATCCCTTTCATGTCAGTGTACTCCCATGCATATGCAGAAGAATGTCTCTGTAATATCTTGACTAACTCTTCTTGTTGAGATTTCTCTAGGTTCTTGTTTATGGTTTTGCCTGGAAATATCTCAATTATAGAGCTGCCAAATTTATCCATGGAATAAAGAGACATTTGCCTTGATGATAAAAACTCAATGTTGGATTCTTCTTGAAATTGTTCATGCTTATATTCTGAAGAGGATTCAAAATTTTCTAAGTTATTCAAAATCTGGCTATCTTCACTAATTTCTGAAATTGTGAAGAGAGGTTGTAAGTCTTCCTCATCCCCTATCCATTGAGTATCATCTAATTCTATAATTATTCTTGCTGGAGGATACAAGGTAAATTTCTTGGTTGAACTACCATCAGAGATGTACATATCACCGGATCTACAACTAATGAAAGCATCAGCTGTAGCTGACCAAGGTCTTCCTAATATAATAGGATGCCCTCCTAGATTATTCTTAGGAGTTAGGATCATTAAATCCACAGGATATTCCCAAGAATCTAGGGACACTGGAATGTCTTCTATTACCCCACCAGGTTTGATCACAGATCTGTCTACTAGTTTTAATAATGTGGGTGTAAAAAGAATATTAGGAAGTTTCAGTTTATCCATTATTTGTCTACTCATAATATTGATTGCTGCTCCTAAATCAATAAGTGTGTTTTGAATCTCAGTTCCATTGATGTGAATTTTAACAACTGGATTTCCTGGGTCTAGATACTTTGGAATAGCAATCTTACCCATCATGATATCTGCTATTTTTCCTGCCAGTTGAATTTTCTTTATCTCTCTTATTCTTTATCTTGTTTTCTTCCTGCTCAACTCTTTTATTGTCTTTGCTAAGATTGGAATTTCCTTGATAGCTTGCAATAATGGGATCTTAATACAAACATTTATCAGCCCATCTAGGAAATCATAATTAGGCACCATAATTTTTTTTTCTACTCCCCTATCAATTTGTAATCTTTCTGGAAAGGGAGGTGTAGAAGTGGATGTTGATGGCTGCTCTAATATAGGAGTTGAAATTATTGGTTCTTTTTGTTTTGATTTTTCAATGTTTGAGTCTTGGAAATTTGTGTTCTCTTCAAGACTTTTATTTACCCGTAGAGAATCTTCCTCAGAATTGTCTTGTTCTTGTCTGATTACAGAAGGTTTCCTCTTTTCAAGTATTCTTCTAGACCTAAGTTGAACATCACTAAGGTCTAAACGAGTGATCAAATAAGTTGGAAACTATTGGCCTTCTATCATGTATGTGTTCTGAGGATTTTTATTGTTGGGGTTTGGTATGGGTTGGGCAGGCAACTGATTTGTTTTCTGAGGAAATGGTAATGGAAGTGGTTGATTTTGATGTTGTGAATTTTGAGGATTTTGTTGAAAATTTTGTTGAGGAGGGAAATGTGGATATGGTGGATAGGATGGTGGATATTGATAATACTGAGAGTATCTTCCATAGGGATTTTGTGCTCCTTGCGCCCAATTTTGTGATTGATTTTGAAATTGGGGCCAAGGTTGCTGCCAAGAATTCCAATTTGGTGGGGGTTGATTATACAACTAATCATGAAATCCTTGTGTTTGAGGTCCTTAACAAGGCCTCCTGGAGACAAAATTGAGAGATTCTGTGGAACTTGTAGGAGTTTCTTCTTGAAAGATAGATTTAAGACTAGCAAGTGAAGGAAAACTCTTGGTCTCATGTTTTTCTGAATAAATTACACAAGTCTCCACAACTTTGGCATCCAAAGGGCACTCTCTCAAGGCATGTTTCTTTCTACATTTGGGACAAAAGATTGCCAAGGCATTAGATTCAGATTTTTGCTTGTTTTTTAACTTAAGGGTGTCTATTTGTTCACTAAGACTCCCCAAGATATCAGATTTGAATTCATCAAGCATATGTCCTATTTCTGCCCTACTTACTGTCCCAGAAGCAGACTTACTTGCCCTTGCAAGAGCAGGGTCTCTTGGTCCTTTTACAGTTTTAGATTTCCCTCTTGAAAGGTTGATACATAATTCAGCTATTTCAGGTAATGTAAGCTGAGATATATCCCCTTTTCCCATCATGTTAAGGATATCTAACCATTCATCCCTAATTTTCTTCAACAAGAGAGATTTCAAGGTATCTTGGTCTAAGTTTTCCATTTTTTCCCTCTTGATGTTATAGTTAAACCTCACCAAAAAATCTTCCAAATTTTAATCCTCTTTTTGTAACATTTTAAACACTTCCTCCTTATGGTTGACTGGCATACAGTAATCCAAATACCTCTCTATAAATGCTTGTTTCATGTCTTCCCATGTCCTAGTAGAACTGTTGATCAAACTCATAAACCATTTTAATGTTGCTCCTTTCAATGTTGAAGGGAACAATTTAAGTTTTTGGGCATCTTGTAAGTAGTCATAGGTTCTACATAGGACTTCAAATTCAAATAGGAAGGTTTCAGGATCTTTAGTTTTAAGTCCTTAAAATTTTGGAAGGACAGAGGGTGAAATGTTTTTCATAGTTGCATTGGTTTCTTCATCTACTATAGGAAACCCAAAAAAGCTTCCCATTTCCCTTCTACCTCTTCCTTTGCCTCCTTCTCCTTCTTCACCTTTACCTCCTTCTCCTCTACCTCTACCTCTACCCCCTCCAAATAGTGTGTGTTCTCCATTAAAGACTCCTCCTCCCCCTTCTTCTGCCATAGTTGATTCTTTTGTGGAAGTGGAAGACTTTGTGCCTCTAGCAGGGATGCTTGAATCTTCTTCTAAGACAGGTTCAGTGGATGAAGTGGAAGGTATTTCTAATGGAATATCTGGCCTTAAGTCCTCTAGGAGTTTAGGATCAGTAAAGGATGGAATGTGGGTTTGATTTGAAGTTGTGCTGGCTCTTGGTCTTGGTGAAACAAGTGGTGTTCTAGGAATCAAGCTTCTACTTCTTATGAATCTACCCCTTGAGTCTCTTTCTCTACGCATGTCATTGTTTTTGGGAGGTAAGAAACAAAAATACCTAGTTTTCACTTCCCCGGAAACGGCACCAAAATGTGTGCTCAACTTAGTGTTCCTAAATTGATGTCAGAAATTGTCAACCAGGGCTAGTAAACTGCTGAAGTGAGGTGCACTATATGTGCCTAGGTATCTATTTCTCACTACGTTGTGTTTAGTGTTTTTCTAATGTTTTTGGTTTTATGGTTTTATGTTAAAAAGGGGAAGAACCAAGTGTTGGTAAAGAGAAGTGGATGGTTACACTAAAATAGAGAAAAACCTATTCTAAACTGTGAATGGCACTAAAGAACAGAAAATGCAAAGCTTGATAATGACTCATAGCAAGGAAATAAATCACAACATGAACTCAATAACTCATAACATGAACTCATCCAATTCATTCATTAGAAATATGTTGGAATAGCTTGAGAAAAGGACAAGTTTAGTGCAAATGAGGTTCTCCTAAGTAAACAATCATCTTACAATATTACAAAGAATCTCATCCATGGCTAGAGGTTTATTGGAACACAATTGGAAAAGATTATTTGTAGCACAATAAAATTTCTACTCTAAATTAACTTGTAATGCTAAGATTAATCCATTCTGCAGCTCAACTTGTCACTACTAAGCCTCATTCTAAAGTTAGATATTTTCTAGAATAGTTTTTGGGAAAAGGCTTATTTGTGAAATTGCAAAATATTGCAGAACAATCAAGGCCTTAAACTGATGTCACTAATTCCTGTCCATATGATGATGCATTAATAGAAAGTCAGAACAAGAGTAGTTTGTAAACAATGAAGGCCGTGAAGTCTAATTTTGACAGTTAATACAACTTAAAGAACAATGGATAACACTGAACTAGAATGCAATTAATCAAACTTGAAACACAGTGACCACAACTAAACTAGAATGCCATTAACCTAACTTAAAATACAGTGAACTGGAACTGAACTAGAATGCCACTAATCTAACTTGAAATACAGTGAACAGAGTTGAACTAGAGTGCCATTATCAAACTTGAAATATAGTAACAGAATTAAACTAGAGTGACATCTACCTCCGAAGTATTTCAACTGAACTAAAATACAACTAATTCTATGAAATACTACAGCCCTATCTCGTTCAATATGAGTGATATTTTGGAATAGTTTGTAAAAACAAGTCCGGCTGTATCTTTCAATGCAAATGAGCATAAAACATAAAGTTTCGGAAAAAAATGCAATTAAATCCTAAAATACTACAGTTATATCTCATCCAATGTTAGTGGTATTTTGGAATAGTTTGTAAGGATAAGACTGACTGTGGCATCCACTGCAAGTAAGTATAAAAACGCAAAGTTCAGAAAATTGACTAAACTAGGAATGAAACAAGGCTAAGTTATTTATCTAAACCATATGAACAAAGCTTCTCAGGTAGCAGGGGCCCTCTACCACCGGATTAGCACGCAAATCTACTCAAGATTGACTCAGCTCTTGCACTAAAGTGATGCTTCTTTCATTAAAGGAGAAATTCGTCAAAAAAACAGAGTATTACGGTCTTCTGAGATCTAGCAACAAAACAAAATCTAGCTAGCTATCTCTCGGTCTCGCGAGCCATACTTATAACAAAATTACATAACTGTCTTTGAGATAAAATAGGAATAAATGTCTTTCCCAACTAAAATCGAACTAGAACTCTGGTGGTGGTCTCGTAATATGATTAAGGACATTTGTACAATCCTTGTCCTATTAGAAGTCTATCTCCTAGTTTTGGTTTCCCTCGTGCATAACCACCTATAGACTCGAGCTCAGACTTCGTGGAGAGCAAGAAATGATGGGGGAGTGATGTGGAATATGACCATATGCATTTTTCCTTGAGGTGACACCTGGAACCTGCGTGAACATGAAGATAGCTGCGGAATAGGCGACTGGCTACAGAATGACTGCGTTCTGTAGCGGAGTCTAGTAAAAAATTACTACAACAACAAAATCATGAAAAAATAGAAAGTTAGTCATTATATACATTCTTAAAGTAATCCTAATCAATCCTATTGGTCATTCAAGCCTGTAATTGATGAGGGGCAAAGGAAATGAAGTGAAATGTGGTGGAAAAGAAGGACATCTTTGGGGCTCAACATTTATGACCAAATTCCTTACAATAAAAACAATAACCATAGAAACTATTTGCCTACCTGATGTAAGGTTGTCTCTTCCATTTGTTTGCTTGAGGTAGTCTCTTCAATGTTTGCATCTTTTGCTGGTTTGAATTACTCCTCCTTGCATGGCAATATGCAGCAATGTGTTCCAGCTTGTGGCAGACATAACAGGTGGCATTCTTCATAGGAGGGAAGAATCTCCTTTGATGGCTTCTGAATTTGACATATTCAGAGACATATGTCCCTTTCTCTGTTGTCTTAGTATTTATTGCCTTCTTTGTTATTAGAGGTTTCTTCTGATCTCTATCTTCCTCATTACAGGTTTCTTCTTTTGTAGGAATTTTTTGAGTTGCTTCATCATTCTTCTTTGCTTTTACAAAAATAATCCCTCTGTTTTCTTTTTCTTTTATTTTACTTGATTCTCCTTCATAGCCTATTCCAGTTTTTATCATAGGGGATCTTTGAGCAACCAGAATTTCATTCAACTTACTAGAGCTTGTTTTTTGAGAAGAGTTTATAACCACTTTCCTTTGAGAATTTTCTAATTTCTTCCTGAGACATACTACTTCTTCTTCCAACTTTTCTTGTTCTTGAGTTTTTTCTTTGATTTGCTTAAGTAACATGTCCTCTATCTTCTTGGCTTCTTCAAGCTCTATCTTTAGCTGCTTAAGGACTTCTAAATTCTGTTCTTCTCGTACATACTTGAGGAGAATGTCCTTTTGTTTTCTGCATTTCAACTTGAGTCTATCAATCTCTTCTAGAGCACTTCTTAGCTCCCCCTCAAGGTCGACTTCACCTTCTTCTTCTTCATCTTCTAGCAGGAGACCTTCAAGTTCTTCTATAGCCATCAATAGAAATTCAGAGGTTCCATCTTCACTTGAGAGTTCATCTGGGTCTTCAGATGTACTGTTGTCTTGTTGAGCATAGAAGGATTTTCTGTTGAACTTCTTTCCTTTCTGCCAGTTCTTTGATGTATTTTTCTCTGACTCTTGAGCCTGATTCCTTACTTTCTTGTGAGGACACTTAGCAGCATAGTGTCCAACTCTTCCACAGTTAAAACATTTGAAAGGAAGTTTACCTTTGTATTTACCTGAACCTCTATCCAGTTTCTTGACAAATTTTGCTTCTTCTTCATCCGAACAAGAGCATATGTCTTCCTCTTCTTCTTTCTTCTTTTCTGTTTTAAAGGCAGCCTCCCTCGAACTTGGCTTCTTCTGTGGGAGCCTCATTTCATATGCTGTTAGATTTCCAAGTAGTTGGTTCATGGTCAAGGTCTCCCAATTAGTTTTTTCTTCTATAGCAGACACCTTGGGATTAAACCTGGGTGGAAGAGATCTTAGAATCTTTTGTACAATTACAACTTCTTTTATGTTTTCTCCTAGAGCCTTCATGTTATTTACTATTTCTGCAACCCTTGGAAAGAAGTTAGCTATATCTTCATCATCATTCATTGTTAAGTTCTCAAACTGGGCTCTATAGACTTGAATTTTAGCAGTCTTTACCTTCTTGTCTCCCTCATGGATATTCTCCAGAGTATCCCACATTTCTTTGGTAGTGTTTTTGTGCATTACTTTGATAAACTCTGCTTCACACAATCCATTTAATATGGCATTCATGGCTTTTTTGTTAGCTACAAAGTCTTGTTTGGCTTCTTTCTCTTAGGCATTTTCCTTCGAGGCATATCCTAATTCCACAGAATCCCAAATTTCTATTCCTAGAGACATTATGTATGTCCTCATTCTAATTTTCCAGAAGGCATAATTTGCACCCATAAAGAAAGGGGCTTTAATGGTTGAGCATCCTTCTTTACTATCCATCCTGAGAACCTAGAATCTCCTTTCAGTTGTTAAACTGGTACAAAGGAACCTGCTCTGATACCAATTTTTGAACCCTTAGTTAAACTGAGAGTGCGGGGGGGGGGGGTGAATCAGTTTAACACATTCATCGTCTTTTAAAACTTTTCATTAAACCTTATTTACACCTTCATTTATGTCCAACTTAATATGTGAGAAATCTTAGAATGTGAGCAGCAAGTATTAATATAATATAACAGTAGACTTAATATGAGAGCAGCAGGTATTAAGCAGATGATATAAATCAAATCAACACATAAACATCATGCACAGAGACACCAGATATAAGTGGAAACCCATAAAGGGAGAAAACCACATCTTATTATTGTTGTGATGCAAAGGCGAGCTCCAACTCCCTCTCACCACTGTTTTTCTGCAGGCACCAACCTACAGGAGGCTCCTACCTCAATTCTGCAAGCTACAACTTGCAAGGAAGCACCAAATCCCTTCAATTTTCTGCAAGCACCAACCTACAGGAGGCTCCAACCTCAGTCAGCTACAACTGACATCTATCAAGCTGCAACTTGATAGGGAAGCTCCAACTTCCTCAATTTATCAAACTGAATGTTTGTTGATTTACCTCAGATATCAGCTCTGTTCTGTAGCATCTCTTTCTACTCTTCTTTTCTTAATCTTCTCTTCCTCACTCTTCTATACTCTTCATTCTCTATATTTGCTCTCTCTAACCTCTTTATGCATATCCAGTTGATATTATTTATAGAGTTCCTCACATGAATGTTTGTATTTCAATAGGAATTTGGAGTGAACAGTCATGACTCTTTGGCTTCTGTCTTCTCATGCCTTTTATCTTCTCATTTAGAAAAATATAACTGTAGGTATCAATTTAACATTACAGTGGGATATTTTTTCTCTTCCGGAGACTTGCCAATGCATCACAAACAATAAAAATTAATTGAAACATTTACAATCAAATTACAATGAGAAACCCAGCTCAACTCATTTAGTCTTTTGGCTCGATGCACGTTTCTCTTTTCTCTGAATGTGTTTGTCTTTTCTGTGACCGTGTTTTATCTCTTTTCAGCTTTGTTTGCTCTTCTGTTCTCTGCTGTGGTGTAACTGTTGCATACATGTAACTATGCTTTTTATATCAATGCATTTTGTAGATATATATGTAACTGCTGACTTTAAATCTGGGCAGATTCCAACGCTTTTTATACAGCAAGTGTCTTGTTGATGTGGTGAATTCCGCAAGCGGAACATGTATACACCACGGCCTTTGTTTTATGGCCCGATACAATTGCACACATCGCAATTGTATCATATTAATAATCGCCCTCCACCTTAAGTCAAGGCCCATGGGTTCACAGACCACGCGGCACATTTTAATACAAACTGCCTTTTTTTTTTAATATGACTTCAATTAACTCTCGGTGTAGTAATAAAACCTATTTAATCATATAAAATGCCTTTCGAGCCCACCTACCACGTTATTCGATTCGATATGATACTCCTCGACTTCTTCCGATTGTGATTGATCGCAATCGCAACTTTTATTTGCAAGTCCCACTACCCTCCTTTCACTCCGATGCGATTGACTTGATGTGATGTGATGAATAGCTTTACAAATACTTCCGATTGCGATTAATCGCAATCGCAAATTCAATTTGCATGTTCCAATGCCCTTTTTCCAATGCTATTGACCACTGTTCACTGCATTCTGCTGATGCGATTGGAACTGGAACTCAAACATTTTTTAATCATAGTTTATAAGCCCATCAGGTCCAGGTTTCAATCGTAATTGCAACTCTTTGTTTATATGATCCACTGCCAACTTTATCTTCGGTGCGATTAGACTATTCCGATGTGATTATGCTGGACTTCAAATACGTTTGAATCATAATTCATACACCCATCGGGTCCGGAACTCAATCGGAACTCTTGTCGATATGTTCCGCTGCCAATCCTTTCTCCGATGCGATTGGAAAGGGTCCCACCTTATGGTACTTTGGTTCTTTCACTTATTAAGTGCTTCATATTAATATATATGCTTTGAACCTTTGTGTATTAGGCACAATATATGTAATGTGCTGCATATATATATATAAGCTTCCAGAATTCAAACATATATCAATTATGGTTCATTGATCCATCGGGTCTGGACTTATATCGCAATCACAACTTTCTGTTGTTTACATATTCCGCTTCACAGTTTTTCTCCGATGCGATTGGGAAAGGGTCCCACCATATAAGGCTTTGATACCTTTGGCTCTTTGTCCATTAGAGCGCTCCATTACAAATATCTATGGTTTGGAACTTTGGGTCACGATTCTCGAAATTATATATATATCCTCCGGCTTGGGAGATTCTTGGAATTAAGGTTCATATATATATATCCGTCGGCTTGGGCAATTCTCGAAATTTTATATATATGCATACATTGCCACTTGGGTTATGATTCCTGGAATAAGATTTTATATTATATGTAACGCCCAACTGGTTAATGATCCCTGGAATGAGATTTATATATATATATATATATATATATATATATATATATATATATATATATATATATATATATATATATATATATATATATATATATATATATATATTTACTTTGCTGCTCCAATATTTAGTGTATCTTCCAACGGGGGTAGCAATTCTTGGAATAAGGTTTGTATATATATATGTACTTGCCGCTTGGGGTGAGCGATTCCCGGAATTGGGTTTATGTATCCTCCAGCTGGGGTAGCGATTGTCATAATTTTCTGCTCTGCCTCTGCTTGTGATAATGGCTCTGCCTATGCCTCTGCCTCTGATAACCTGCTATGATAACGACTCTGCCTCTGCCTCTGCCTCTGATATAACGACTCTGCCTCTATATTCGCTGCCTCTGCCTCTGCCTTAGCTGCTACTACTACTCGACCTCTGCCTCTGCCTTCGCTGTACATATTACCTGCTGCTGTTCTTTGCCTATCTTTGCATCTACTGCCTTCTTTGTCTGTCTCTGTCTTTGCTGCCTCCATTGCCATCAATGACAATATTTCCAATAGAGATCTGCATAGAGAGAGAGAATCCCTGCAAGTGCCATCCTATATATTATGAATCAATCAATTTTCAAGCCAATCTAGATGGAAGTGTTCTTCTGCAACTTCCACGCGGAGGTTGGGAATGGTAAAGGCCTTGATAGATAACCACTGATGCTGAATCTTCTCATCACAGATGACATGAACCAGAGACCTTAATTCATTAGCCGATTTGGGAAGTTGCTTCACACGAGAGCACTCCCTCATATCAAGTTCTTTTAAACTAGATAATTGGCCCAATTTATCTGGGAGTTGTTTTAGGTACCCACAAAGTGAAATATCAAGGAATTGTAGTTGTCTTAGCTTGCAAATTGAATATGGTAGTTATTTTAAACTTGGGCATGCATACAATTTGAGCATCTGGGCATGCATATAATTTGAGCATCTGCAGTGAGCTGAGATTACCTATATCTTCCGATAACTTATGAAGATCGTGGAAATTTGTGACAGACAACCGTTTAAGGGTAGTCCAACTACAAATTCTCATAGGAAGTTCCCTCAAATCACTACAGTGATCGATAGATAACTCAAGAAGACCGGGGAAATTTAAATCCACCCCCATATGTAATCCTGTAGTATTCCCACAACCCTCACATAGAACCAAGGATAACTCCTCTAGATTTTTCCAGGACTGACAGTATTCTTGGAGGGGAGGAACAATTACTCTATCTAACCAAATAACTTTCAGCCGTGTTAATGAAGAGAGGACTGATGTACCTTTGATAGTAGCCCACTTAGAATTGTGATTTACAATTATGAGAACCTTTAATTTATCCATTGATTACATGAATGGTGGAAGAAAGTATTCACTTGCAGAAAAGTTCAATATAAGCGCCTTGGCATTAGGGAAGTTCATCTGACACCAATCCTTCTCCTCCATCGAACCTGTGTGGAAGGAAACAATCTCAGCATTGAAATCACACCCTGCATTCTTCTTCCACATTTTTCAAATAGAATCAGCGTTCTGAGGCATGATAAACCTTTTGCGTCTTTCAATTATAGACTCCTGCTTGGTCCAATAGATAGCCAGGTCTCACAATGCATCATGCTGAATTAAGGAAAGCTCACCACTACAGCCTTAAGGATTCCCCAGGGCACCTTTTTGATTTTTCACCAAATTCACGAGATTTCGACTTGCAAGTTCTATTAAGATTGTGTAAGCAGCTGTCCATTTAAACTTATGAACATAAACACCCAAGTCTAACAATGGATCAACAGATATTTTTCTAGCCTTTGGAAATATTCCCATGTCCATAAAGCATTCTCGGACTTCTTCTTCCAAGATATCTATGCTTGTTTCCATTCGTTTCAGAACTTCTGTTTCGTTATATTCAGATATTGTTTGTCCTTGAGAAAGTTTGTCCTTGGCAGTTATCCATGCTGCAGGTGGCTGACCATGGAGAGACCTTCCAATCACCTTAAGAGCAAGCAGAAATCCTTTGCATTATGCTATTACCTCTTTGAATAGGTTTTTATCTGTTGTTTCTGGAATGGAATTTAGATCAAATGCCAAAAAGCAGAAAAGTGACACGGCATCTTGCTCTCTCAAACACAGCAAATCATACCGGTAGTCAGATTTAACAACATTGTTGTTTCTAGTTGTAACAAGAGTTCTAAACCCTTTTCCTTCAAACAAAAGATTTTCAAGATGATCAATTTCCCAAACATCATCCAGCACCACCAAAGTTGGTTGAGGTTCCATTTGGCGAGGCCTTTGTCGCAGTTGTTGATGTGCATCTTCGACGTCATGAAATTCGAACAATCTTGTCCCACATTCTCTCAAGAAGTCCCTTAAGGTTCGGTGATTTCGAAACTCTTTCAAAAACTATCATCTCCTTAAAATGACCTTTGACTTCATTATCATTGCAGAGGGCTAATGCCACAATAGTCTTTCCACTACCCCCCATGCCTACTACTCCGAGCAGTGGAGCATCATTACGCAAGATACGTTTTTTCAGCTCATACACCAAACCCTTCAAACCAACTCTAAAATATGGAAATTCTGGGACGCTCGATTGGGAAGCCCTTTTACCAATTTCCAATTGAAACATCTGATCTGCGATAAAATTAAGGTCAGATTTTTCCCTTATTGCATCAATTTTGTGCCCAATACCTTCAAGTTTATCCTCCATTTTGAGGTCAATATTCTCAATTTTATGCTTTATTCTATGCCCAATAGTCACAAGTTGATCCTTCTGTACTCTCAAGCTATGCAATTCAGAATAGATACGTGCCCAACCTTTCTTCTGAGTGAAATTGAAAATATACAAATCCAAGCCTTCAATTTTATTTGCATACTTATAGCTCCTGAAGATATTCAAGTGACTTACCTTGGAACAGGCCTTAACCAACCTCTTACCCTCCTGCAGTTGCTGATAGAGTTCTCTAAGCAGCTTCTGGCTAGGTTGAGACAACTCTACACTACTCGTAAAGTTGTCAAGTAATACAGGTGTGATTCCTTCCAGGGTTTTTTGGAGGCGTTTGCAATTCTCATTGTAGTCAAATCTCTTCTTCAACACATCTTTAATGATCCCCAACGGCTTAGATGGTACAATGCCCACAAGTGATTGGATCACCAAACCCTCTGCCATTCCGATTAATAGATTGTTTTCAAAGACACTCAGAACTCAATATAGAAACTCAATGACTGAAATCTTTATTTGAGTTTTCCACTGATATGGAATGCGACTATAAGAAGATGGATATCAGAGAAACCATGAAAGGAACCTTCATGTGGAGTAGGCAGGAGCATAGCATATGCCACAGCTCAAACTTTGCTTCCCGGAAGGAGATTAGTAAAAGAATCCAGAAATTCACAAAGTAGTTGTTTCCCAGAAGGAGATTAGCAAAAGAATCCTAAAATTCACAAAGTAGTTGTTGCTGCAAACACCCATTCAGCGTAGATGGTATGCTAAATTATATAGCCATGGCAGAGGCTCATTTGGTGTTTATAGTGTCTTCCGTGGTTATATGTGTGTGCACCCATTTATCCTCGTGGGTTTGACCATGGAACCTTGCAGGAGGTAAACTTCATCGGCAGTGGGTACCACTTCAACCACAGCATAAAACCTACAATATAACCCATTCATATGCCCATTCCACACTCTGCATGACGTTGTGGATTGAAATTCTACAACGGAGCTCTTTGGAAATGTTTCTCACATTTACAATTTCGATGATTAATTGAAATATATAGCAAAACAGAAAACGACATGTTTCCATAATTCAAATTAAATTGCCAACGCAAGGTTAAAAACACATTTTCCAGTATTTATGCCGAAAATTGTACCGAAAACTTTCACTTCAATTTAATATCCACGGTGATTGTCTCATCTTAATATGGTCACGCTTCTATATAGCTCAATGTAGATTTGGACTCTAAGATCTTATTTCAATTGGAACTCAACCCTCACAAGATAAAGAAACTCAGTTGGCTTCAATTATCTGTCTGTTCCTCCTGACCACTTCCAAGGCGATTCCATATCATAGGGATACGACTCTCCTTCCAATTATTTCACAAATTAATATTCATGGTCCAAACAAACCGATGCAAAAGTTGATTAGTTGGATCAAAATAGCCCATTCCATAATTTCATGTTAACCTTATGCCTCCAACAATTTACTGACAGCTTGGTGCCTTCTCTTAGTTAATTATACTCCTAAAACATTGACAATAGCTTCATTTTCCCAAAACCCTCTAGTGTGCACAAAAAAGAGATTCTTCGACCAGAAATGAATAGATAATTAAACTTTGACTCAGATTAAATCGAATATAGAATAAATGCATGGTCTTCGTTATACATTAATTTACAACAACATATATCCAACACAGTCCGTTATAGTAAATGCATGAACTCTTATTCATTAAACTAGTTTTGTGCATACACATGGTGAGAGGCATTCATTCTCTCTATGGTTCGATTTCCCATTTATTTGAATGTCATTTTATTTTCTATTGATTTTAAATTGATCAAATACAACTTTAAAAGAAAAGTAGCTCTGTGATTTATCTCCTAAATCTCTTATGCTTTTCAAGGTAGAATTTATTTTTCCTTAAGGACAAAATCGTTCCTACCCATACGTTTTCTAAAAATATTGTATAATAATTAAAAGAAACAAACAATATTTACAAATAAGGAATTGAAATTACTTTTCAATGTTGAAAACCCTTTTGGAGATTTTCTTCAAAATTCTTGATGGCTTTTGGAAGTTTTAGTGCTCCTGCATTAGACTCCCATTGTAGAAAAATTTCATGAACTTCTGTTCATGTGTCATTAGTTCTTGAATCCTATTGGATCCCAAGCTTGTGTTGTAGTTGTCCATTCTTCCCTACATGTTGTTTTCCTAGTGTTGATGTTATATTCACTTATCTAGGCTTCCAAATCCTATGTTCTTCTTTTCCACTTGCCTTGCTAATGAAAAGGTCCTTAGCCAATTGTACTTTGTTGTTGGTTGTCCTTTTCCTCTTGTTGTACCTTCTCCTGGTCATTCTCTTCATCAACATCCACAACTTGTCAATTTATTCATCTAACTTTGTCCTTGACTATTGAGATTTACTTTCATCTCTTTCTTGCTAAAAGCATATCTTCCTTGTGCATTAGAGTTTTAGAACTCTTAACACACATTGGATTATACATTTGCTTCATTATTTGTTGCTCATGCCTTGCAATTTACTCCATAACCTTGGTTGGCCTCATGGATTTTCATCTCCATAACCTTAGATACCCAATTTACATATTTGAAACATCCCTCATTAAAAGTAAAATGTTTTGCATCACATTTCACTATTTTGGGGACATTGCAATTGTTTCACTTAAAGTTTCATTATCATGGAAGCGTGGGGATCGTGCCCCAAACCTTGGTGAGTGTTTCACTATGTAACATTGGGTTGTACTCAACATTGGATCAATGTTACGAGTGTTGATGATGCCTTGTAAGATGGATTTGCCTATTATGGGGGGCTTAAAATCTTGTGACAAGGATTTTTCACAAGTGGTGACATCCCCATAATCAAGATTCATTATAGGGGTTGGTAGCCCTGTAATAAGGAACTAGGGATGTCCCTATATCAATATCCCTATGGAACCCTATATCCAGCAAATGGCCGACTTCATCAAAGTACGAGCATTTTCACATCCATTAAACGATTTGAGACGACTGGGGTATTCTCTATATGGTACCAAAGCCTTCCAGGAGTGGCCACTAATATTTGGCAAGAATTTTTTTGTAACCATTTATGTTTTCTTGGTAATTTAGTGCCCTCACTAACTACTTGTACAACAATATTTTCATGGTATTTAAACAAAACATTGGCCTGGACAACAACTTGACTTGCAAGTTCCATAGTGGGACAAATGACAAGAACAAGAATAGGTGACCTTTCATGACCTTGAAGGAATTTTGACTTCATTATCACCTCAATAGCAGAAAATATAAATGATATTGTCTTGCCGGTGCAAGTTTTAACCTTGGCCTACACATCCTTGCCTTTGACAATAGATGGAAGAGTTTCTTCTTGCACAATGGTCATACGCTCATATCCCACTATGTTGGTTGCCTTGAGTGTCAATGGTGAGATATTGTGCTAGTGAAATCTTGATTGGCTCAAATAATTAATATCCCCAGTAACCTTCACACTAATTGTTTTTGGATCTGCTTTTCTAATAGGACTCAACATTGGTTGTTTGTTCCCCACAAGCTTCACTGAATCAAATTTATCATATTCATCTTCAAACTTAGACTCATCTTCATCATCAATGATCTTTAGTGCTTGGATACAAGAGGATTTAGAGCCTCTTTTGTTCAACAAGTCACCTTTTCCTTGGCTGCCTCTTGTAGAGACCCCATTACCTCTACAAGAAACACCCCTTTTTCTAATCATTTTGATATTTTTTTTAGGGTTTTTGAGATTTTTTCTCACCAATGACCTCCAATTTTTGTAAAAATCATAAATAAAGAAAGTGATGAGATCCTAGGAGTTTAAAATTTAGTGTTTTCAAACGTTGGGAACATATGACATGAATCATATGAAATGTTTATTTCCATTAAGCATGAGGGTAGAATTATTAACTTAAATGGTCTTTAACACAATCCCTCTAGATTTGTCTATTCAAATGTGAGGGCACCCACTCTCATAAAGGACACGTTGGGAGTTTAAACTTTAGTGTTTTCAAACTTTGGGCACATATGAAATGAATCATATCAAATGTTTATTTCCATTAAGCACGAGGGTAGAATGATTAACTTAAATGGTATTTAACACAATCCCTCTAGATTTGTCTCTTCAAATGTGAGGGCACCCACTCTCATGTTCGCATTTACTGATATTAGCCTTTAGGAAAAGATAAGAAAATATAAATTGGACTAATGTATCAATCCATGTGAACATGATACCCATTCACCCTCTCACACACACAATGTAAAAACTTTGTCTCCTAAAGGACATGATTTGGGAAGTATATCAGTTGCCTCAAAAACTTAGGTTCGAGTCAATTCTTCATGCAACATGATACTAAGAAGTTGCTAAGTTGTCTCTTATTATTATGCTAAATTTTTTAGCATCAGTTCAACAATTCTATATGACTCTCATGGTGTTGAAATGTTATTTAATCTTACAAGTTGGCATACTTTCTTAGTCCCACAATGCTGAAAAAATTTCCTCAACTATTAATCCTAAAGAAGCCCAATAATGGGTGAACATGGATAGGCCAGCTTGAATTTTCTCACATGTCTTCCATCTCACTTAGACACTTATTTTGGGAACTCTTATACATTTACTATGTAAGTTTTCTAAGGCCTAAAACGGGCAAAATAAATAACAAGTGTGTGCAAGTAGCAACACACTTGAGTAGATTTAACTCGGCCTAGTATTATGATGGATGTACATTTTAAGGGCTTCTTTCCTAATTCAAAATCGCTGAAGATATATAAACTAACTATTTCATTTGTCCTACAATTCCAATAGTGCACATGGCAAGCTTCTCTGCAAATCTCTTTTGTTGCATATGGTAGGCCTTTGAATAGACTAAGCTTGTACTAGCATAATGCAAACATGACCTGCAAGTCACCACTATGTTTTAGTTTCTAAACGCTGTTCCATTATTGACTGAATAGTGAAGTATCAACCATTGAATAAGTTTCAAGCTTTGGAGAAGTCACAATATATATTATAATTTTGTCTTGCAGATTGGCCTCTTGACCAATTTTTTCTAGGAATGCCTCTTATGAAAAAATAAGTTCTTTCCTTATAGGTTATGACCCTCTTGAAAATACCAGGTTCACTAGAACATTGGAAGCAAATATCTAACGCACGCATCATGCTACCACTACAAGCCATTGTAGAAAATAGAAACCAAGGTGAAAAAGGATCTACAACTACATTGTAGACATGTTACAGTGACAATACTTTCTTGAATGTCTATTCTCCAACATTCATAGCATTACCACAAATAATCATAGTTTGTATTTAACTCCAAATAATATACATTCCAATAAGAAGTTGTCAATCATAGTTTTACCCTGTGGCAATGATTTTCCTTATGTCCTGCTCTCATTTTCAGTCAAAAAACTAGATTTCCTATATTGATGACATTCCTACTATAATATGACCAACTATCAGACAAAATTCACTACCTTTCCCATTTATAAAATAGTTTCTACAACAATTCTGCTGCATATTAGTTCTTTATGTTGCTATTTATCGAGATTTTGGCTCACGCGGGGATTACAATCAGCTTTTCCACAGGAGATACATATGTCTTATGAAATTGGCATACCATTGCTGTTAATGTAACTAACATTTCATGATAAAAAGTAACAGTTGAAACATTGCATTTACTTGTTTTGGCTTACTAATTGTTATGTATGGCATATATAATACCAATTTTCCATTGGGATTCATACGTGACCAAATTAAAAAGTAATTAACTGTTTCTAAATGCAAAAATGTGACATGCTAGGATTGGAGGGATTTTGTGCAAATTATAATGAAAAATAAAAAAGTGAAGGCCTACACCTCCAGTGCGGTGATAGTAGGGTTTCCTATTTATAATCATCTAGAGTTATTATTATTATTTGTTCGTTTCTTTCTAGCTATTTTTCCCTGGTCAAGGTGTTTCTCAAGTTTGTCAGCTCTGAATGCTAAACACATTGCTTGATGTCTTGCAGTGGAAACACCTCACATCTTAGCATAGGTCCAAGATCTAGTTCTGGTACAATAGCGAAAATTATGGAAGATTTGGTAAGTGCCTGCTACTAGAGGCCTTGCCATTGTGACCCAAGTGCTATTTGGCCACAACTAGAAGGTTATTGCATTGGGAAAAAGAGAATGTTGTGTGTGTTGATGTTGCACACAGGGCATCTTTTTGCAAGCCCTTTTTCCCATCATGTGCAAGAGCAGTTTGCATTTGCAAGATGCACATAGTATTCTCTTTGCCCAATAAAATAACCTTATAGTGTTGCATGAGCTTCTAGCCTATTTAGACTAAGGAACTGCCCAGAACTTTTTCACTCTTGGTTTGTAGTTATCCTATGAGTTTAGTCTGATTGCAAGACTTTTGCCTTAACATTCCTTCTCAATGTTTCTGCCATAAACTCAGAGCTACTTGGGTTTGGGGTTGTTCCCTAGATATCTCTTGGGGTCTAGACCAACCTCTTGATCTGCTGGAAACATTTCTATACCTCCAGTAGGTATGTCACTTATCATAGGCATTTTTGTTTCTCCAAAATGTCGTTACTCTCGCAGAAGGGTGCATTATAATTTAAGATTCTTTCTCCCACAACTCAACATGTTGTGTGCAATGTGGTACCTGTTGGGTGATTTCGATAGCTTCTACAAACTAGTTATCAGACAATGTTTCTAACCTCTTAGGAAGGAGCTACTTAGTGGTGGTTGCCTCTCTGAAAATTGATGGTATTGATTTTTCATTAGTGTATTGAAAAATTCATCTTCAGGGATTAATGTTTCAATTTTATCAAGTGTCTCTTGTTTCATATTCAACACAAGATGGAACTTGCATGCACTTAATTCATTGGAGCAAGGCTTTCTGGCTTGCCTTGAATATTGAAAGCAAGTTACAGAAGCGATCCCTAAAGATGGAGCATCATTGACAAAAATACAAGCTCCTCTCAGTGGATGTTTTCTAATCCCTCTTCTTCTGCTCCTTCCCCTTGTCATCTTCATTTGTTTGCAAGGCATGACAAAGATACCCATAAGTCTAAATTTTAGCCCAAAATCAATTGTAATGATAGTGGAAATGTTACGAGAATATTGTGATTATCACTAATGGTCTTCCCATTCTAATGAGGGATGTCTTAAGAAAAAAAATCTCAACACATATATCAGTGGCTGAGCAAAAGGAAGGAGAAGGTTAAAATGATTATAGTCAACAATCCCACTTACATAAGTGGTTGTTGTGGAATTCCCAATCCATGGTGGAAATGCCTCTGCTACTAAGTACGGTAATTCTAACAATTCAAAAAAAAAAGGAAAAACAATTCTAAGCCCACAATTAGTCTTAATCATCACTGACTACTTCACTTTAGACAAGGATTCTTTGTTTGTGCAAAACTATTGCATTATAGTTAATGGTAGTGATAAAAATCTTATTTCGCAAGATCATGTGACTTTTCTTAATTTCCCTTCAAAATGTTAACCTTGTTCTAAAATTTTAGGGTTGGATGAAGGATAAGGAACCAATGCAAGTTATGAAGGTCCATCAATTCACTTTTGCTATTGACCACTCTTTGATAGTATTAAGTATGATGACACTCTTGTTGACTGCTATGGTCTTATTCCTTGGAAGGTTTTATCAACATGATTGACATGCAAGCTATTATACATTGTCTTGAAACTTCCCTATTTTTGCAAAGAAGTTAGTGTCATGCTAGTGATTAATTTGAAACCGTATTTTAGTGGAAAAATTCACTGTTTTTGGTGGAATAGTTCATAATTTATTCTAATCTTTTGTTGCAAGTGTACTAGTCATGATGATAAATGTGTGGTTTACTTCAGAGGGTTCTTAGTTCTTTCTAGATACGCTTTTTATCATTTGCTTTGAATAATTCTCTAGTGCTTTACCTTCATATTTTATCCCCTGCACAATTGCTCCTGAGGTCCATGTTGTTATGTTTAAGGTCCATGTTGTTATGTTTATTGGCCGTTTCTGTGGAAACTTTTTCCTGAGGTTCTACAAGGTAAATCCAAATGCAAAAAAATACTATTTTACATATTGATATTTGTTCAAGACATTCTTGTGTGATACTTGAATTTCATAAATCTAGATTTCTATTTCGTTATCTATATCAATATATAAGAACAAGCCCATGGATTGTTCATATTTCTCAAATTTTGGAGTTGTTCCTTTCCTAGTGCATGTTCTTTTATATTGTTATGTTGTGATTCAAATTTCTAGTTATGCTTTTCAGTTATTCTCCTACGTAGGACATGCTTTGTTAGATTATATCAAAATTTATTCTTATTTTCTTTTTATTATGTATATTGAACATATTGTTTCTAGCAACTTTTGATTTTCCTAGATTTTCTATTCCTTTGGTGTATCTTTGCACCTTTAGGGGAAAGTGCTAGTTTAAATGCTAATTCTTTAAAGGGTGCTAGCTCAATGGAAGAGCACTTGCTTTACAAGCAGGAGGTTGGTGGTTCAATTCCATCGTGCCCTGATATTCATAAGGAATGACGAAAATCAATTTTAGGTGACGGATGCTCTTTTGACCATCACCAATGAGCTTATGGTCACATTTTTCGACCCTCACCAAAAAATGAAATGGTGACGGTCAACGAACGCCACTATATATACGCATTAATAGTGACGACCATTAAAGGTCTGTCACCATAAATCTTTGTTGTTGATATGAAATGGTGAGGGTCATTGTTTTTCATTATAGTCATTATTCGTGACGGACCTTGATGTCACCAATGAGTTTATGGTGACGGTCAATGAACGTCGCCATATATATGCACTAGTAGTGACGACCATGAGAGGTCCATCACAAAAAATCATTGTTTTTCATATGAAATGGTGAAGGTCACTATCTGTCATTATAATCAATATTCGTGATGGACCTTGAATGTCACCACAACACATACTTTCGGCGACGCCACCTTTGGTGACATTCAGTTTTTTGGTGACGGAGGTGATTGTCCATCACCATTGCTCATATGAAATGGTGACGGTCACTATCCATCACTATAAATCATTATTGGTGACGGACCTTGAATGTCACCACAACACCTATACTTTCGGCGACGCCACCTTTGGTGATGTTCAATTTTTGGTGACGAAAGCTCTTTTGACCCTCACCAATGAGCTTATGGTGACCATTTTCGCCCCTCACCAATGTCCTTTTTTCTTTTAGTGAGCCCACCTCTTCTCTGACCAACAGTTTTGAAACCATAACTATGTCAGACCAACGCATATATGTCATGAGTTTGGGCCTCTCTTACAACAAAAAACACTCCACTTCTTCAAACATTTATTATACATTCCCAAAATAAATAAATAAAAATATGTTTTTCTCTTCAACATCAATAGCAGCAACACAATTCCTATATCTGAACATACATAAAAAAAATCACGGACAGCTCTGGGAGATTCAAACTCATGATAGGGAAATTTCAAACAGTTTATCAAATGTGCCCTTCTGGAAAACTTCTCTGAGCCTCCCATATTCTGCAAAATTGAGGCAGAAAGCTAATAAAATTGGAACAACATAATTAGTTGTAGTGTTAGACACCATCAACAAGCTTCAAAAAGTAGAAGGTGTCGCTAAGGCATGGCCAACTATGAAATACCGCCCTTCCGAAATGGTGGAAAGTGCCTCCAAAATAGCCAGCGATTGACCTTTCATGCCTCTCTCTGCACTAGGAAGAAGCTAAATCAAACGTGGAACTACACCTACTCTGGATATCTTTCTCTATTATTAAGGACGACGCACAAAGGAAATAATGCCTTCAAGCTAGCCTTAATGGACGAAGTATATAGATTTTCTTCAAACAACTTCATCAATCACTCTGTGATTCCTTCTCTCGGTCTAATTTCTCTGGCATAATTTATGTTGTTTTCCAATTTTTCCACGGCAGATGTTGCATTAATTCTGGCCTCGAGACTACACTTTTCCAAGACCCATTCCAAGGTATGCAACATAGAGGGTCTCATAAAATCTCTTTTGATAGACAATGTCATAGACATAAAACATTAAAATTGCACCAATTGTTTCTTCTACAACCTCACGATCTATGCTCACTTCAGAATTAAATCAACACTAGGCTCAATTTCGCATCCAACTCGGCTCCACAGTTGAATAAAATACACTTGGACCCATGATGTCGCCAACAGAAACCACGACCGCTAAACAAGAATATCCTTTTGTTGTTGTCTCATACAACTCCAATCACATAGGTCAGTGGCCCAACGGTAGAGAAGGAAACTACCTTCAAATCGACTGACACACTCTTGGAGGGTGTTAAGAACTCTCTAACAAATGGAACACATAAAAAATGGGAAGGCATTCCTCTTTGGGTCATACAGTCATATGCCTTTTTAATACACTCCAACCTTAATAAGATACTAGGTACATAAAAAATTTCAAGGACCACAACTTAGAAATATATGACATGTAGATTTTCTATAATTACAATATGTGACACATACTTTATCACAATCATGAGACTATTCTACAAACTCAAAAAAACTTTCACTATGTTTTCAATGTTGCAACCAGCTTTGATCCTTTATTTCTCGGATCCTTTGCCACTCATCTCGGATCACCAAACCATTCATATGTTGGAGCACACCACTGCTTTATCACTTGAATCATAGTATTCACACATCATAGGCTTTGAACTTTCAAGTGTTTGGCATCTTCATTTTTAACTTTGACATACTAGTCCTGGATCTCCATGTTTTACCTATCATCAATTAGAGTCGTCAATTTTAACAAAATTACTACACCTATATTGAGTTAGCTAGGCTCAAAAAGGTTCAATACATTCAATATTCTAAAGACATGTCCACATATTGTCATAGCTCCAATAGGTTGTCCATACCTATTAAGCTATCTCATCAATATGAACCAAATCACCTGAAAAGACTTAGCCTTGAATAACTTCAAACGTGCATGGTATCCACAAATACCTTATACATATTATTTACAAATCAATATTTAACATGCATGCTTCACAAGTTCAACACCATATCATAGGTCCTTCACAGCTTTTCACATTGACCTCTCCATAACTTTTGAAAAATTCAACGCCCAAAGACCAAACAATGATTATAACACCCCTCGTAAAAATCCATGTAAAAATATATAAGACCATTGTTGATGGGACACGTATTCCAAGATGAATGGTGGGAAAAACATCCTAGCAGGTGTTCATTCGGTTTATCATGGCTAAAGGAAATTTCCAAAGGCAATGGCAAAGGTTATAGAAATACAAAGTGGAATTTATTGGCATTTATTTATGAAAATAATGGAAATTAGGAGAAAAAGAAGGTGAAAGGTCACATGTTGCATGTGAGGAGGAAAATGAAGGAAAATAATGTAAAATGAAGAAAATAGAGGCCTCATTAATAAAAAGTCTTCTGAGGATCAGTTGGTAAGATTTTGGCTCAAGATTTTGGTTAAGCGTAGTTTTGAAGCTCTCTCATTATTCTCTCTCTTTTTCATACTCTTGTATACTTGGAGTTTTCTTGGATCACTCTTGGAGAGTGTGGTATACTTGGTGATTTGGAGCAAGAAGGAAAAGGACGAGTAGGAAACCACAAGAAGACATCAGAATCAACATCTACAACAAATTCTAAGTGCAGATATTGAGTTGCATGTATGTTTCCCTCAATATTTTTGGCATGCATGGTGTATGCATCTGGATTTTCCGATTTTTCCATTTCCTGGGTAGCCATCGTGTTGTGGGTTTATTTCCATTGAATATTTTCTGTATGGTTCTCATGATTCAATTAGATGTGGGTTGAGTTATTAGTTCCTGGAGCCTTGGTTGGACAAACGCTCTAGAGCTCGATGGAAAAATGTGGGTTGATTTACTAGTCTTAGAAGCCTTGGTTGGAAAAATGCTCTGGAGCTCGACAAACAACTATTGGGTTGAGTTACTAGTCCTGGAGCTTTCGTTGGATAAATGCTCTGGAGCCCTAGGTAGGTTGAGTATCTAGTCTTGGAGCCTTGGTTGGAAAAATGCTCTGGACCCCGGAAACAACCAAGGTTGAGTTACTAGTCCTGGAAGCCCTGGTTGGAAAAATGCTCTGGAAGCCCTGTAATAGTTGCGGTTGAGTTACTAGTCTTGGAAGCCCTTGTTGGAAAAAACACTATGGAGCCCTGGAACAGCTTGGATAGAGACCAGTCCATGATGGTTGTGATGTCCGACTGTGAGATGGAATCACTAGTTGAGGGTTGAGGTGATTTTTCCTCTGGAAGCCCTGGATTGATTGTAATTGATGTTTTTGATGAGATCCCACATTCATGCTTGAAATATGGCACGAGGGTGATTGGATGAAGTGATACTTGGCTTAGCTAATCTCCGGTTGGTTTTTACATTTAGTAATGAAGAGCTTATTCCTATGGTATTTGGTATGCAAATGTACTAGTTTATGTATGTATTTTATTGTTGTTGTATCCCTTATATTTCTATTGTTATTATGCTGGTTATAAGCATGTATCTGATCAATGATGATGTATGGCTCTATCCATGTTTTTACCTGTAAATGAATACTTAATGTATCTATGGTCAAATAGATTGTATTGTAGCTTATGATGTAGGGGAGAAATTCTTCTAAGCTATTCTCAGATAATTAAGAGATCCCCATGTTTAAATTCGTTATTTATACATGTAGATGCAATGGTTGTGACATGTTTGTTGAAATTCTTATCATGGCTAGGAGGGGTCTGGATTAGTTATTGATGATGTGATTTATTCCATACCTTTTTTTTAATGTTATTTATCCTCTCTTAAAGTTTCATGAAGTTCTAGGCAGTGACCTGGGCTTTGGGGCTAAAAGCGTGGCACAAAACCTAGAGTTGCAGGCACAAAACTGGCTTTTTGGGGCCCTGGACGTGACCTTTCCAAGGAATTCCCGCAACTATATGTTGTTAGGAGGAGGGGTTTCTTTGGTCCCAGCAGATATATTTTTCGTCTTGCACAGGAGGAATCGACTTTCCATCTGTTTATTGAATGCCCAGGGGTACATAAAATTTGGGACCTATTTGCTGCCTTTCACGTGGGAAATGGATGGAGGCTAGAATCCATTATTCACTCTTTTGAATAATGGGACAATCTTGGTGGAAATTATAAGACTCTGCCTTTCTTCTTAATTTGGGAGGCGTGGTTGGCTCAGAACAGGGCCCCTTTTGAGGATTCTGACATCGACAATGGAAACATTTTCGGGAGCATAATGTAATGGATTAACAATCTCCCAATCATTGTGCATAGGGCCTTGGATCTCTCACACATGATCAAACTCCATCCTATCACTCTGCCGGATATATTCTTTGATTGGACGCAAAAGGGTGGAGTATGTGGATGTGGGGCCTGGATCAAGATCGATGGACTTCAGAGGTACCATCTTCACTAGAATGGTGGTCATGGATCTAATGTCAGGGCTGAGTTGTTAGCATTGTGGGGAGGCATGGTGTTGGCCTTAAATTTAAATCTCCCCACTATCAATATATATGGGGATGCGAAAGTGGTAATCGATGGCTTATCTGGAAAATGAGTTTTTCAGCTTGTTGGGATGTGTGGTTGGATTACAAGAATGAAAAATCTCATGTCAAGACTTGGAGACCCTCCCATGAGCCATATATATCGCGAATGCAACACCAGGGCAAACTTTCTGTCTAAAAAGGGGCTCACGGTCTCCACGGTATCCTTCTATATTGAACATTTTTTGGGCAAGGAGGTTATACAGAGTTTCACGGTACCCTCTCTAATTGTTTTTATGTACAAGATCCTCAATTATCAAGTTTTATAGTTCTTCAGCAGCGTGCAAGCGAGCCTGTTTTATCATATGACAACGTTTTTTTTTTATGGCTCCCCAGGACGGGCTCTCCATGGCACGATGAGCCTCATACTAGTTTTGTCTTTATATCTTTCTATCATGAACTTCATGTTCGTCTTACATGGTTTTTTGATTATATGGGCTCTGTCACTGGTTTCGATCCTTCTTTCAAGCGAGCCTGATTTTGGATATGATGGGCACTTTTGCATCTTATGGCTTATAAGTGATGGTGTTTGTTACTGTTGCACATGGAGATCATGAATCCATATTCAGTTTTTAAGTTTTATCATGCTATTTTAGAGAATGTTTTGGTCATTAATGTTTATTTTTACATACTCTCATAGAAGGAATGAGCATTTATAGTCTCATTCTTGTACATATGTTCGTTTATTGAACTTTGATGTTATTTAGCATATGAATAGCTCGCATGTCACAGGTATATGGGCTATCTTGCTCATTTTGGATGATGTATCCCTCATGTACTGTTGCTTCTTAATAGAACAACGTTTTTTTCTTCTGAAACAAAAAAACTTCTAGATATTCAAACTAATGAGAGGGAAATTTCAAGCACTTTATCGAATGTGCCCTCTAGACAACTTCTCTCAACATCTCTTCTTCTACATAATTGAGGTTGACTGCCAATAGACTCACAACAACATAATTAGTTAGTGTTAGACACCATCAAAAAGCTTCGAACTATGGCTAAGGCATGGCCAACTATCGCATACCGCCCTTCCCAAATGGTTGGAAGTGTCTCCAAAATAGCCAACGATTGCTCTTTCATGCCTCTGTTTGCACCAGGAAGAAGCTCAATCAAACGTGGAGCTGCACCTCCTCTGGCTATCTTGGCTCTATTTTTAAGTACGTGCACAAAGGAAATAATGCCTTCAGGCTGGACTTAATGGCCGAAGTATATATATTTTCTTCAAGCAACGTCAATAGGTAAGTCTGTGATTCCTTCTCTCGATCCAATTTCTCTAGCAGAATTTTTGTTGTTTGCCAGTTTTTCCATAAAAGATGCTGCATTCATTCTGGCCTCGAGACTACACTTTTCCAAGACCCACTCCAAGGTATGCAACACATAGGGTCTCATGAAATCTATTTTGATAGAAATGTCAGAGACAGAAAACATTAAAATTGCACCGATTGCTTCTTCTACAGCCTCACGATCTACGCCCACTTCGGATTGAAATCAACACTGGGCTCAATTTCACGCCCAAATTGGCTCCATGGTTGAATGCAATACAGTCGGCCCCACGATGGGCGCTAAAAGAAACCACCGCCGCTCAACAAAAATATCCTTTTGCCGTTGTCTCATGCAAAAAATCGGCCTTCACGCAATGTCTGAGCAACAATTCAACTCGACCTCTCATTGTATTCAACAATTCAGCCACGATAACACGAACAAATGTATGTTCACCAACTCAGTTAGATTGAAAGTATTTTGAAAGCCAACAATATCAAGATTTGGAGTTGCAAAATTCCATGGAAGTCTCAAACTAATAGGCAAATATTGCACCGAAGGCGGTCGTCATTTTAGTCGCCCGGAGCAATACTTTGGTGCTAGAGACGCTGTCCAGCGAAATGTTTCTGCTCCCTTTTTCCCAATTCTCAAACGGGATGCTGCGCTCTTCGCACCATTGATGTAATTCGGAACGAGGTCTTTGTGCAGCAAAACCTGGCCGCTCTTCAAGCAGGTGGAAAATATCTAATAAGAGTGAATAACGATCATGACTCAACCTATTGATAGTACTAGTATCTATCTATATATATATATAAGAATTTAAATAAAGTGAGGGGAAGTTAGTTTAAGCCATAATTTCTAACACTAATTTTCTTATAGAAATAAAAGTCTATTAGGTCATTTTCCATGGAATGCCATTATTAAGAAGTGATAAGTTTTTCATGTAAGTTTGAAAATTTATTGTGTTTTCTGAAGTATTTGAGAGACACTCTTAGGTTGGTCTTAACAGTTTTACATGTAATGCATAACACTGATTCTTTATAAAATTAGTAAGTATTGATTAAAAAAATCTAAAAGATAATAATTGTTATTTTAAAATATATAAAAAATTAATTATTAAATTCTTTTATAAATAAGAGGGATAGTTTTATTTGTTATTTGTTAATTATTAAATTCTTTTATAGATAAGAGAGATAATTTTATTTGTTATTTTTTTATAACTAAATTGTAAGATTATTTATTTAATTATCATTTAAATAGGTTTTTTTTATTTTTATTTAGATTTGTTTATGTGAATTTTTTTAATTAAAATTTAAGTATGTGAGTTAATTGAATTTAATTGATGTGGTATGTTATGTTGTAATGTTGGTGACAAAAAAATTTAAAATTAACTGCCAAATAAAAAAAAAGTGTCACTATTATTAAGACACTTTTTTAAAGCTAAAAAGTATGTCTACTTTGAAACATCTAGACTTGACAATCACTATTATTAGTGCTAAATAATTTACTACTATTACATCTAAAGCTTTGAAACTGGGGTGAAGATTGACTCCCAATTATTCTTTGAAAAGATTGTGAAGATTAGGGCAAAGAAATAATTATATAAATTGTAAATTATTGAGGAGAAAAGTATATATAATTTAATTAAATTTACTTAATTTTTTGTTTTTCCTAATTGAAATATAATGTAGTAAGATTGTTAAACCTTATTGAATTTAAAAATTAAGAAATTAATTACATAAAGGAGTTATACTATAGAATAAGGTAGAATTTACTATATTTGGATCCTCTTTTATTTATTTTTAATAATGGCTTTGACAACTAACATATTTTAAATCAAAAAATTAAATAGCACCTTATAAATCAAAATATTAAAATAAACAATAGAATCAAGTTATTGTCCTTAAATTATTGGGCATTTCTAAGCATTAGAACCTTGTCTTAACTAAGATAGATCCCCATGTAGCATGGTGCAAGCTCACAACTTTTCCAAAGAATGTAGATTGAATGATGTCAAGCAAAAATTGAAAGTTATTTGCTTCAAGTAGAGAAGGTACACAAATCCACATGTAGAGTTCTATTTTTGTTTTTATTTTTTTTCATGTATCAAACATTCTATTCTAGTAACTTAATGGTAATTATGAACTTTATGTATGACACCAATCATTTTCCTCCATTGTACCTTGAAATACAACAATGCAGAAATCAACACATTCAAAATCCAATTATGTGGAGGTAGAATGTAAGACACTGCAAGATTTTGATGAAGTGAGATAGTTCAACATTGAAAAATGGTCAGAAATGAATGTTAGAGGAGAAAGAAATATGCACCAAACCTGTGTGGAAGGAAACATTCTTAGAGACAAATGTACACTTCGTAGCCTTTTTCCACTTTTGGGGAATATTGTATGCTTTCTAAGGAATAAAAATCCTTTTGGGTTTATTTATAGGCCCTTTCCTGGTCAAATACGTAACCAAGTCTCGCAGAATATCATGTTTACTAAAGGAAAAATAGTGGTTTCTACCAGAAGAGTTTAGGATGGTACCTATAAATAGTGAATTAAAGTTGCTATGTTAGCTAAAATATTTATTCAGAAAATGCTCAACAAAAGATCCACTTCTCTCCTATCAAACAATGTAAAGTTGTTATGTTAGTGATTAAATTTATTGATAGATTTATTTCGTAGCTTTTCTTTAAGCTAGTTCATCCAATGGTAAATTTTTAATTTGTTATTTTCAAAAACACTGTATATAAACCTCCTGTGTTTCAAACCAGTCCAAATGCCCAAAATAAGTTAAGCAACAACAAGAAAAGGAAAATGTTGGGAAGGTTATAGAATCTGTAAATTGGGTATAATGTAAGTGATTTCTCTTTATCTTCTAACTATGAATGGCATTTCATTTACTAATTTTTATATTAAGTGATCTTTGATATGTCATGATTCTTCTCGAATTTATGCATTATCTTGTTTCCTTCGCAACATCTAGTGCAATTGCTAGTTACACATCTCCCTCATATTAAACTATACTAGCAATTGGACCACATGACCTTGCAAAGGAAGCACTGCAAGTTGTAACATATGGAAGAATAACATAAATGAGATATATATGATATGTTTTGTAATCTAGATGTTTCCTCATCTGGAACTTATTGGATCTACAAAAAGATAATAAATTTTTTTAGCTTTACAAGTTTAATATTAAATAAAAATTAATATCTATATTAATGAAGTCATGTACAAGATGCAATCTCACAAATACATAAGAATTTCTTTAATTATTATTTGAATTGGAATTGTGATGTCTAAAAATAGAAAAGGAGTTATGTTTCTTTTCAAGAGGAACTTCTCTATAAGGATGGATATTATAACAAAACCATTCTAATTATTAAAAAATATAATGTTGAATTGATGAGATATTTCTCGATTAAGATACAGGTAAATACAAATTCCCAAATGCTAACTGGAAAACAAAAATAAATAAATTACCAAATACTAATCACCTACCATGAGATTCCATTCTCTGTAAATCAGAGTCCCTTGTAAAATAATTAATTATAAGGCATAGATCATACATGCACATTTATGAATATCCATGCCTCTAAGAGTTCTCTTATTACTATACTTAGAATGGAAATATATAGCTCATCAAAAAGAAAAACCTCTTATGGTTCCTTATCTATTTATCTACTAAGAACTTGTAGACCATGGTTTTCTTGTAGATCTGATCAGGTTTGACAATGATAGAGGTAAAATTAGGTTGATTCACTGCATTAGGAAAAATCTGAGTCTGGAAGCACAATGTTGCATGTGGCTTGTAAATGAAGCCTCCCTTTCCTATTATTTCCTTCATATTTTTCCTTTTCTTTTTTTGTAAATAATATGTTTCTATTAAAAATAAAGGCGAGTAATTACAATATAGCGAGTTGGTGCGAGCGACATGCCTCAACAGCCAGACTCTGAAATATGTTCCATGTCATTACACACAATGTTACAGGTGTAGAGAACAAAATTCCCAAAAGTGTTATGAGAGCTTGACATTACATTGGGGTAAGAACCTGAGGCATAAAGGGTTGCGTAGAGGCCTGTTGTAGAAGACTTTGCAGGCTGAGTAGTGGCCAAGGGTTCTCAAGAGCCAAAAGCATACAAGCAACTAGTAGCGAAACTACAACCAACGATAGATAACATACCAAAAAATAGAGGATGTAGTGGTCTCAGGTTATGGTAGATCCTCGTCAAAGTTGGCCTCTCTGCTAATTGGTCACTCTGGAGTTGTTCCTTCAATGAAGGCTTCCTGGGCTATTTTTCTGGTGGTTGCACCCCCAACCTCCTTCTTGACACCGAGCAAGGCTTCCACTATATCCATTCGCTCTTTTAATAGTGTGAAGTGGGGAGACTCCTTGGTGACGAAGTGGGGAGACTCCTTGGTGATGAAGTGGCAATGGTGAAAAACACCGACATACATAATGAACTTCTAGGTGAGATTGTCCAACTTCTTCTCCAAGATGGTGTTGTGATCCTCATTGGGTTGCATGGTGAGACCAATCATAGTTTTGGTTTGCCAGTGAAATTCGATAGCCCTATTGAAAAAAATTTCCCTGGCCCTTGTAAGTCCAGGGTGAGGAATCCAATTGAATTCCTGATCAACCTCTTTTGTGATGATGCGCTGGCAAACCAACCTGTCTTGGTCTTCTAGCTCTGCCACCATGTGACAAGTTTCCATATTGACCATAGTCTCATAGTTCAGAGTCGCTTGTCAAGCCACGAACTCTGCCCTTGTAGTGGGCATCATGATGGGAGAAGCCCAACAGAATGCGTGAGCCCTCCTGCCATGACCTCGGCTGTGATTATTCCCCCCTTTGAGCTAAGGAGTTGGCACAATGGGTGGACATGTTGGGATAGAAGTAGGGAATACAGGGCAAGCGGGGATAGTTAGGGCGATGGCTACAAGGGACAGTGAATGACAGACAAAGCAAAGAGGGGCGCACATCAAGAATAATAAGATCGAATGCAAAGAAAGGAGAGAGTGTTTGGTATTCATAGGTAAGGGAGAGTGGGGGGGTGGGATGAGAATATAGGGGGTGGGGAGTGATGAGCACTCGAGCAGGGTGATGGGGGTAGTTAGAACTATCGGAGCTTCCAGATAGGGATAGGCCATTTGGGTGGCTCTACATGACGTGCTCGGTATTGCCTCTGTTGCGATCATACGAAATGGAGATTGGTATCATGATTGAAGTCAGGAGGTGGATTATTGTGCGCCTGGATCCCGCCAAGCCTGTCCAAATGATCTTGCTTCATTATGATGGTGCACTACTTCTTGAGATTCCAATGGTTTAGCTCATCCCAGCTCGTAGAGAGAAGCCTATTGGAGCTTTCCACCCCAGCATTGGCCAGCTTTTCAACCAGATGGTTTACAGATCGTTTGATAGCTTGAAAGGTGATGCCCCTAGAGTGTTGAATGTGTGTCTGAATCCTAATGAGGATTTTTCTTAGTCTCCAGTTGTCTGACACCTACATAGTCGTTCTCATGTATTATATGTTCTTGAAAACTTGGGTAGAAACAGTTAAGTCTCCTTCTATGATGAGTGGCCAAAAATTCCTGGTGCGAGTGATCTCAATTCTGTGTTCAAGTGCCTGCTGTTCAATCGCGTTGTTGGAGGAGTGGACAATATTTTCATAATAGACCCAAAGAAATTTCCCTCTAGAATTCCTAAAGCTTCCTCCGAAGCTAGCCATCCTAGGGTTGCCTTTGGCAACCCGATCATAATTTAGCTTAAGTGTACTAGACTCTAGGGGGAGCCAAGATTGATCAGGGCAATGTTTGGAGGGGATCTCAAATGTTAGGGGAATGGAGGAGAAGGGGATGTCCAACAATGAAAGGACACAAAGATTTCTCGGGTTAGAGGGTTGGTAGGAGCTTCCAATTTCGATATGGTGAGAATTTCTCTAATCATCCTCTTGATTGATGACATGGTTCTTTCTTCCTGATTGATAATTCCCTTGAATGTTCTTGCATTTTGTTCCTTCCACAGGGAACAAAAAATCATCCCCGGGATGAGATTCCAAGCCCCATTAATTGTAGGTTGTTTGGAGATGGTGGAGCCCCAGAGCTCGATGGTGTTGAGAATGGAGGCAGGGTCTCTATCGGTGGCATGGAAGACCAACAAATTTGAATTCAAGATTTTGTTGGCATACATGCATTAATTTAATAAATGGTTAGTGGTTTCCTCATTGACACCACAGAGAATGCACCTGGAGGGGCTGATACAGCCCTTTTTTGTTAAGTTATCCCAGGTTAGGATCTTCTTGTGCATTGTAAGCAAGAGGACGATGTTGATTTTGGGAAATTTATTTTTGTCCCAAATAATCTTCCATTTCTTCTCCAGAGGAGTGGGGTTAGGGGAAGCCAAATAGCCATAGGCATCTTTGATGTTGAATTTTCCTACCAGATTCTTCCCCCATCTGAGCTTGTCCTCCTCATTGTCTGTTCTAATCTTTCTGTGTCCCAATTCTTCAGAGATTTTTTGCCATGATTTAGGGTAGACATTGTGATCCCACTCTTCTTTCGTGTGCCAAACCCTCCAACCATCATATTCGTTGTTGGGTTGCCAGTAGTGATTGACCTGTGTTTTGTTTTTTTTTCCATATGTGCCTTAATATGGTTGAATTTTACCTGGTCCAATTTTTGGCATTGTTTCCATTCATCCTCTTAGAATAGGGATTTCTCTCCTGTACCAATTTCCCAGAAGCTATGGTTTTGAATAACATCTATGTTTCCCCAGGCCTGGTTCCAAATAACAGATCCTTTGAGGGTGCCATTGAGCCTGATAAGTTGTTCGTGATAGTGTGAGGGGGCATATTTTTCTTTCCACAGCTTACTCCATGGGGAGTGAGGGTTGGTAAACAATCTCCACTAGGTTTTTGCACCCGAGACCCTGCCCAAGGTTTTTGGGTCTCTGGGTCCTATACCACCTTCCTATTTCGGTTTGCAGGCTTTTTTCCTAGCAACTAATGCCCATTTTCCTTTATTCTCGTTGCCTTTTAAAAGGAAATTCCTTTGTATACTTCCAAGATGGTGGGCTATGGATTTAGGGGTGGCCGGAGTCGAATAGAGATAGTGAGGGATGGCTTGCAGCATAGATTGAATCAAAATCAGACAACTAGCAAGGTTAAGTGATCAGAAGGTCCAATTGGCTTGTCGTTCTTCTAGATTTGTAGAAAGGCTAACCCAATTTAATTTGGCTAGGGGCTTGTCAGTGAGGGGGACTCCCAGGTATTTGGAGGGGAAATTTCAAATTTTGATGTCGAAATTACTGAAAATGTTTCTTTGGATAATCAAATTGGTATTCATATATATATATATATATATATAAATTAAAAAAATTAAATAATAATAATAATAATAATAATAATAATTGGATTTCTCCACATTGATGGAGGCCCCAGAGGCATTGGAGAACTTAGTCAAGATAACTTTGAAAGCGGGGGATTCTTTGAGGGTGGGATATCCCATGAGTAGGGTTTCATCCATAAATTGTTGATGGGTAGAGGGGGTATGGAGTGGTAAAGATTGATGCCAAAGATAATCCCTTGAGAGGAATCAGTGGTGATGGATTGGCTGATACGCTTTGCCATGATTACAAAGAGAAAGGGGGAAATTGAATCCCCCTGTCCAATACCATGGGAAGGAATGAAGTTTTGTGAGGGGGATCCATTGAGGTTAATAGAGAAGAACACCTCCGAGACCAATTTCATGATCCATTTAATGCAATCTTTGTTAAACGCAAAAGCTTCCATGACTTTCCTCATGTAGTCCCAGATGATTTTGTCAAAAGCCTTGGACACATCTAGTTCATTAGCATACCTGGTTTGTTTTTTCTTTGAGGGAGTGAATGATTTCTTGAGAGAGGATAATGTTTTCGAGGATTTGTCTACCTTCAACATATCCCGACTAATGCTACAAGATGAGGAGGGGTAGAATATCCTTGATCTTGTTCATTAGGAATTTGGAGATCATGTTGTAGATGACGTTGTAGAGAGCTATAGGTATAAACTTGTTAGGGGATTAAGCATTCTCCGACTTTAGAATTAAGGTGAGGAAGGTGGCATTCAAGGATTTCAAGACTGTTTTTTGAATGCAAGTTTCCTCGACCAGATCATAGAAGTCCTCCTTAAGAAAAGGCCAGCAGACCTTGAAAAAGTAAGTGGTAAAGCCATCTGGGCCTGGCTCCTCCCCGTTGGGCATGGACATGAACACGTCTTCAACCTCCTACATAGAGAATTTCCTTAGAAGCATTTGGTTATGCTCCTTAGTAAGGATGGTTGGGATGTGCCTAGTGATTTTTCTGATTGCAACAAACCTATATTGACCAGTTTCAGTGAGGAGCGTACCAAAGTATTGGGTAAGTTATTCTTCCATCTCATTATGCTTGTGGATGAATCCACCTCCATTGGTCTTAAGGCTTAAAATTCTATTGTTTCTCCTGTGTTGGATCATGGACTAACGGAAGAACTTCGAGTTCCTCTCGCCACACTTCAGCCAATTGATGCGGGACTCTTTTTTCCAAAAATTTTCCTCTTGAGATACCCTTTCCTCCCACTTATGTTGAATTTGAAGTTCTTCATATTTTCTTTTTTTATTTATACCCTTTTCTATGATTTTTTGTTGGAGGGATTTCTGTCTTATTTCCAGCTTTCTTTTCTTTGAGGTGATGTTGCCAAACATTTCCTTGTTCCATATCATGATCTCCACCTTTATGAATTTTAGTTGTTGCTGAAAATTGTACATTTTCTTCCCTTGATTAGGTTGGGGGATGTGCCACCATTCTTTCAACTTGTCCATGAATTTTGGATGGTCAAGTCAGAATGCATCAAATATGAAAGGTTTATTTTTGGGCCCAATAGCTATGTGGACGGATAGAGATATGGGCCAGTGATCCGATCTCACCTGAGGTTGTATATGGGCTTCAGCTTCCCAAAAGGTGAGGTAGATTTCCTCCGATAGTATAAAATGATCCAACCTAGAAGCTATCTCTTTGTCTCCTCCAAGCTTGTTATTCTAGGTGAATGTGCCATTTTTGGTTGGAATGTCTACTAGCTTAATATCATTGATGGTGGATTGGAAATCCATTGAATCTCTTTTGAGCTTGCTAATGCCCCCCTTCTTCTCTCCCAAGTGGACGACCATGTTGAAGTCTCCTGCAATTATTTTTCAGTTGTATTGGAAGGAGTTTATAGTTTGAATTAGACTGTTCAACATGTCAATTTTCTCTGCCACTCTGTGTGGCACATAGATGCCGGTGACACAGAAGTTGTCATTTGTGCCTATGATTTTTAGAACTGTTGTTAAGACATGCTTAGTGGCAACTGATTTTGTAAGATCGAATACCAAGATTTTACAAAGGGTTATTATTCCCCCTGCAGTCCCATTTCCAGAGATTGCAATGTGATCATAGTTTTTAAATAAATTTGTATGTATCCTATTGCTGTTGTCCAAGTCAATCTTCATTTTCTTGAAGCAGCAGGATATCTAGCTTGTCAGTAACAATTTTGTTTCTCATGATCCTTTGCTTTCCAACACTATTGAGTCCTCTAATGCTCCATGTGGTGCAAATCATTGTAAACTCTTAGAAGGTATGTTTACAGCTCTTATCTTTCCTTCATTTATGAGGCAGACACCCAACTCTTGAAGGTGTTGATTTGTGGTTTTTCGTCCTATTTTTATGTTTTGTCCCTTTGGGAAGTATTTCCCTCCCTCTATTTTGTGAGGATTCCCTTGTCTACTCTCTTTTCCTTGGATTCTTGTCCTGAGTTTTGTATCATTACCTCCTGTAATAGGTATGCTTCTTCAATTTTTTGAATTTGGTCCTTCAGTATTTATTCTATTTCATTTTTTTTTCCATTCCTTTGCAACTGTTAGTAGATCAATTCTCTCCAATGCCTCTTTGATAGCATTTTCCTTTGGCGTTGTGGCTTCCTGTACATGTTCCATCTTTGTGTCATCCTATTTTTGTTCGTTTTCTAGCATGTTGTGATCTTGTTCCCCATCTGCAGATATATAGGTGGAAATTTCTCGATTTTCCCATGGTTTTCTTCCTCCGATATTAGAGGGATATGTTACACCAGTTGATTGTTTAGGACTTCATAATTGTTGTGATACATCACTTTGGGCTGCTCTTTTTTGTTGGTCATTTTCTTGTTTCAAACTCGGGATTATCCTTGCTCTTCTTTCTTTTTGTTAGTTTGGTCCTCTAAAGGGGGGGACCTTGTTTTGATAGAATTCCCTGAATAGGTGTCTGTGATAGTGGCACTTCCTACATCTGAAGGGGATGTGATCATAATCAATAATTTTCATCCAAATATCATCCCTATAAATTAATTTTATTGCCTCCAATAAGGCCCGTGAGACATCAATGTAGGTGGAAATTCTGGCATATAAGTTGTAATGCTCGTTCTTGGTTCCCTCCGATATCTTGATGTATTCTCCTAGAGCATCACCTATTCCTTTAAGAACCATGGGGGCCTAGTATTCCGTTGGGAGGGAGTATATTTGAATCTAAACATGGACTCTTGTGAAGTCCTCTTTATCTATTGTGAATTTATGTTTCCAAAATCTCATGTAGAGACCAGCCGAGTTGAAGAAGTACAGACCTCCTTCAAAGATTTTGTCTCTGTCTTCTAGGAGGCTGAAGACAACTATGAAAAATCCCTTGGAACCAAGTTGCAGTTGGATTTCTCCTTTTGGCTTCGATTTGGAAAGGATCCATCCATTGAGGGATCTTTCTATTGGTCAAATTCCCATGAATTTGTAGATGATAACATGTTCCTACATATAGTCTCTGTGGATCGCTATATTTGGGTCTTGTATGATCATTTTCGGTGTCTTTTTGGCCTTTGGATGACATGTGCTATTCTATTGCGGTTGGTTTTTCTCTCTGTCTTCTATAAAATCTTATTCTAGTGCGACACCGGAGGGGCGAGGGACATGAGTTTCATCTTTGTCAGGTGTTTGGTCCTATAATAGGTCTAAGGCTTACTTTCCCTTACCTTGTAGAGTGTCACTCATAATCGTGCTCTATCCTAGAGGGATATATGTTGAGGTCAAAGTCAACCTGGTAAACAAGGAAATGTTTTTCTTGGACGAAATACCTGTGATCAAGCCTCTAAAGGAGGGGGGGGGGTGGGGGGGGGGGGCGATTGGGCATTGTTCGGAATCGATGAGGGGGCCACTAGGGAGCCCATACTGGGCAACCGATGGTAGGAGCTGCATAGTCGAGTGGCTTAATGCGATTAGGTCAAATGCAGGTGCATCATACCTAGGTCAGAGTATCGACCACCCACCACCGGTTGCATATATATTTTTGGGTTTGCCCAATATGCTCATATTACTCATCGTCTTTCAGATTATTATTGGTATAAAATTTCATACATGGAGAAGTGAACTACACCTCCATTACCCTGGAACTCCATTTATCCTTCATTCTCGCCATAGGATTCAACCAATTCTTCAACTTGGGTTCATCCATAATGTAATTGTTATCAAATCCAGGAGTTTTCTCGTTACTCTTCACCTTATTAATTATGGTGCCAATAATCATCTCTTTCCTAAATTCCAATGGAGTTCCCTCTATAGAAAATTTTTGGCCTATTGAAATCATACAATCATCTATAGGAGTATAATGTTAAACCCATATTTCGAAAAAAAAATTCCAGTGTATCCCTTCCACTATTATTCCCTGCAAGGTTCCAGTAAGAATGAGTGGTTAATCTCACAAGCATGGATTTGTTCCTTGGTATTACCAAATAATCGAGTCTCAGCTCCATGTCTCCACTTATTATATATGTCACTGATACATCTAGGTCAACAGGAAAACCTTCATGTTATGTTTTAATAGGTAACACATATTTATTTTTAGCTATAGGAAATATATCTTTCAACAATGTGAACCAACAAAAACCTCTATAAAACTTTACAGTGACCAATAATTAAGGAATAGGTTACAAATATCTCATACTTTTAGGTGAGTATGCTAGTCGGATTTGTGATGGATTGGTAAAATTACCATTTTTGGTCATTGAAAATGTTGTGAGAAGTTGTGAGTCCAATGAAAATAGGGTCTATAAATCCATTCACAATACTAGAATTTGCAAAATTACATTTATCAAAATTATGATATTCTCTCCTAGACTATTAATGTATCAAATAAGAAGACTAATTTAATAATTGTTCCTATGGCATATGGTAGTTATTAGGTTTGCAACTTGTAAAATTTTATTCCATGCGTTCAATGTGGGATGCTACTAGACCTAATAAGTATCTCAAATCAGTATAACACATTTTAGTATTTTCAACTTGAAAACCCATAATCCCCTATTTTTTCCAAACCTCATTTTCCACCTACTAACCAATTTGATATAGGTCAAAATAACGCCCATAGGCAAGGACATGAGATTTTAAAGTCTACATAAATGTTCACCAATGTTTCATTTTATGTATAAAGATATAATATTTAGTTCTATCTGGCTCATGATGGATTCTTTATTCAACTGCCATGGGAATTCTCTATCCAATCATCCAAGGGGATGGGGAATTTTTTGATTCTCTAGGAGATCATCTTGCTCATTTTCATAGGCATTCTCTATCCAATCAGCCAAGGGGATGGGGCATGTTTGGCTTCTCTGAGAGATTGTATTTCTCATCTCGGGATTTGTTAGGCATGCTTAATTTCTCCTTCATATCAGCTCTGCAACTATTCCAAAACCCAAAAATATTTCTTATTATTTGACTATTTATATCAAATCTAGTTTATTTTATCGAGCATAACCTCTAAAATAATATTATGGCACACAAATATATCGGTTAGATTTTTTTTTTTCTGTTTTGTTGAATGAAAAATAAACATGATCGAAATATCATAACCCACGATTTAGATATTCACATTCAATACACCCTCTAAATTTTAGACAGTGATATAGTTTTATGAATCATCATGCCAACTTAGTAGCATAATTTCCAAGGTTATATGTTTGTAGAGTTTAGAAACAAGACAAATTTTTTTTATTTGAGGAAAAATGGAAAATCTTGAGGAGTTTAATTTTGGAGATACTTAAATAATTTTATACATTAGATGAGAATTAGGCTAGTTATAGTTGTTGATATTTTTGAGTGTTTGGGTAGCATCAAATGTGCTCTAGCTCCCAAAATTTGTGGAGGGACTAGGGTACATGAGATCTCTAAGACCCAGAAAGCGATTTGAGAAATTCCATCATGTTTAAGAGATATTTAATTAATTAATATTTTTAATTAAGGACCCTAAGTCTAACTTAGGAAAATTAAAAGATTAAATTTAATTAAATTAAACATGTGATGAAAATGACTTAAGTCACACTTATCAATATTTATTTTAATCTTAGCCGTCGGTTCAATATGAGATCATGACCATTGGTTTCCCAATGAGAAAAGTCTAAAGGAAAGGCTTGGGGTCAGTTGGAGAACACACATAGTGGCAGAGCACTGAAACTAAGATAGAATTATAGGGCGTAGTTTGCTAAGAATTTCCAAAAGTTTTTCAGCTGCAACAAGTGTTGTGAAACCAGCTCCAAAAAGAGAAGAAAAGAGATATCAACGCCTTAGAAGTAAGCCACTTCGAGGGGGCAACCTCCAATACATTACATGAATGAAAAATTCTTGGATGATTCAAATTACAAAACCTCCTTTCTATATATAGGAGTCCATGGGGCCAGAATGTAATCCTAGTGGGCCACAATGTAATCCTAGCTGACCTAACAATAATAATTTAAGGGCACAATAATAACAATATGGGGGTTACAAGGGTACAATAATAACAATAAGGGGGTTACACTAACAATAATAAGGGACTATACTAGTAATATAGGAACCTAACATGCCCCTCTCCTTCAAAAAAGTGTGGTCCTCAATGCTCGAGTAGCTCTGGGTGCTTTTGTATAAAATTCTCATCCTCCCATGTAGAATCTTCAGTGGGTAAGTTCTTCCACTTGATGAGATACTCTGAAATTGATCGATTCCGTAGCTGTCGAGTTCTTGTTTCCGTGACCACTTCAGGTTCCAATATGATTTTTCTTTCCTCATCAAGTTCTAGAAATATTGTTTGAACTGGAAGATTTTCACCTGTAACCTTCTTTAAGAATGAAACATGGAATATTGGATGCACTCGTGAATAAGTAGGAAGCTCTAATTTGAATGCCATAGTACCAATATTTTGCAACACCTTGTAAGGACTATAGTACTTTGGAGATAATTTATTATCCTTCTTAGCTTGCTTGAGGGAAATTTGTTTGTATGGTTGTAGCCGTAAAAATACCCAGTCTCCTACATCAAAACTTATCTCACTGCGATGTTGATCTGCTTGTTGTTTCATTCGATTTTGTGCCAAATTTGGGTTTTCCTTTAAGAGTTGGAGAACTTCTTGTTGATGCTCGATGTGATCTTCCACCTCTTGAACCTTCGAATTTTCTCTTAAATATGATGTGGTGGATGGTGGATGATATCCATAAAGTTCCATAAATGGGGTCATTTTTGCTACAATATGGAAGGAAGTGTTATACCACCATTCAGCTAGAGGTAACCACTTGACCCATTGTGTTTATTTATCAGATACAAAACAACGAAGATATCATTCCAAACATTTATTTACTATCTCAGTTTGACCATCAGATTGACGATGATAAGATGAGCTATGAGCTAACTGAGTACCCAAACAAGAAAATAACTCTGTCCAAAAATTTCCAGTAAAAATGGGATCTCTGTCGCTCACAATAACCCTTGGGTTTCCATGTAGCTTTTGAACTATGTCCATAAATGTAGTAGCAACTGTACTTGCTTTAAATGGATGAGATAATGCACAAAAGTGTGCATACTTGGTAAGTCTATCAACTACCACCATGATGACACTCTTTCCTTCGGACTTAGGTAAACCTGTGAAAAAATCCATTGAAATCTCCTCCCAACGTTGACTTGGAATGGATAAAGGTTGTAGAAGACCCGGGGTCTTAATTGTCTCAACTTTATTTTGCTGGCAAACCAAACATTCCACCACAAAATTTTGAATATCAGATTTAAGGCCATCCCAAAAAAATTCTTTCTTCACCCTGTAGTAAGTTTTTAAAAATCCTGAGTGTCCTCCTAAAGGAGAAGTGTGCAATTCCAGAAGAATCTTTTGTTTTAGTTGGGAATTATTACAAAGATATAAGCGATCTTTGTACCATAAGGAATCATTTTTCCAACTAAATGTATCAGATGTACTAGGATCTTGCTGCAACTTTTGAATGAGTGTCCATACATATTTTTCCTTCTTCCATTCATCTCTTGCTTCGGTTATCCAATCTGGTTGGATAATAGAAATGGCAGAAAGCAATGCTTCCACCTCTTCATTCTTTCTTGAGAGTGCATCTGCAACAACATTAAGCTTTCCTTTTTTGTAGATTATTTCAAAGTCATAACCCAACATCTTTGTGACCCATTTTTGCTACTCTTCTGAAGATAGTCTTTATTCCAAAAAGTGTTTAAGACTATCATGATCAGTTTTTACCTTGAAGTGTCTTACCATTAGGTAAGTTCTCCATTTCTTTAGTGCATGCAGTATTGCTAACATTTCCTTCTCATAAATAGGTTTCTGTAAATACTTTCCTTTGATTGGACGACTTTCAAAAGCAATGGGTCTTCCTTCCTGCATTAAAACAACACCAATTCCATTTCCTGAGGCATCACATTCCACAATAAAGATTTTTGTGAAGTCTGGCGTAGCTAAGACAGGCGCTAGGCACATTGCCTCTTTAAGATGTTCAAAGGCCATAGCTGCTTCAGGAGTCCATGAAAATGCATCTTTCTTCAATAATGTTGTTAGAGGTGCTGCTATTCTCCCATAATTCTTAACAAACTTGCGATAATACCCTGTTAACCCAAGAAATCCTCGCAACTTCTTTATGGTTGTGGGGACTTTCCATTCCTTAATAGCTTTAATTTTGTTAGGGTCTACTTTAACACCCTCGTGAGATACAATATGACCCAGATATTCCACCTCTTGTACTCCAAAGAAACATTTGGATTTTTTTGCGTATAATTGTTTCTCCTGCAATAGTTTGAGCACCCTGTCAACATGTTCAACATGATCCTTCCAAGACCTGCTGTAGATTAGTATATCGTCAAAAAATACTAGCACAAATTTTCTAAGGAAGGGTTTGAAAATGGAATTCATCAACCCTTGAAATGTAGAAGGTGCATTGGTAAGGCCAAAAGGCATGACCAAAAATTCATAATGACCCTCATGAGCTCGAAATGCAGTTTTTGGAATATCTTCAGTCTTCATTCTAATTTGATGATATCCTAAACGAAGATCCAACTTGGTAAAATAAATTGCTCCATGTAATTCATCCAATAATTCATCAATCACAGGAATGGGAAATTTATCTTTAATGGTGAGCTTATTGAGCTCCCTGTAATCCGGACACATTCGCCATGATCCATCCTTCTTGTGTACCAATACTACGGGAGCAGAGAAAGAACTTTGACTAGGTTGAATTATACCCGCCTCTAACATTTCTGCAATCATATGTTCAATTTCGCTCTTTTGGACATAAGGATATCTATAAGGCCTGATGTTTGGAGGAACACTTCCTAGAATCAAATGAATAGCATGATCATGATCATGAATAGGTGGGAGTCCTTTTGGAGTTTCAAAAACCTTGGAATGATTATCCAAGACTTTTTAGAGATCTGCAGAAATAGATGATTTTGATGTTGGAACTTCTAGTGAGCATAATTGTGCAATTATGCCTCGTTGTTCCTTCTTTATAATCTTTGTCATGACATTAGAGCTTATTATCTTTCCCGGCTTCCCTGCAATACCCCGTAATTCAACTTCCTTTCCTTTTGAAAAAAATTTCAAGAAAAGTTCTTGAAAATTAAAAGCTATTGTCCCCAAAGATTATAACCATTGTGCTCCTAGTACAACATCAGCACCTCCCATTGGAATGGAAAGAATTGGACTATTCAATACATATTCCTCATGGTTAGCTTGATATTATGGCATTTTCCAGAGCAATTTATAGTTCTTCCATTTTCAACCATCACTTGACATTATGGTGCTGGGTATAGGAAACAATTCAATTCCTTGGCTACCTTACAATGAATAAAATTATGGGTACTACCTGAATCAATCAACACTATTACCTTTTTCTTGATATGTCCTTCTATCGTGAGAGTTTGAGGAGTGGTAATTCATGCCAATGCATTACACGATATGGTCGAACTCATTTCTTCCACTTCTTGGGTTGGTTCCTGGTGTATTTCCTCTTCTTTTTCATTTTCTTCTTCCTCTTCACAATCTATGTAAAATAATTTCTTCTCATAACACTTATGACCTTTAGTGTATTTTCTATCACAACTGTAGCAAAGCCCTTTTGCTCTTTTTTTCTTCCAATTTTTTTGGTGTCAACCTTGTAGGTTGTGGAAATCTTGGAGTAGCAACACTTCCATCTTTATAGAAGTGAGTGGTAGGCTTCCTTGTCGCCATAATTTTACATTCAATTTTTCTTGCCATGTTTTCCATGTTTTCTTTCATTTTTTCATCGATCTTAGCTTCCATGCCCACTTCCATGCCATCCATCTTAGCTTCCAAACCATTCATCTTAGCTTCCACACCTTTCTTCAAACCATCCATCTTAATTTCCATGCCTTTCTTCAAAACTTCCATTTCATTTTTTGTTGTTCTTTGTGAGAGCGAAATTTGTTGCACTTGCTCTTGTAATTTTGATATGTCATGTTGCCATTTTTCGTCTTCATGAGTCATAGTAGAGCCTTATAAAGGCTTAATGGGTGTTGAATTATTTTTAGTGGCAATTTTAGAATCCAATACTGATATTTATTCTAGAATATTCCCTTGGAATCAATTCAACTTGATTCTTCAAACAAGATTTATGTAATTCGGAAAAAAAAAATACACACCTTTTACTTGCTTTTGAGGAGCTTGATATTGAAATAGAATTATATCTGTTATTTCTAATATTCAATATCTAAACTTCAGCCCTGTAGTAGCCCTCTAAAGCTTCTTTCAAATTCCACAGGTCTAATCTGATTTGGATTCTTCAAGACAAAGTTATGTCCAATCTCCCACAATGACCCAATTTTTGATTGGTTCAGTAGAGCGAACTTGTATGACTTTCCACATGTCACTGTTTCGTCCTTCGGTTCTGAAATTGATAGAAAATAAACTAAAATCCATTCACTTGCAACCAATTTTTATGCACTCCAATCTGATGCTCAAAGAGAGAGTTATGAATCGTTTCCCATGATCACCCCTTTGAGATGAAATTCGGGAGCCTGAAAAAGCACTACCTTCCACAGATCATATCTCCGAAAATATTGTGAATCAAGATCTAAAATTTTTTGACGAGTTTCCTCAATATTTTGGCTTCACACCCTAAAAATTTCAGATTCTGAACCTTCGTAGAAAAAACGTTATAGCACAAATTCCACAATGACCTGTTTACGAGTCTGAAAAAAGACCTAACTTTGACAGATCATATCTCCAAAAATATTGTGAACCAAGCTTTGAAATTTTTTGAAGATGTTCCTCAAGATTTCAGCTTCACACCCTAAAATTTTCATCTTCTGAAACATCGTAGAAAAAAAGTTATAGCGAAAATTCCACGATGACCTATTTAGAGCAGCGAAACCCTAGAATCCAAAGCTCTGATACCAAATGTTGTGAAACCAGCTCCAAAAAGAGAAGAAAAAGATATCAATGCCTTAGAAATAAGCCACTTCGAGGGGGCAACCTCCAATACATTACATAAATGAACAATTTTTGGATGATACAATTTACAAAACCTGTTTTCTATATATAGGAGTCCATGGGGCCATAATGTAATCCTAGTGGGCCACAATGTAATCCTAGCCGACCTAACAATAATAATTTAAGGGCACAATAATAACAATAAGGGGGTTACACTAACAATAATAAGGGACTATACTAGTAATATAGGGACCTAACAACGAGGGGTAGTATTGGCGGAAGGGATGATCTCATCTTGGGCTAAAAGTGAAACAACAGGCAGAGAAGCAGTAGACTAAGCAGTTCAGAGGGATTAGTAGCTACGCAACAGTTGTGTAGTGCAAAGGAAATAGGAGGCTAGCAGGGCTGATGCAAGCCCAACCATGATCTAAAGCTCCACTTTTAGCTAAAAATTGAAAGTGCTTGAAATTTATTTAAACCTGAACAACCAGATAGAGTTCATTACCAGGATTCTAGCGCAACTAGTTTCATCAAAATCCAAGTTCATATGGCTGAGTTATCGTCTACTATTCATTTTCCAAAATAGGCAAAACATGAGAAAAATAGGTACAGTGTTGATGTGGCAGGTACAGTTAGGAGTTGCAAGAATACCCTCCAGAAATAGCCAATGACACTGTGCCAAGTGGCACCGCCTGATTCACCGATGATGACTAGGAAGTGCAATTTTTTTACTCCTAAGTCTAAGTGGAATTTTATTTAAGTTGGCATTTCATTATATGGTGGCCAATGGGGAAGGGCCACGTGGCATGCCATGTACCTCCCCATGGCAGGCAGGTTGGAAGGTCGAATTGGGGTCGAATTACATGTTATGTTAATGTTTGGACTAAGGTATTATGGAATTATATATATATATATATAGTTCAAACATCATACGGCGGATTTCACCAATTATGGAGGAGATTTTACTAGCCAATGGTGGAATTTAAATTTGGAGCGAGTTGCTAAGTATGGCAGAGACCTATTATCATATTATTGGGAAAAATTATTGTGGTGGAGTGGGGGTCTAACCTCTGACCTCACACCCACCAAACCAATCGCCTAACTGTCTCTCCTATCGGGTTATCCTTACCTTATATGATCTCTGCTTCCATTTGAATTAAATGCCCCGACAGTTTGGGGGTTGGAGTGGGCCAACCCTAAGGGCTAGCCCCCTCCCCATGTGGCCAAGGCTCGAATACCGAGAGAAAATCCAACGAAAACAATGGGATTGTTAATTGTGAATGATTTAAATATAAACTGGGTTTAATTAAACATTAAACATGGGTTAGTGACATGAACCTGAGATTTATTCTAAACACACTTATCTCATTAAAACCACTCTTATCCACCCTTAAAACACACTTAGCGCTAATAAATATCAAAGGTTAAGATGGCAGAAAATTTGGAGGAGCGCTAATTTTGGTGGGAATTCCAAAATTAGAATGTTAACTGGCAGTTCCTCTAGTTTTGGAGGATAAATTGGGGCAAATTTTTGTTTGGTCATAACTCACTCAGTTTTCGACCAAACTAAGCTCAGTAAAAGTCATTCCTGGCTAATTTGCATGATAGGAACTCAAATGGAGTAGGTTGCAGAGCAAGAAAAGTTGATCTACAAGTGTTTTAGTACATTTGAATATTTTTGAAGGCTATGGCCAACAGGTGTTGGGATCATTGCCAGAGCATCCAGAGTCCAAATACAACAAACAAATAGTCATTTTTGGGAGATTGTTATAAACTCATTGGAACAAGCTCCAAGAGGTTTTGAAGCTTGTAACAGCAATTTGAGCACACTTGAAGCTAATACAAAGGTCACACTATGAAGCTGGACCAAGGAGATGTAGCCCAGGAGGGGTGAACTCATTTATCAAAGTTCTATATGTTAAGCTCTGTTATATGTGCTTGTTGTGTTTACTATTGCTTCTATTCTACCATTTAAAATTATGCTTTTTTTAAAAGCTTATGACAAACTCATAATTTCACTAAGTACATTGTTTTCCAATCACATGCTCTTAAACAAACTCATTAAGGATAATTAAAAAAATGCAAAGAAATGTTTATATCTAAAATGAAACTAGCACAACATTAACTAGCAAGTAATTTCATATCAAGTTGGTATCAGAGCACAAGGTTGCTTGCTTGTTTTACTTGAAGAGTTTTTAATAGTTGAAAATTATTGATGCTTACAATATTGAGATTGTAGAGAGGAGAAGGGAAGCTACTGATAGCTAGTACAGAAGTTAGGACAAGAAGGAAGAAGGCTAAGATAGCAACATCCTTACCCAAAGGACCACTCAAGGCAACACTTGAAGCAAAAGAGGAATTAATTTCACAAGAGGCTGAAGTGGTTGAAGAGATACAAGCTGCAGAGATAGAGCTTGAATCAACAGCCAAAATTTCATGCCATGGAGCTCATGAACATTCTGAGGAAGAGGATTTCAAGAAGGATTTCAAAGAAATGAAAAGGGTGGTGAAACTTATGTATGAAGCTTTTATGGAAAAGGAAGCTGGAGAAGGTTCAAAACACCCTCATAAAGAAGAATATTCGAACAGTAAAAGGGAGGAAGAGAGGAGCTCAAAAAATAGTGGTGGAAAACCAACTCCTTCTCCACCACCATCATCATCATCATCCTCGTCTGCATCTTTGTCTTCCAAATCCACTACAAAAATTCATACCCATACTCATTCCAAGATCCCAAAAGGTAAGACTCTGTTACTCAAGTTGGACATCAAATTTGAACTTCCTACATATAATGGAGAAGTTAATGCTGGAAAAATAGATAATTGAATTTTTCAATTAGAAGTTTACTGTAGAATTCAAAATATGCAAGAACATGATATTAAAATCCAATTGGCTTCATTAAGGATAGAAGGAGCATCATTAGTTTGGTGGGAGGCAAAGACACAAGAGGAAATGCACATCCATGGTAATATTTCCATTACTTGGGTCGAATTCATTTATTCTATTAAAAGGAAATTCTATCCATTAGCCTATATGCAGAAAGAAATAATGAGTTGGAAAAACTTTAGACATCTAAAAGGTCAAAGTGTCCAAGAGTATACACCATAGTTTAGGAAAAGGGCTTTATTACTTGGAGTGGACTTAAATTCACAAGACACAGTCTTGAAGTATATAGGAGGTATACATTCCTACTTAAAACATATTATTCTCATGTTTAACCCAAATAAATTAGATGAAGTATGTGTGCAAGCCACGCATCTTGAAGCCAGTGGTAAAAAAATTTCTGAATAGGGTAGTAAGAAGAAGCCATTCAAGGGTAAGGGAAAAGAGAAAGGAGGAAAATGGAAGGGAAAGAATAATGCAAGTGTGAAGCAAGAAGGAGATAAAATAACATGCAAACATTTTTCCAAAGACGGGCATGATGAAGTTCACTGTTGGAAACTACATCCTGAACTAAGACCAAACAAACCAAATAACAAAGGGAAACAAAAGATGAATCCCACCACACAAAAATATCTTGGATATGATTCAGGAGATGAAACCAAGATAGTTCCCATGGTTAACAAAGGAAAGTAAGAAATTTCAATTTATAGTACCTCAAATAGTCACAATAACACTTCAAATGAGGATACAAGGATAGAATTATTCCATGTTAGAGTAATTTCTAATCATACCAAGATTGATGCCTTATTTGATACAGGGTCACAAGAAAACTTGATTTCAAAAGACTTAGTTGAAAAAATGAACCTCGAAACTGTACCTCATCATAAGCCATACCCTTTGGGTTGGATAGTTAACAATGAAAATTGATAGGTGACAAGAAAAATTATTTTCAAATTTGCTATTAATGCAAACTTTGTTGATGAAGTTGAACTAGATGTTGTACCACTTTATATTTCAGGGATTATGTTGGGTAGTCCATATTTGTATGACAGGAAAGCGTTATTTTACTGTCATGAGAAAAAATATCATTTGATCAAATATGGAGTGGAGTATATTGTGAGAGATCATCGCAAGAAACTAAATATCTCTTTAGTTAATGTAGGGCAAATGAAGAGGCTAGTCAATGCAAGTAAATATTTTGTGCTTCTTATGATCCAGAAATAGGAAGATGTTAACTATGAATATTTTGAAGGATGTGATGACAAATTGAAATATAATTTGTTTGATGTGGTAAGTCAGCATGGCAAGATGTTTCAAGAACCAAAGGGATTTCAACCCAAGAGGGGAATTCAGCATGAGATTCAGCTACAACAGGATGTTCCACTTCCGAATATTGGTATGTATTGAATGTAAATCATGGAAAGTTTGGAAATAAAGAAGAAAATCCAAGATTTTTTGAATAAAGGTATCATACGCCCATCTACTTCGCCATGTGGTTCTCGAATAGTTTTGGTTCCAAAGAAGGACAGGACATGGCACATGGGTATCAATTTCCATGCATTGAACAAAATCATGGTAAATAATCGCTACCCACTTCCACACATTGATGATTTTATTGATCAATTAAAGCATGCAAAGTATTTCACTGATTTAGATTTGAGAAGTGGTTATCATCAAGTTAGGATAGCTGAAGAAGACATTTGGAAAACTTCTTTCAAGACTAGACAGGGATTGTATGAGTGGTTAGTTATGCCATTTGGCTTAAAAAATGAACTAGCTACTTTTATGAGAGTGATGAATGATGTACTTAGACCATTTCAAAATGAATTTTTCATTTTTTACTTAGATGACATACTCATATTTATCAAATCAAGAGAAGAACATGCCATGCATGTGAACAAGGTACTTGATGTTTTGAGAAAAGAGAAATTGTTTCTTATGATGTCAAAGTGCGAGTTTGGTAAGACTTCATTGGTATATTTGGGACACATAGTTGGAGGAGGTGAATTGAAGATTGATCCTTCCAAGGTTGAGGTCATTTTGAATTTTCCCAAGCCCAATACAGATATCGAGGTAAGAAGCTTTTTAGGGCAGCACAATATTACAGGAAATTTATTGCTAATTTTTCTTCCATTTCAACACCATTACATGCATTGGCAAGCATAAATAAAGTCTTCCATTGGGGATATTTGCAACAGAAATCATTTTATGCTTTAAAACAAAATATAATTTCAACACCGGTACTAAAAATTCTAGATCTAATACAACCATTTGAGATCCAAACAGATGCAAGTGATTATGCTATGGGAGCAGTGCTCATGTAGCATGGTAAGCCTATCTCATTTCATTCTGAAACTTTTAATGGAGTTGTGACCAAATATACTACATATGATAAATATTTATATGCATTGGTACAAAGTGTAAATAAATGGAAGCAATACTTGATGGGAAAAGAGACCATTATCCATACGACCATCCGCCATTGCAGTATTTACAATCATAGTCCAAATGCAGAAATCAAGACATTTCAGGTGGAAGGGTTTTCTACCACAATTTGATTTGGTTATTAGGTACAAGAAATGAATCTACAATAAGGTAGTTGATATGCTCTCTTGGCCTATTGTAAATTCAGTTATTATTCTCAAGCACAATTCTATTATGCATGAAAGTTACAATGAACAGTATGTGAATGATAGTGATTATCAAGATGTGTATGAGAACTTGAGTAAGGGAAACCAAAGTGAAGAGTTAGATTATCATGTGCATAACAGTTTGTTGTATCACTTGGGAAATTTTTGTATACCACAGGGAGAAAGAAACAGTATCATAAGGGAGGCACACACATCATTGATTGCAGGACATTTTGGTGTAGGCACGACAGTAGCACATCTGCAAAGGTATTTATATTGGCCACACATGAATGAAAGTGGTTCTTGTTTTATTAGATGATGTTCTTTATGTGCAACAAGTAAGCCTAGTAATAGGAATCTTTGTTTTTATACAACACTTCCAGTTCCTTCTCAGCCTTGGGAGAGCAACTCAATGGATTTTGTAGGATGCCTTCCTATGTCAAGGAAAGGTCATGAGTATTTGTATGTTTTGGTAGATAGATTCAGTAAAACGTGCATTTTGATGGCATGTAAGAAAACTATTATAGCTGAAAAAACCGCTAATATTTTCTTTCAAAATTTATGGATCCATTTTGGTCTTCCTACTTCTGTTGTAAGTGATCGAAATTTTCAATTAGTTGGGAATTTTTGGTCACAATTATGGGACATGATGGATACAAAGTTGAATAAGAGTACAAAATTTCATCCACAAATAGATGGTCAAACAGAGATGGTGAATAGGATTTTTATTTTTATTCTAAGAGGCTATTGCATCAAGCATCCCAAGTTGTGGGATGAACAGTTACATTACATACAACATGCATACAACCGAACAAACCATTCTTCAAAAAATACATCGCCATTTAAGGCATGTTTTGGTTAATTTCCAAGATTGCCATTGGACTTTATATTTGAGAAATATGTTGCTATATATGAATAAAGTGACATAGATAAAGCAAGAAATTTCATTGAGAAAATTTAGTTGGTACATCACATGGTGCAAGAGAAACTTGAGAAGAGTCGAAGCAGCTACAAGGCAAGGCATGACAAACATCGGGTTGATAAAAAATTCCAAGTTGGAGATGGATTTTGGCTGTGCATAAGCAAATAAATATTGCAAGGGGAAGGTAAAAAGCTCAAACCAATCTGTTATGGTCCATTTAAAATTCTAGAAAAGATTGGTACAAATGCATTCAAGCTAGATTTGCCTCCTTATATGAAAATTTATTCTATTGTTAATGTTGAAAATTTGAGATTGTTTGAGCCTCCTTTGACTGATGATCAAGGAGAGAAGTCAGCTTCAATCAATAGATGATTTCTTGCCAGAATACCTTGATGAACTTCAATAATATATCATACTTGACAGAAGAATAAGAACTTCAAGAAGAGAGAATGTTGAATACCTTAGAGTTGGACTCAAAGGTCAAAATCCTTCACAGGAAAAATGGTTGGAGGTTCGAAAATTGAGAGAGATGTACCCTCACTTGTTGAACAATTGATAATATCTTTTGGGGTCCAAAAGGCTTCTAGTGGGAAGGAATGATCTAAAGCTCAAGTTTTAGCTAAAAATTTAAAGTGATTGAAATTTATTCAAACCTAACAAATCGGATAGAGTTCGTCGCCAGGATTCTAGCACAACTCGTTTCATCAAAATCCAAGTTCATATGACTAAGTTATTGTCTATTGTTCATTTTCTGAAACAGGAAAAAAATGAGTAGAACAGGTACAGTACTGATGTGGCAGGTACAGTTAGTAGTTTAAGGAATATCCTCCAGAAACAACCAATGACACAGTGCCAAGTGGCACCACCAAATTTGCAGATGATGACTAGGAAGTGAAATTTTTTTACTCCCAAGTCTAAGTGGAATTTAATTTAAGTTGGCATTTCATTATATGGTGGCCAATGGGGAAGGGCCACATGGCATGCCAGTACCCTGCCATGGCAGGTAGGTTGGAAGGTCGAATTGGGGTCGAATTACATGTTATGTTAATTTTTGGACTAAGGTATGGTGGAATATATATATATATATATATTATAGTTCAAACATCATTTGGCGGACTTCACCAATTATGGAGGAGCTCTTACTGGCCAATAGTGGAAATTAAATTTGGAGCGATTTGCTAAGTATGGCTGAGACGTTTTATCATATTGTTGGGAAAAATTATGTGGTGGAGTGGGGGTCGAACCTTTGACCTCACGCCCTCCAAACCAACTGCCTAACTGTCTCTCCTACTGGGTGATCCTTACCTTATATGATGTCCACTTCCATTTGAATTAAATGCGCCGAAAGTTTGGGGGTTGGAGGGGGCTAGCCCCCTCCCCATGTGACCAAGGCCCGAAGACCGAGATCCAATCCAATGAAAATGGTGGGATTGTTAATTTCAATTAATTTAAATATAAGCGGGGTTTAATTAAACATTAAACATGGGTTAGTGACATTACCCCGAGATTTGCACTAAACGCGCTTATCTCATTAAACCCACACTTATTCACCCTTAAAACACGCTTAGCACTAATTAATCCTGAAGGTTAAGTTGGAAGAAAATTTGGAGGCAACCGATTTTGGCGGGAATTCCAAAATTAGAATGTTAACTAGCAGTTCCTCTAGTTTTGGAGGAGAAATTGGGGCAAAGTTGGGTTTGGTCATAACTCACTCAATTTTTTAGCAAACTGAGCTCAGTAAAAGTCATTCCTGGCTAATTTGCATGCTAGGAACTCAATGGAGAAGGTTTTATAGGCAGAAAAGGTGATCTATAGGTGTTTTAGTACATTTTAATATTTTTGCAGGCTAGGGCCAACAGGTGTTGTGGTCATTTCCAGAGCATCCAGAGTCCAAATACAACAAAAAAATATTCATTTTTGGGAGATTATGACGTTATAAACTCATTGGAACAGGTTCCAAGAGGTTCTGAAGCTTTTAACAACAATTTGAGGACACTTGAATCTAATAAAAAGGTCACATTATGAAGTTAGACCAAGGAGATGTAACCCAGGAGGGGTGAACTCCTTTATCAAAATTATCTGTCTTAAGCTCTGTTATATGTTCTTTTTGTGTTTACTATTCCTTCTATTCTGTCATTTAAAATTATGATTTCTTTTAAGCTTATGACAAACTCATAATTTCACTCATTACATTGTTTACCAATCACATGCTCTTAAACAAAATCATGAAGGATAAGTAAAACAATGCAAAAAAATGTTTATATCTGAAATGAAACTAGCACAACATTAACTAGCAAGTAATTTCAGATCAAACCAAGGCAACGTAACCTAGTCTGGGGTGACGCAGGCCCTTCCTGAGCAGTGCAGGGGCTAACACAGGATAGCAAAGCTGACACAAAGGGCTTCAGAGAAAAGCTAGGGTTTCTAAAGACTAAAAGGGGATGAGTTATGTAAATGTCGTTTGAGGGTGTGAATTAGTGAGTTTTTTTTTCTCTGGAACAGAGGTATTGCTATATATTGTTTATCTCTCTATCGCATTAAATAATAAGGTGCCCATATTTTTTTTACTTAGACTCTACTTAATAATAAAACCCTCCAACATCCAGAAGACCAATTTTCCCGCATTAGGTTTTTCCGATGACATTTTTCCAGAAAATCCTGTGTGTGACTTTGTTACTATGCATGTATTCAATTTAGATATGTATATGTGTATACTGAGAATGTATTTACTTCAATGTTAATGCTAAATATTTCAGATTAATGACTTATATAAGTAGGATAAGTAAATCAAGATTTAACAGTAGGGCTTCGACATAAGTAATATTCAGAAATTTTCACATGGTATCAAATAAATTGTAGATCTAGCCTAGATCACTACCAAGAAGACTGAAGAATCCTTGCTATAGAAAACAGTAAAGAAAGAAGCAACAACCATAGAAAGTCGGACTAGAGAGGGAAGCGTAGCAGAAGAAGGAAGCAGAGCCATGGAGAGGGCAGAGTGACACAGTCTCCACACAAGCCCACGTACTTACTGTGTGGAGGTAGCACAGAAGTTGTTTTGAGACTATCATCTCATGCAGAGGCCAACCAGGGTGATGTATTCCTGAAGCTGTTAGCTGATTCAGAGTGCCGAAAGTCATGTTGCAGACATTCAGTAGTTTTTGGTGGGGTTAAACTTCTGTCAGTGCAAGATTTAGCCTAAGCGAAGTTGACAAAGAGTGGGAGGAGAACAAATTCTCAGAAGATATCCAACCAAAGAGGTATGAATATCAATCAGAGGATCGAAGAGAGCTGATTATTTTTTGATTTGGAAGACTTCCAAGAGAGGAAGTCATCTTTCAGAGGGAGCAGCGGGAGCTTGTTTTTCCAAGGACCCTAGATCCAAGTCTCTAGCATAGAGAGGAGGATTTTTTCTGACACATTTTAAGAGAAGATGACACCTCATGGACTATGTGATCAAGATAGGTTGGATGAACTTTCCAACTTTGCAATATAGAAGGAAAAAATCCTGGTAGTCATGGAGGCATACAGCTTGAGGGATCACGCAGATAAATTCTTGGCCACACCAACCGATGCTCTTCTCCTAGTGAAGCATGATGAAGCAACGACACATGTCAAGCACTTCATAATGGGCGGGGTCAAAGATCATATGGTTTTACACATAGCTAATAAGAAAATGGCTCATGAGATGTGGGTAGCTCTAACCACACTATATTAAGGAAGATTTGTCTAGAGGAAGATGCTTCTGGAGAACCAGCTAAGGTTATTCATGATGGCCAAGGAGAGGAGATCGATCCATTTATGTTGAAACTACAAGCGATCCAGGATCAACTGACTAGCATGGGGCTAAAGGTGGAGGATGATGTTATGGTAATGACGGCTCTAAATGCTGTCACAAATGACTAAGAGACCTTTTTCCAAAGTCTCTTGCGAAAAGTGGACCTTCCAAATTTGGACAATATGTGGGCTATCCTTTGACAAGAAGAAATTTTTCGGATCACCAAGAGACAGTACAACACTAGTTTGAGTAAAGTGAAGAAGGAAGAAGAGGAAAATGCAACCTTAGCATCAAAGAGGTAGCAAGGGAGAAATAAGTGTTATCTGTCAAAGATCAAATGCTTTCAGTGAAGCGAACTAGGACATTTCACTAGCAATTGTCCTCAGAAGAAAAAGGGTAAGGAATATTCTAGCTCCAAGGCTGTCATGGTGGAAGATGGCTTCGAAGATGATGTAGCCATGAGTGCTCATGAACCACGAAAGTGGGGTAACATGGATCTTTATAATAGCTACAGAGTAGTTCGACGGGATCCTTCAGTAGCCATTAGGGGAATTTTGAGGTCTAAAATGGGCCTCCTAAGGAAAATGTACAATCAAAATTCACTTTATGAGAACAAATCACATTTTATAGGATGACATCATCCCTAATGGTTGAGGTGGCATTGTTTGAGTTAAAGGTACTTAGTTTTCACATTGTCAATGGTGGATAAAATCTCATGGTTAACCATGGTAGTGCTCTAAGTACTTTTAAAGTAAAAAAATAAAGTACTCATAATAAATGTCATTTCACATTTTTTGAATAAAATATTATTATTTTCATTTCATATTTTTTGAAATAAACAATGCATATCCTACACAATCTTCATGTCTTTACACACTTTTCAATAAATATTATATTTGTAAATTATATACTCATCTCATTTTATTTAATATTAAAAATTCAAATTTATTATAAGTTAATATCTATAAGTACAAAGGACAAATGCATTAGTTGTTCAATGATAATGACTTTTTCTTGAATATTTCATCCTTATTTATAGTCACATCAATACAATTTTTTTATTAATTTTATTTTGGTACAACTTTTGAATTGAATTTAACCATGGTTACATGGATTGTGGTGCAAAAAGTGAATTGAAAATTCATAAATATTATTTTATTGGTTTAACTATTATTTTATTATTTCCTTAGGAGGCCCATTTTAGACCTCAAAATTACCCTAATGCCAACTCTTGGATCACATACGAGCTACGGGAGTCTTAAGATGATGGCAGGGAAAGTAGAGCAGTGGGTGCAGAGAATCATAGATGGAGGAGAGGCAGAGCTGGAAGATGAGAGAGAGCAACGCAATGTAGATGCAGAAACAACGTAGCAGCAACAACATGGAGGGGCTGATGTGCCTTTAGCAATGCATTGCAGGCCTACTTAAGCAGTGCAGAGGCTTCAGGAGGATAATACAGTGCAACAAAAACATAGGGGAATTCAACATAGAGGCAACACAGACGAGTTCTGCTTACAGAGTGCAGAGTTGCAGCAGCCTCCCGATCACAACACAAAGCAGAAGCCTATGGAGATTCAGTGATGAAGATGCAGCACAACTGACTTGTCTGTCAAAGACTGGGCAGGAGAAATTTAGTTGCTTACTCTCAGCAAATGAGTTGCAATACATCAGTTGGTAGCACGATGTATTAGATTGAGAGGGAGCTACAATACAGACGTGGCAGTGGCAATGGCAGTGTCATGGGAAACAATACGAGAGAGCAGCAACAACATAGTGATGAAGGGCAACAGGCCAAGCATCAGTGGAGAGACCCACATGAGAGATTAGTGAAGAACTTCATGGCGAAGTGTTGTGCTAGAGCACATTCCTTGCTAAGAGCGAGTGTTGAGATTTTTGAGTGCTGGGGTAGCATCGGATGTGCTCTAGATCCCAAACTTTGTGGAGGGACTAGAGTACATGAGATCTCCAAGCCCTAGAAAGGGATTTGAGAAATTCCATCTTGTTTAAGAGATATTTAATTAATTTATCTTTTTAATTAAGAAACCTAAATATAAATTAGGAAAATTAAAATATTAAATTTAATTAAATTAAACATGTGATGATAATGACTTAAGTCACACGGATCGGGCTTTCTTTTAATCTTATCCATTGATTCAAGATTAGATCACGATCATTGGCTTCCGAATGAGAAAGGTATAAAGGAAAGGCTTGGGGTTAGTTGGAGAACACATAGTAGCAGAGCACTGAGACTAAGCTGGAATTCTAGGGCATGGCTTGCTAAGAATTTCTAGAAGTGTTTCAGTTGCAGTGAGGGGTAGTATTGGTGGAAGGGATGATCTGATCCCAAGCCAAGAGTGCAACAAGAGGTATAGAAGTAGAAAACTAAGTAGTGCAGAGGGAGCAGCAGCTGCGCAATGCAAATACTTCAGGTGCTATGCAGAAGTTACACAAGCCCATAAAGGGTAGCGCAGAGGTAGCAGGAGGCCAGCAGGGCTGACGCAGGCCCAACCAAGGCACCACAGGGGCAACGTAACCCAGTCTAAGGTGATGTAGGCCTTTCCTTAGCAACACAGGGGTTGACGCAGGTTAGCAGAGATGACGTTGAGGGCTTCAGAGAAGCACTGGGGTTTCTCAAAACTAAAAAGGACTGAGTTCTGTAAATCTCCTTTGATTGTGTGAATCAGTCAGTTTTTCTATCTCCAGAACAAAGGTATTGTTGTATATTATTTATTTCTCTGTCAGGTTAACTAGTAAGGTGCCCATATTTGTTGTACTTAGAATCTACTTAATAATAAAACCCTCCAACTGCTAGAAGACCATTTTTCCCGCATTGGGTTTTTCAGGGGACAACTGTCCAGAAAATCCTGTGTGTCACTTTGTCATTGTGCATGCATTAAGTTTAGATCTATATGTGTGTATATTGTTAATGTATTTACATTGATGTTAATGTTGAATATTTCAAATTAATAACTTGTATAAGTAGGATAAGTAAATCAAGATTTAATAGTAGGGTTTCTACATAAGTAATATTCAGAAATTTTCACAACAGGAAACTCCTAACCATATTCTAAAGCTATGTCACATCTAACATCACCTTTCTCATTTAATTTGTGAGAACTGAAATTAAAGCTAAATCACACTTAGATTCACCCTTTTCCCCATTGAAGTTGTGGTAAGTGAACTTAATAGATGGATTCCTTCATCCTCTATACTCTTTCACTTTCCATATCACATTGTCAAATCCCCTCAACCCTCCTATATCACCAAATTGTTAACAATGAACACATATATGTAATCCAACATAATCAGTTCACATATTTAAATTTTTAGTTATAGCCTATGTTTAGCCACATACATGGAAATCTGAAAAAGGAAGGCATGTAGGTATTGATCATGGAGAGTCTTATTTCCATCATTCTTGGGAAAATGGTATGTTTTACCATATAATGTAAAATGTGTATTCTTGATTTTTTTGGATACATGACCTATTGTACATATTCCCTCCTCCATTTAAATTTTGACCGTCGGTTCCTTTTAAATCTATTTCAAATATCTTTCGTGATCAAAAACCCCCCATGTCGTGCTCATCGCCACCTTTTCTGCTCCGAAATACATTGTCCAAATGTTAAAAAACCCTCTATTCAAGTTATATTGGACCAAAGCCCCAGGGCCTTAGCCCCTTCCCTGTCATCATCACATGACCTGAGCCCGAAAACCATGAGCCAAAGGGAATAGAGCTAATTTTTTATGTTATCGGGGGCGACGGCAACCGTCCGATCAAATTAAATCAACGGAGTGGTGATCATTTCGTGTGGAGGGCCCCGAGCGCAGAAAACCGGCGGTATAGTCCCGCACCACTTCCACCGGGCCGACTGTTTTGGGCCCAAGGCCAGCGATTCCATTAGAAATGTGCCACGCGTCTTTGGTACGGGTTCCCAAAACTGCTCTCCCCGCGCATTAATGACTGTACAAAGGATGGGTAGCGGAATTCCCCCCGCGCCGTCGGATCTGGCGATGTCAATCTGACGGCGGATATGTACCAGAACTGCTCGCTCGTTAACGTGTGTCCACCATGTTTTGTAGCCCACCATCGTGACGCTCTCGTCGCTTCCCAACCATTGATCTGTGATTTCCATCCAACGATCCAGATCCCAGTCTCTCCGTCCATTGACTCTACCGCCACATCACCCATCCACCTGTCCCCCGTATGCCCACGTGTCTTACTCCCGCACGTCCGAAATAGTTTCCCCCCGTCATATATATATATATATGTGCGTGCATATGTTTTCACTCATACCTTTGATTTTCATTCACCCCTTACGTCCAAACTGTTTTATGTAAAGAAGTCGCGCTTCGCTTGTTAAATCTATGTCTCCATTGCTTCCTCTTTCACCACCCTGTGTATTTCTCCCGGTCGACCATGTATCTATCGCCCCCGCCTCCATCTGTGTCAGTTGTCTCTAATATTTTGTGGGTTTTGCAGGTTTCAAGACAACATGAGGGCGCTCTAATTCACTACCTCTGTTGCAAAGGTTTAGAGCCCATAAAAGGACGATATTCTGTGGGTGAAATTTAAAGAAGAAGCCGAGGGTAGGTGTGGGAAGTGATTGCCATTAAAGAAAACAAAGATATGGACCTACAGAACCCTTCAGAGTAATTCGCCCCGCATTAAAGATCCAGGATTCAAATCCAAAGCTAAGGGCCGAGAGTACTGTACAGAATTGTAGACTATCTCGGGGTTTTATGGCGGCAGATTTTCCCTCTTTCAGTAGGAGGCGGACCAATTTATATTTTATTATTTGTGTCATGTTTATAAGGAGATTTTTCTCCTCAGCATTTATTTCAGCAGATAAGTTGTAAAGTACATTTATTTATAGTTAGTCATTCA